>JBAMBI010000177.1:0-452150 GCA_037043535.1 Drosophila putrida | reverse complement strand
ATTGAAAACAACAACAATCAATTGTAGCAACATTGTAGCAGCAGCGGCAGCTGTATATATACATTGAGGCTGGTCCTAGCACTGCTTTGACTGCTCTCTGCTCGCTGCACTGCTTAGACTTGGTACAGTGCTACAGGCTGGTCTTAGCACTGCTTGGACTGCTCTCTGCTCTCTACTCTGTGCTCTCGACACTGCTTGGACTACTCTCTGCTCTCGGCACTGCTTGGACTGCTCTCTACTCTCTGCTCTCTGCACTGCTTGGACTTGGTACAGTGCTACAGGCTGGTCTTAGCACTGCTTGGACTGCTCTCTGGTCTCTGCTCTCTGCACTGCTTGGAATGCTCTCTCCTCTCTCCTCTCTGCTCTCTGCACTGCTTGGACTTGGTACAGTGTTAGTATGTATATGTATATGTATCCAATATGGCGCGCTTGCACTCTCTCCTCTCTGCTCTCTGATTGGTTCGCTCCAGCAACATTGTTTGTTGCTACAGATCGTTTGCAACATACCCCCCTCGTTTTGCATTCCCCTCTGGTGCCTAAAAACACAAACAATCATCAAACCTAGATCGCGCAGACAGCAGCGTAAACATTTGTCTACATGGCGCAATTGGCATTGAAAACAACAACAATCTCAGTCACAGAATAACGCGCACATGCCAGTTGCCTTCCATTTTGCAATTGTCATTGAAAACAACAACAACCAATAGCAAAAGCAGCAGCGGCAGCTGTATATTTATATGTATACATTTTTTCATTAAAAGACGTATTACTCCCAAATTAATCAACCGATTTTTATGGTTGATGGCTTGTTTTATGCGGAAAAGCTTAAACTTTATGCTACATATTTTTTTTATTTTTTATTATTGCGACTAATATGTTTTTTTTATATGCCAACATTTTTACAACTTGTGTTTTTTCATTAAAAGACGTATTACTCCCAAATTAATCAACCGATTTTTATGATTGATGGCTTGTTTTATGCGGAAAAGCTTAAACTTTATGCTACATAAACTTTTTATTATTTATTATTGCGACTAATATGGTTTTTGAATTTTTGTTTGTACCCCTTTTTTAATTTTTTGTGTTTAAAAGGCTCTAGCATCAAAACTATCGGTCGGATCTCAAAACGTTGTATGGAAGAGTTTTAGGTAATTGAATTACCTTTAGTTTAAGACTAATATTGTTTACGAGACTTTTCCCATTTACGAGCTATAGTCGAAAAACCAAAGTCATGTTTTAAGAAATTTCAAAAAATTATATCTCGAAAACTACTGGTTAGAAAAACTTTTAGGTTACTTTTTCATGTTTAGGAGGTCATAATCTATCAAGGAAAAATACTTTTGGAATTTCGAAAAAATTCAAAAATTGACCAACAAAAAAATTTTCAAAAAAATATATCTCGAAAACTACTGGTTAGAAAAACTTTTAGGTTACTTTTTCATGTTTAGGAGGTCATAATCTATAAAGGAAAAATACTTTTGGAATTTCGGAAAAAATGCAAAAATTGACCAACAAAAAATTTCAAAAAAAATATATCTCTCAAACTACTGAATAGAAAATGTTTTAAGTTACTTTTTCATGTTTAGGAGGTCAAAATGTATAAAGGAAAAATACTGTTGTAATTAAAAACAACAACAATCAATAGCAAACGCATAAACATCGATCGCGCAGACAGCGGCGCAAACATTTGCTTTACATTTGCTCAATTGTCATTGAAAACAACAACAATCAATTGTAGCAACATTGTAGCAGCAGCGGCAGCTGTATATATACATTGAGGCTGGTCCTAGCACTGCTTTGACTGCTCTCTGCTCGCTGCACTGCTTAGACTTGGTACAGTGCTACAGGCTGGTCTTAGCACTGCTTGGACTGCTCTCTGCTCTCTACTCTGTGCTCTCGACACTGCTTGGACTACTCTCTGCTCTCGGCACTGCTTGGACTGCTCTCTACTCTCTGCTCTCTGCACTGCTTGGACTTGGTACAGTGCTACAGGCTGGTCTTAGCACTGCTTGGACTGCTCTCTGGTCTCTGCTCTCTGCACTGCTTGGAATGCTCTCTCCTCTCTCCTCTCTGCTCTCTGCACTGCTTGGACTTGGTACAGTGTTAGTATGTATATGTATATGTGCCATCCAATGGCGCGCTTGCACTCTCTCCTCTCTGCTCTCTGATTGGTTCGCTCCAGCAGCGTGTTTGTTGCTACAGATCGTTTGCAACATACCCCCTCGTTTTGCATTCCCCTCTGGTGCCTAAAAACACAAACAATCATCAAACCTAGATCGCGCAGACAGCAGCGTAAACATTTGTCTACATGGCGCAATTGGCATTGAAAACAACAACAATCTCAGTCACAGAATAACGCGCACATGCCAGTTGCCTTCCATTTTGCAATTGTCATTGAAAACAACAACAACCTTTTTTTTTTTTAGCAGCGGCAGCTGTATATTTATATGTATAAATTTTTTCATTAAAAGACGTATTACTCCCAAATTAATCAACCGATTTTTATGGTTGATGGCTTGTTTTATGCGGAAAAGCTTAAACTTTATGCTACATATTTTTTTTATTTTTTATTTTTGCGACTAATATGTTTTTTTTATATGCCAACATTTTTACAACTTGTGTTTTTTCATTAAAAGACGTATTACTCCCAAATTAATCAACCGATTTTTATGGATGATGGCTTGTTTTATGCGGAAAAGCTTAAACTTTATGCTACATAAACTTTTTATTATTTATTATTGCGACTAATATGGTTTTTGAATTTTTGTTTGTACCCCTTTTTTAATTTTTTGTGTTTAAAAGGCTCTAGCATCAAAACTATCGGTCGGATCTCAAAACGTTGTATGGAAGAGTTTTAGGTAATTGAATTACCTTTAGTTTAAGACTAATATTGTTTACGAGACTTTTCCCATTTACGAGCTATAGTCGAAAAAAAAAAGTCATGTTTTAATTTTTTTTTTTTTTTTTTATCTCGAAAACTACGGTTTAGAAAAACTTTTAGGTTACTTTTTCATGTTTAGGAGGTCATAATCTATCAAGGAAAAATACTTTTGGAATTTCGAAAAAATTCAAAAATTGACCAACAAAAAAATTTTCAAAAAAATATATCTCGAAAACTACTGGTTAGAAAAACTTTTAGGTTACTTTTTCATGTTTAGGAGGTCATAATCTATAAAGGAAAAATACTTTTGGAATTTCGGAAAAAATGCAAAAATTGACCAACAAAAAATTTCAAAAAAAATATATCTCTCAAACTACTGAATAGAAAATGTTTTAAGTTACTTTTTCATGTTTAGGAGGTCAAAATGTATAAAGGAAAAATACTGTTGTAATTAAAAACAACAACAATCAATAGCAAACGCATAAACATCGATCGCGCAGACAGCGGCGCAAACATTTGCTTTACATTTGCTCAATTGTCATTGAAAACAACAACAATCAATTGTAGCAACATTGTAGCAGCAGCGGCAGCTGTATATATACATTGAGGCTGGTCCTAGCACTGCTTTGACTGCT
Organism: Drosophila putrida; assembly: GCA_037043535.1. NCBI lineage: Eukaryota > Metazoa > Arthropoda > Insecta > Diptera > Drosophilidae > Drosophila > Drosophila putrida. The sequence goes on along the minus strand of JBAMBI010000177.1, from coordinate 448,634 downwards.
CTCTGCTCGCTGCACTGCTTAGACTTGGTACAGTGCTACAGGCTGGTCTTAGCACTGCTTGGACTGCTCTCTGCTCTCTACTCTGTGCTCTCGACACTGCTTGGACTACTCTCTGCTCTCGGCACTGCTTGGACTGCTCTCTACTCTCTGCTCTCTGCACTGCTTGGACTTGGTACAGTGCTACAGGCTGGTCTTAGCACTGCTTGGACTGCTCTCTGGTCTCTGCTCTCTGCACTGCTTGGAATGCTCTCTCCTCTCTCCTCTCTGCTCTCTGCACTGCTTGGACTTGGTACAGTGTTAGTATGTATATGTATATGTATCCAATATGGCGCGCTTGCACTCTCTCCTCTCTGCTCTCTGATTGGTTCGCTCCAGCAACATTGTTTGTTGCTACAGATCGTTTGCAACATACCCCCCTCGTTTTGCATTCCCCTCTGGTGCCTAAAAACACAAACAATCATCAAACCTAGATCGCGCAGACAGCAGCGTAAACATTTGTCTACATGGCGCAATTGGCATTGAAAACAACAACAATCTCAGTCACAGAATAACGCGCACATGCCAGTTGCCTTCCATTTTGCAATTGTCATTGAAAACAACAACAACCAATAGCAAAAGCAGCAGCGGCAGCTGTATATTTATATGTATACATTTTTTCATTAAAAGACGTATTACTCCCAAATTAATCAACCGATTTTTATGGTTGATGGCTTGTTTTATGCGGAAAAGCTTAAACTTTATGCTACATATTTTTTTTATTTTTTATTATTGCGACTAATATGTTTTTTTTATATGCCAACATTTTTACAACTTGTGTTTTTTCATTAAAAGACGTATTACTCCCAAATTAATCAACCGATTTTTATGATTGATGGCTTGTTTTATGCGGAAAAGCTTAAACTTTATGCTACATAAACTTTTTATTATTTATTATTGCGACTAATATGGTTTTTGAATTTTTGTTTGTACCCCTTTTTTAATTTTTTGTGTTTAAAAGGCTCTAGCATCAAAACTATCGGTCGGATCTCAAAACGTTGTATGGAAGAGTTTTAGGTAATTGAATTACCTTTAGTTTAAGACTAATATTGTTTACGAGACTTTTCCCATTTACGAGCTATAGTCGAAAAACCAAAGTCATGTTTTAAGAAATTTCAAAAAATTATATCTCGAAAACTACTGGTTAGAAAAACTTTTAGGTTACTTTTTCATGTTTAGGAGGTCATAATCTATCAAGGAAAAATACTTTTGGAATTTCGAAAAAATTCAAAAATTGACCAACAAAAAAATTTTCAAAAAAATATATCTCGAAAACTACTGGTTAGAAAAACTTTTAGGTTACTTTTTCATGTTTAGGAGGTCATAATCTATAAAGGAAAAATACTTTTGGAATTTCGGAAAAAATGCAAAAATTGACCAACAAAAAATTTCAAAAAAAATATATCTCTCAAACTACTGAATAGAAAATGTTTTAAGTTACTTTTTCATGTTTAGGAGGTCAAAATGTATAAAGGAAAAATACTGTTGTAATTAAAAACAACAACAATCAATAGCAAACGCATAAACATCGATCGCGCAGACAGCGGCGCAAACATTTGCTTGACATTTGCTCAATTGTCATTGAAAACAACAACAATCAATTGTAGCAACATTGTAGCAGCAGCGGCAGCTGTATATATACATTGAGGCTGGTCCTAGCACTGCTTTGACTGCTCTCTGCTCGCTGCACTGCTTAGACTTGGTACAGTGCTACAGGCTGGTCTTAGCACTGCTTGGACTGCTCTCTGCTCTCTACTCTGTGCTCTCGACACTGCTTGGACTACTCTCTGCTCTCGGCACTGCTTGGACTGCTCTCTACTCTCTGCTCTCTGCACTGCTTGGACTTGGTACAGTGCTACAGGCTGGTCTTAGCACTGCTTGGACTGCTCTCTGGTCTCTGCTCTCTGCACTGCTTGGAATGCTCTCTCCTCTCTCCTCTCTGCTCTCTGCACTGATAGGACTTGGTACAGTGTTAGTATGTATATGTATATGTATCCAATATGGCGCGCTTGCACTCTCTCACTCTCTGCTCTCTGATTGGTTCGCTCCAGCAACATTGTTTGTTGCTACAGATCGTTTTGCAACATACCCCCCTCGTTTTGCATTCCCCTCTGGTGCCTAAAAGCACAAACAATCATCAAACCTAGATCGCGCAGACAGCAGCGTAAACATTTGTCTACATGGCGCAATTGGCATTGAAAACAACAACAATCTCAGTCACAGAATAACGCGCACATGCCAGTTGCCTTCCATTTTTGCAATTGTCATTGAAAACAACAACAACCAATAGCAAAAGCAGCAGCGGCAGCTGCTATGTTTATATGTATACATTTTTTCATTAAAAGACGTATTACTCCCAAATTAATCAACCGATTTTTATGGTTGATGGCTTGTTTTCTGCGGAAAAGCTTCGCCTTTATGCTACATATTTTTTTTATTTTTTATTATTGCGACTAATATGTTTTTTTTATATGCCAACATTTTTAACAACTTGTGTTTTTTCATTAAAAGACGTATTACTCCCAAATTAATCAACCGATTTTTATCATTGATGGCTTGTTTTATGCGGAAAAGCTTAAACTTTATGCTACATAAACTTTTTATTATTTATTATTGCGACTAATATGGTTTTTGAATTTTTGTTTGTACCCCTTTTTTAATTTTTTGTGTTTAAAAGGCTCTAGCATCAAAACTATCGGTCGGATCTGCAAACGTTGTATGGAAGAGTTTTAGGTAATTGAATTACCTTTAGTTTAAGACTAATATTGTTTACGAGACTTTTCCCATTTACGAGCTATAGTCGAAAAACCAAAGTCCTGTTTTAAGAAATTTCAAAAAATTATATCTCGAAAACTACTGGTTAGAAAAACTTTTAGGTTACTTTTTCATGTTTAGGAGGTCATAATCTATCAAGGAAAAATACTTTTGGAATTTCGAAAAAATTCAAAAATTGACCAACAAAAAAATTTTCAAAAAAATATATCTCGAAAACTACTGGTTAGAAAAACTTTTAGGTTACTTTTTCATGTTTAGGAGGTCATAATCTATAAAGGAAAAATACTTTTGGAATTTCGGAAAAAATGCAAAAAATTGACCAACAAAAAATTTCAAAAAAAATATATCTCTCAAACTACTGAATAGAAAATGTTTTAAGTTACTTTTTCATGTTTAGGAGGTCAAAATGTATAAAGGAAAAATACTGTTGTAATTAAAAACAACAACAATCAATAGCAAACGCATAAACATCGATCGCGCAGACAGCGGCGCAAACATTTGCTTTACATTTGCTCAATTGTCATTGAAAACAACAACAATCAATTGTAGCAACATTGTAGCAGCAGCGGCAGCTGTATATATACATTGAGGCTGGTCCTAGCACTGCTTTGACTGCTCTCTGCTCGCTGCACTGCTTAGACTTGGTACAGTGCTACGTGTTTTTTCATTAAAAGACGTATTACTCCCAAATTAATCAACCGATTTTTATGATTGATGGCTTGTTTTATGCGGAAAAGCTTAAACTTTATGCTACATAAACTTTTTATTATTTATTATTGCGACTAATATGGTTTTTGAATTTTTGTTTGTACCCCTTTTTTAATTTTTTGTGTTTAAAAGGCTCTAGCATCAAAACTATCGGTCGGATCTCAAAACGTTGTATGGAAGAGTTTTAGGTAATTGAATTACCTTTAGTTTAAGACTAATATTGTTTACGAGACTTTTCCCATTTACGAGCTATAGTCGAAAAACCAAAGTCATGTTTTAAGAAATTTCAAAAAATTATATCTCGAAAACTACTGGTTAGAAAAACTTTTAGGTTACTTTTTCATGTTTAGGAGGTCATAATCTATCAAGGAAAAATACTTTTGGAATTTCGAAAAAATTCAAAAATTGACCAACAAAAAAATTTTCAAAAAAATATATCTCGAAAACTACTGGTTAGAAAAAACTTTTAGGTTACTTTTTCATGTTTAGGAGGTCATAATCTATAAAGGAAAAATACTTTTGGAATTTCGGAAAAAATGCAAAAATTGACCAACAAAAAATTTCAAAAAAAATATATCTCTCAAACTACTGAATAGAAAATGTTTTAAGTTACTTTTTCATGTTTAGGAGGTCAAAATGTATAAAGGAAAAATACTGTTGTAATTAAAAACAACAACAATCAATAGCAAACGCATAAACATCGATCGCGCAGACAGCGGCGCAAACATTTGCTTTACATTTGCTCAATTGTCATTGAAAACAACAACAATCAATTGTAGCAACATTGTAGCAGCAGCGGCAGCTGTATATATACATTGAGGCTGGTCCTAGCACTGCTTTGACTGCTCTCTGCTCGCTGCACTGCTTAGACTTGGTACAGTGCTACAGGCTGGTCTTAGCACTGCTTGGACTGCTCTCTGCTCTCTACTCTGTGCTCTCGACACTGCTTGGACTACTCTCTGCTCTCGGCACTGCTTGGACTGCTCTCTACTCTCTGCTCTCTGCACTGCTTGGACTTGGTACAGTGCTACAGGCTGGTCTTAGCACTGCTTGGACTGCTCTCTGGTCTCTGCTCTCTGCACTGCTTGGAATGCTCTCTCCTCTCTCCTCTCTGCTCTCTGCACTGCTTGGACTTGGTACAGTGTTAGTATGTATATGTATATGTATCCAATATGGCGCGCTTGCACTCTCTCCTCTCTGCTCTCTGATTGGTTCGCTCCAGCAACATTGTTTGTTGCTACAGATCGTTTGCAACATACCCCCCTCGTTTTTGCATTCCCCTCTGGTGCCTAAAAACACAAACAATCATCAAACCTAGATCGCGCAGACAGCAGCGTAAACATTTGTCTACATGGCGCAATTGGCATTGAAAACAACAACAATCTCAGTCACAGAATAACGCGCACATGCCAGTTGCCTTCCATTTTGCAATTGTCATTGAAAACAACAACAACCAATAGCAAAAGCAGCAGCGGCAGCTGTATATTTATATGTATACATTTTTTCATTAAAAGACGTATTACTCCCAAATTAATCAACCGATTTTTATGGTTGATGGCTTGTTTTATGCGGAAATGCTTAAACTTTATGCTACATATTTTTTTTATTTTTTATTATTGCGACTAATATGTTTTTTTTATATGCCAACATTTTTACAACTTGTGTTTTTTCATTAAAAGACGTATTACTCCCAAATTAATCAACCGATTTTTATGATTGATGGCTTGTTTTATGCGGAAAAGCTTAAACTTTATGCTACATAAACTTTTTATTATTTATTATTGCGACTAATATGGTTTTTGAATTTTTGTTTGTACCCCTTTTTTAATTTTTTGTGTTTAAAAGGCTCTAGCATCAAAACTATCGGTCGGATCTCAAAACGTTGTATGGAAGAGTTTTAGGTAATTGAATTACCTTTAGTTTAAGACTAATATTGTTTACGAGACTTTTCCCATTTACGAGCTATAGTCGAAAAACCAAAGTCATGTTTTAAGAAATTTCAAAAAATTATATCTCGAAAACTACTGGTTAGAAAAACTTTTAGGTTACTTTTTCATGTTTAGGAGGTCATAATCTATCAAGGAAAAATACTTTTGGAATTTCGAAAAAATTCAAAAATTGACCAACAAAAAAATTTTCAAAAAAATATATCTCGAAAACTACTGGTTAGAAAAACTTTTAGGTTACTTTTTCATGTTTAGGAGGTCATAATCTATAAAGGAAAAATACTTTTGGAATTTCGGAAAAAATGCAAAAATTGACCAACAAAAAATTTCAAAAAAAATATATCTCTCAAACTACTGAATAGAAAATGTTTTAAGTTACTTTTTCATGTTTAGGAGGTCAAAATGTATAAAGGAAAAATACTGTTGTAATTAAAAACAACAACAATCAATAGCAAACGCATAAACATCGATCGCGCAGACAGCGGCGCAAACATTTGCTTTACATTTGCTCAATTGTCATTGAAAACAACAACAATCAATTGTAGCAACATTGTAGCAGCAGCGGCAGCTGTATATATACATTGAGGCTGGTCCTAGCACTGCTTTGACTGCTCTCTGCTCGCTGCACTGCTTAGACTTGGTACAGTGCTACAGGCTGGTCTTAGCACTGCTTGGACTGCTCTCTGCTCTCTACTCTGTGCTCTCGACACTGCTTGGACTACTCTCTGCTCTCGGCACTGCTTGGACTGCTCTCTACTCTCTGCTCTCTGCACTGCTTGGACTTGGTACAGTGCTACAGGCTGGTCTTAGCACTGCTTGGACTGCTCTCTGGTCTCTGCTCTCTGCACTGCTTGGAATGCTCTCTCCTCTCTCCTCTCTGCTCTCTGCACTGCTTGGACTTGGTACAGTGTTAGTATGTATATGTATATGTATCCAATATGGCGCGCTTGCACTCTCTCCTCTCTGCTCTCTGATTGGTTCGCTCCAGCAACATTGTTTGTTGCTACAGATCGTTTGCAACATACCCCCCTCGTTTTGCATTCCCCTCTGGTGCCTAAAAACACAAACAATCATCAAACCTAGATCGCGCAGACAGCAGCGTAAACATTTGTCTACATGGCGCAATTGGCATTGAAAACAACAACAATCTCAGTCACAGAATAACGCGCACATGCCAGTTGCCTTCCATTTTGCAATTGTCATTGAAAACAACAACAACCAATAGCAAAAGCAGCAGCGGCAGCTGTATATTTATATGTATACATTTTTTCATTAAAAGACGTATTACTCCCAAATTAATCAACCGATTTTTATGGTTGATGGCTTGTTTTATGCGGAAAAGCTTAAACTTTATGCTACATATTTTTTTTATTTTTTATTATTGCGACTAATATGTTTTTTTTATATGCCAACATTTTTACAACTTGTGTTTTTTCATTAAAAGACGTATTACTCCCAAATTAATCAACCGATTTTTATGATTGATGGCTTGTTTTATGCGGAAAAGCTTAAACTTTATGCTACATAAACTTTTTATTATTTATTATTGCGACTAATATGGTTTTTGAATTTTTGTTTGTACCCCTTTTTTAATTTTTTGTGTTTAAAAGGCTCTAGCATCAAAACTATCGGTCGGATCTCAAAACGTTGTATGGAAGAGTTTTAGGTAATTGAATTACCTTTAGTTTAAGACTAATATTGTTTACGAGACTTTTCCCATTTACGAGCTATAGTCGAAAAACCAAAGTCATGTTTTAAGAAATTTCAAAAAATTATATCTCGAAAACTACTGGTTAGAAAAACTTTTAGGTTACTTTTTTATGTTTAGGAGGTCATAATCTATCAAGGAAAAATACTTTTGGAATTTCGAAAAAATTCAAAAATTGACCAACAAAAAAATTTTCAAAAAAATATATCTCGAAAACTACTGGTTAGAAAAACTTTTAGGTTACTTTTTCATGTTTAGGAGGTCATAATCTATAAAGGAAAAATACTTTTGGAATTTCGGAAAAAATGCAAAAATTGACCAACAAAAAATTTCAAAAAAAATATATCTCTCAAACTACTGAATAGAAAATGTTTTAAGTTACTTTTTCATGTTTAGGAGGTCAAAATGTATAAAGGAAAAATACTGTTGTAATTAAAAACAACAACAATCAATAGCAAACGCATAAACATCGATCGCGCAGACAGCGGCGCAAACATTTGCTTTACATTTGCTCAATTGTCATTGAAAACAACAACAATCAATTGTAGCAACATTGTAGCAGCAGCGGCAGCTGTATATATACATTGAGGCTGGTCCTAGCACTGCTTTGACTGCTCTCTGCTCGCTGCACTGCTTAGACTTGGTACAGTGCTACAGGCTGGTCTTAGCACTGCTTGGACTGCTCTCTGCTCTCTACTCTGTGCTCTCGACACTGCTTGGACTACTCTCTGCTCTCGGCACTGCTTGGACTGCTCTCTACTCTCTGCTCTCTGCACTGCTTGGACTTGGTACAGTGCTACAGGCTGGTCTTAGCACTGCTTGGACTGCTCTCTGGTCTCTGCTCTCTGCACTGCTTGGAATGCTCTCTCCTCTCTCCTCTCTGCTCTCTGCACTGCTTGGACTTGGTACAGTGTTAGTATGTATATGTATATGTATCCAATATGGCGCGCTTGCACTCTCTCCTCTCTGCTCTCTGATTGGTTCGCTCCAGCAACATTGTTTGTTGCTACAGATCGTTTGCAACATACCCCCCTCGTTTTGCATTCCCCTCTGGTGCCTAAAAACACAAACAATCATCAAACCTAGATCGCGCAGACAGCAGCGTAAACATTTGTCTACATGGCGCAATTGGCATTGAAAACAACAACAATCTCAGTCACAGAATAATGCGCACATGCCAGTTGCCTTCCATTTTGCAATTGTCATTGAAAACAACAACAACCAATAGCAAAAGCAGCAGCGGCAGCTGTATATTTATATGTATACATTTTTTCATTAAAAGACGTATTACTCCCAAATTAATCAACCGATTTTTATGGTTGATGGCTTGTTTTATGCGGAAAAGCTTAAACTTTATGCTACATATTTTTTTTATTTTTTATTATTGCGACTAATATGTTTTTTTTATATGCCAACATTTTTACAACTTGTGTTTTTTCATTAAAAGACGTATTACTCCCAAATTAATCAACCGATTTTTATGGATGATGGCTTGTTTTATGCGGAAAAGCTTAAACTTTATGCTACATAAACTTTTTATTATTTATTATTGCGACTAATATGGTTTTTGAATTTTTGTTTGTACCCCTTTTTTAATTTTTTGTGTTTAAAAGGCTCTAGCATCAAAACTATCGGTCGGATCTCAAAACGTTGTATGGAAGAGTTTTAGGTAATTGAATTACCTTTAGTTTAAGACTAATATTGTTTACGAGACTTTTCCCATTTACGAGCTATAGTCGAAAAACCAAAGTCATGTTTTAAGAAATTTCAAAAAATTATATCTCGAAAACTACTGGTTAGAAAAACTTTTAGGTTACTTTTTTATGTTTAGGAGGTCATAATCTATCAAGGAAAAATACTTTTGGAATTTCGAAAAAATTCAAAAATTGACCAACAAAAAAATTTTCAAAAAAATATATCTCGAAAACTACTGGTTAGAAAAACTTTTAGGTTACTTTTTCATGTTTAGGAGGTCATAATCTATAAAGGAAAAATACTTTTGGAATTTCGGAAAAAATGCAAAAATTGACCAACAAAAAATTTCAAAAAAATATATCTCTCAAACTACTGAATAGAAAATGTTTTAAGTTACTTTTTCATGTTTAGGAGGTCAAAATGTATAAAGGAAAAATACTGTTGTAATTAAAAACAACAACAATCAATAGCAAACGCATAAACATCGATCGCGCAGACAGCGGCGCAAACATTTGCTTTACATTTGCTCAATTGTCATTGAAAACAACAACAATCAATTGTAGCAACATTGTAGCAGCAGCGGCAGCTGTATATATACATTGAGGCTGGTCCTAGCACTGCTTTGACTGCTCTCTGCTCGCTGCACTGCTTAGACTTGGTACAGTGCTACAGGCTGGTCTTAGCACTGCTTGGACTGCTCTCTGCTCTCTACTCTGTGCTCTCGACACTGCTTGGACTACTCTCTGCTCTCGGCACTGCTTGGACTGCTCTCTACTCTCTGCTCTCTGCACTGCTTGGACTTGGTACAGTGCTACAGGCTGGTCTTAGCACTGCTTGGACTGCTCTCTGGTCTCTGCTCTCTGCACTGCTTGGAATGCTCTCTCCTCTCTCCTCTCTGCTCTCTGCACTGCTTGGACTTGGTACAGTGTTAGTATGTATATGTATATGTATCCAATATGGCGCGCTTGCACTCTCTCCTCTCTGCTCTCTGATTGGTTCGCTCCAGCAACATTGTTTGTTGCTACAGATCGTTTGCAACATACCCCCCTCGTTTTGCATTCCCCTCTGGTGCCTAAAAACACAAACAATCATCAAACCTAGATCGCGCAGACAGCAGCGTAAACATTTGTCTACATGGCGCAATTGGCATTGAAAACAACAACAATCTCAGTCACAGAATAACGCGCACATGCCAGTTGCCTTCCATTTTGCAATTGTCATTGAAAACAACAACAACCAATAGCAAAAGCAGCAGCGGCAGCTGTATATTTATATGTATACATTTTTTCATTAAAAGACGTATTACTCCCAAATTAATCAACCGATTTTTATGGTTGATGGCTTGTTTTATGCGGAAAAGCTTAAACTTTATGCTACATATTTTTTTTATTTTTTATTATTGCGACTAATATGTTTTTTTTATATGCCAACATTTTTACAACTTGTGTTTTTTCATTAAAAGACGTATTACTCCCAAATTAATCAACCGATTTTTATGATTGATGGCTTGTTTTATGCGGAAAAGCTTAAACTTTATGCTACATAAACTTTTTATTATTTATTATTGCGACTAATATGGTTTTTGAATTTTTGTTTGTACCCCTTTTTTAATTTTTTGTGTTTAAAAGGCTCTAGCATCAAAACTATCGGTCGGATCTCAAAACGTTGTATGGAAGAGTTTTAGGTAATTGAATTACCTTTAGTTTAAGACTAATATTGTTTACGAGACTTTTCCCATTTACGAGCTATAGTCGAAAAACCAAAGTCGTGTTTTAAGAAATTTCAAAAAATTATATCTCGAAAACTACTGGTTAGAAAAACTTTTAGGTAACTTTTTCATGTTTAGGAGGTCATAATCTATCAAGGAAAAATACTTTTGGAATTTCGAAAAAATTCAAAAATTGACCAACAAAAAAATTTTCAAAAAAATATATCTCGAAAACTACTGGTTAGAAAAACTTTTAGGTTACTTTTTCATGTTTAGGAGGTCATAATCTATAAAGGAAAAATACTTTTGGAATTTCGGAAAAAATGCAAAAATTGACCAACAAAAAATTTCAAAAAAAATATATCTCTCAAACTACTGAATAGAAAATGTTTTAAGTTACTTTTTCATGTTTAGGAGGTCAAAATCTATAAAGGAAAAATACTGTTGTAATTAAAAACAACAACAATCAATAGCAAACGCATAAATATCGATCGCGCAGACAGCGGCGCAAACATTTGCTTTACATTACGCAATTGATGTGATACGATGCCCGCGTGGCACTGTCCCTGACGACTTCTTAATCCTAATAATGTTACATTCTCACAACGACCGAGCCTACACATTTTTCTTGGAACAACAATCGTTCAAGTGTGCTTGACTTTGCTATTTATTTTGCCGTATCCCATAGCAGACTGGCCATTGCACGTCGCACAGAACTACACAGTGACCCTTTGCCATTGTTCTAATTCACAGATTGTTCTAATTTGAAAGCTTCCGACGACTATTGGACATTTAAATCAAACTTGATGTTGAAATAAACTCAATAGATGATATCGATGATATGCTGGAGAATTTCATACTTAAGCTGAACAATGCAGCCAAAGCCTCCAATTCGTCAACAGCAATAGCTTCTAGAACAGAAGTACGCAGCGCTTATGCAAACGACGCACATTTGTTTTTTACTGCACGCCTTGCGCGCTGCATATCGTTTTGCCGTCGGTATTCCGAATTTAAAATGTGTGATCAGCTGGCTTCGCTGAAAGCTTTAAATATGAGTTGCAATGTTTATATTTTACAATATACACATTGAAATATAAGAAATTGCATGCACACCCATAAGGCTGCTTTACGCACCCCTGATCTAGAATCTCTCAACATGCCCTTGTCAGCCTGCAGCAACAGCTGCGCAAGCGGAGTCAAACTGAAAGCAAGCTTAACAATGCTTTACGACATGCTCTTGTAACTGATCTTCTATGTGGCAACAGTGAATCGAAGCAACGATGAGGATCATTGGCAATCAGGCTTCAGTTGTCTCAATTGATGTTTTCGACTATATCTGATTTTGATGCTTAAGCAACAGTGCAGCTCAAAGCCCCAATTCGTCAATCATGCAAATGAGCCATTGGTGAGCAAATCAGCGACTGATGCAAACTGACGACTTTTTCTGATGCAGCTGCAATCCACGCTTCCGCCGTTCAATTTGTGCCGCGCCACTGAAGCAATTATTGAACGTGCTTAACGATTCCTTGAATCAAGAACTTCATCAATCCCACAGTCAGCTTCACATTTACCGCAATTAGCGCGACAGTAAAATCAGTAAGCTTAAGCAATGTGCATTGACCTGATTAGGAGTTAAGTAAATCACCGGTGGCTTGATTCACAATTGACCTTTTCTTGGTCAAGTGCAAGGACCATGACATCATGCCAGACAATTTGCATGGTGCTACTATTAGAGCACGCTTTCGAGACTGCATATCATCAGATATCGATCTGCAACTAGTCTTTCCGACAGCGTCTCATCTGAATTGATGTCCTGGACGTTTCTGCGTAATCGCATCTTTGCACAAATGAGGCAGTGCAGACACTTCATCTGAACTTTCGTCAAGCTTCCTATCGGCATTATCGAAACTGTAATATACGAGCGTCCAATTGAGAAATGGCAATCCCTCATTGAGGGCTTACATAATCTGGATGGTGCCCTGTTCACCCCGGACCATTATTTTGGTTTCAGTGAAGGTCCATGGCACCATACAACAAGTGCATCGGCTTTTCGAACATATTATTGTTGCTTTCGAGAAGGCACATCAGGAATATTTCTGGATCTGCAACAGGCTTTCGACAGCGTCTCTCTAATTAATCCTCAAAACGTTTCTGAGTAATCGCATCTTAGTGCGCTGGGCAGTGCGCCATTGAATGCAGGCCCCTACTTTTCAACAGTGCGGCCAATATTGGCTGGTGTGCCACAAGGTAGTGTGCTAGCACGAATGTTTTTTAATATTTGTTGTCCGATATGCCGTGCATTGTTGAGCACATTTCGCTTGCCCAACAGCAGCAACATACATCAAGAACTTTCTCAATGTATAAATACAACGTACGTGGCTTAACGGCAACATATGCTGATGACACTACCTTTTTATGCAGTGCCTTTAATGCTAAAATTGCGTGTACTTACCTGCATTAGTTATGCAGCCTGGGCCAATAACTGAAACATTAAAATCAATAATAGTAAATCGGTTCATATCCTCTTCACACTCTACAGTTTCACCAGTTCACACAGTCATATCATACCTGCTAAAGGCCATTGCAAATACTTGAGTTTGCACTTGGATAGTAAATTAAACTGGACATGCCATGCTCGCAAAACTGCGTAAATTGTCCGATCCAAGTAGCTCAAATGTAACTGGCTCCTCTCAGCCAGACACTCCAAATTGTTCATCAAGAACAAACAAACAAATAAACAGGTCATCGCTACTGTGTGGCGCTATGGTATTGAGCTTTATGGATGTGCAGCCGACACACATTTGAAAAAACTACAAAGTGCGCAGTCTGGTTTCTTCGCCTAATATATGATGCGCACATCTATGCACCAAACCGTACATTTTAGAACGATAGCAGCACATCCACAATTTGGTATGAAATCAATGCCACTCTAGTCGATAATGACAGACTTAAATTGCGTCCTAACATGCTGGCAAAAGCGCTTCAATACTCTGGTCGCCACTGCGCAATTCGTCGTTCTAGATGAATTTGAGCTGATTGAACGCATGGCGCCACCAAACCTCTTAATTTATTTTATAAAAAGAGTTGACAAATTCCCAAAGTTTGCTCAAACGCGCTAGGCGCCACTTTCATCGTAATTAAAAGAATTGCTGCTCGTGCATCTGAGCAGAGCAATTTTTGTTTACTTGTTGAGTTGTTGCGGAAATTCTTATGTCGCTGCTTTTGAGAACAAATGTGTCACTTCTAGTTATGGAAGTGACTTTACTTACATAATTTAAAATGATTAAATAGGTTAAGTCATTCTAAGAACTGTTGTTGAAATTTTGAAGAGTAATTTATTGATTAGTTTGTTTAATTTATTTTGTATGTTTTAAATATTTATTTTCGTTTTAGAGCGTGATGTTTTGTAGATTTCAAAGAACTATTACTGTATATCTTAATATTCAAATGTATTGATGATGTATGTATTGTTTATAGATACTAGAGAGATGTAAAAATAATTTACAACAACAATACTATGTTTGGATACATAAATTTAAAAAACATAGGCGTAGCATTATCACAAATTAAAATTGTTTCAAGTTTATTGACAAACCTTGAACTTTAGGTTATGCATATACTGAGTGCGCTGATAATCATATTTTATTTGTTTAACACTTCAACTTTAAAAATACCTATACCAGAATCTGCCAGACAATTTCTTTTGCTACTATTGAATAGCACGCTCCAACTGCACTACTTTCCATCCTCATTGAATTGTGCTGGAGTTCGAATGATTTTGAAAAGATCAGCAGAACTTCATCTGAACTTTCGTCAAGCTTCCTATCGGCATTATCGAAACTGTAATATACGAGCGGCCAATTGAGCAATGGCAATCCCTCATTGAGGGCTTACATAATCTGGATGGTGCCCTGATCACCCCGGACCATTATTTTGGTTTCCGTGAGGGTCATGGCACCATACAGCAAGTGAATCGGCTTGTCGAACATATTAATGTTGCTTTCGAGAAGGGCGCATGCACGTGAGCAATATTTCTGGATCTGTCACAGTCTATTGACCGCGTCTGGTATCCAGGACTTTTCTTCAAGCTACGCATGCATTTAAGTGAATCTCTTTACTCAATCGTCAAATTGTTTCTGAGTAATCGCATCTTAGTGCGCTGGGCAGTGCGCCATTGAATGCAGGCCCCTACCCTTTCAATAGTGCGGCCAATATTGGCTGGTGTGCCACATGGTAGTGTGCTACCACGAATGTTATTTAATATTTGTTGTCCGATATGCCGTGCATTGTTGAGCACATTTCGCTTGCCCAACAGCAGCAACATACATCAGGAACTTTCTCAATGTATAAATACAACGTACGTGGATTAATGGCAACATATGCTGATGACACTGCCTTTTTATGCAGTGCCTTTAATGCTAAAATTGCGTGTACTTACCTGCATTAGTTATGCGGCCTGGGCCAATAACTGAAACATTAAAATCAATAATAGTAAATCGGTTCATATCCTCTTCAAACTCTACAGTTTCACCAGTCACACAGTCATATCATACCTGCTAAAGGCCATTGCAAATACTTGAGTTTGCACTTGGATAGTAAATTAAACTGGACATGCCATGCTCGCAAAACTGCGCAAATTGTCCGATACAAGCTGCGCAAATGTAACAGGCTCCTCTCAGCCAGGTACTCCAAATTGTCCATCAAGAACAAGATTCTAATTTATAAACAGATCATCGCTCCCTTGTGGCGCTATGCCATTGAGCTTTATGGATGTGCAGCTGACACACATTGAAAAAAACTACAAAGTGTGCAATCTGGTCTCTTCGCCTAATATATGGTGCACCCTTATATGTAGCAATCTGTGAATTGCTACAACGATAGCAACACATTCACAACTTGGTATGAAATCAATGCCACTCTAGTCGATAATGACAGACTTAAATTGCGTCCGTACTTGCTGGCAAAAATGCTTCAATACTCTGGTCGCCACAGTGGAATTCTTCGTCCTAGACGAATTCGGCCAGGAATTGAGCTGATTGAACGCAAACGCCTCCAAACCTCTTTTAATTTAATTTATTGAAAGAGTTGACAAATTGCCAACGTTTGGGCAAACGCGCTAGGTGCCACTTTCATCATAATTGAAAGAATTGCTGCTCGCGCATTTGAGAAAACCAATTTTTGTTTATAAACTATCTTATTATGTATTTATTATTTTTTTATTGATTTTATTATTTATTGTTTCTATGATTTTTTTAACTCTCAAACCGAGAAGAGCGCTGAATTATTTAATTTTACTAATTTCTCTATACAAAATCAATCAGAACGAACTTTTAAATGTACAATTCACTGATGTAATTCTGTGTTGAATACATGCGCTGAATTTTCATTGGATCGTCATCATGAGAGACATAATTCAACACTTTTAGCATGGATCAATTTGCTGGCCAGTTCAGCCCTTGTGTTTTGAATTGTTTATTGCACTTGTATGCAAAAACAAAGATAGCAAGCAAAAACTTCAATGTGCTGGCACACTCTACAACATTCTTTGGTAGCAGCAATTCAACAACAACAGAAGAAGAACAACGACATTGTCAAAACAGCATGCGAAAACAATCAGCAGGCAGCAATCCGCTGTAGAAGCAGTAGCGTTGATGGCGCTTCGTTCAGTGTACGCGACATTGCAGTGGAGATTGATCAACAATCCATTGGCACGTCCTCGCAGTCTGGAGCAGCCGAAACCACACGTAACATATGCAGATCTTGTAGCAGCTCAACACAAAACACACATTCTCACACAGACACATATATATATATTGTCAAACACACATTTTAGCGTTAACTACACAAGCACACAGTACATTCACACTTGTATTTATTTATAAGTAGTTCACAATAGTAATCATAGTCAAAACGAACAGGCCATTAGTTTCTGTATTTGAATCATTGAAATTTCTTATCAAAACTAGCAATTGGAATAACATTCAGTTTGGGCTCTCATACACACACATGTGTGAAATTGGTCCACACTGGATTTGCTTCATTGCTATTAGACTATTTTTCTAAAAACTACACCTTGTCAATACCATATCTCTTAAGATTAAGAATATGCATCATTTAATTTAAAAAATTTAAGAATCTTTCCAGCCAAATACCTTAATAAATACCTGCGAGCTTATGGCTAACCAAATATTTATGCTGATGCCGCACTTGACACAAAGCATGACTTAATTTAAGAGCAGACAGTCAATTTCTGAAAGTTGGCTTTAATTGAGACATTTCCTTGATCATAACTTTACCATTTCTCAAATGTAATTGTCCTATTAATATTCTCTTCTTGTAATCTTAAGCAACTTACCTATGGGAAATGTCATGTATCAATAAGTACATTTTTCAATCAACTCTAATTTCTGTGCTGTGGCAGCTGTTGCAAATAGGCAAATGTTGACACAGAGATGGACAGGAAAAGAGAGAAAATTGTATGCCTTGTGTCGCTAAGAAACAAAAAAATTAATAAATATATGAAAATTCACGGCGAAATTGCGCTCACAAATGAATATGTTTGCTTATAAGCAAAGCTAAAGCTTACAACACATAGCCGAGCCACAGCGATATAGGTTTGATGTTTGTGTGTTTTTAGGCACCAGAGGGGAATGCAAAACGAGCGGAGGGGGAGAAGCAATACCACCAAATAGGGAGCAACCAACCACATAGCGCAAAAAATGTATACATATACTAAAATGTATACATACTAATATTAATATGTGTTTGACAATATATACATAATTGTGTCTGTGTGAGAATGTGTGTTTTGTGTTGAGCTGCTACAAGATCTGCATCAGTGTGGTTTCTATGCCATTCTCTAATGCTATTCTCTTTCGTTGAGGAGTTTTCCTGACAAAGCGTGATGATTAACTGAAGTCTATCAAATTTTATTCAGATTTACTATATAATACAACAAAATTATCAAATAGTTGAGGTGGTAATTGAAAAAGAAAACATTTTTCCAAAAATCAACTGTACACAGTGGTGACTTGATCGCCGTGAATTTTCAAAAATTAGTAATTTTGTTGTTTCTTAGCGACTTATTTGCAACAGCTGCCACAGCACAGAAATTAGAGTTGATTGAAAAATGTACTTATTGATACATGACATTTCCCATTGGTAAGTTGCTTAAGATTACAAGAAGAGAATATTAATAGGACAATTAAATTTGAGAAATGGTAAAGTTATGATGAAGTAAATGTCTCAATTAAAGCCAACTTTCAGAAATTGACTGTCTGCTCTTAAATTAAGTCATGCTTGGTGTCAAGTGCGGCATCAGCATAAATATTTGGTTACCCATAAGCCCGCAGGTATTGATAAAGGTATTTGGCTGGAAAGATTCTTACATTTTTTAAATTAAATGATGCATATTCCTAATCTTAAGAGACATGGTATTGACAAGGTGTAGTTTTTAGAAAAATAGCCTAATAGCAATGCAGCAAATCCAGTGTGGACCAATGGCACACATGTGTGTGTGTGAGAAGTTTTTTGTTTTAAATTAATTATATATGTAGGCGCAGGCGTGTGTGTGCGCTCACAAATGAATATGTTTGCTTATAAGCAAAGCTAAAGTTTTTGCAACACATAGCCGAGCCGCAGCGATATAGGTTTGATGTTTGCTTGTGTTTTTGGGCACCAGAGGGGAATGCAAAACGAGCGGAGGGGGAGAAGCAATACCACCAAAGAGCGAGCAACCAACCAGAGGGTGCAAAAAATGTATACATATACTAACATGTATACATACATATACTAATATGTATACATATTAATACTAATATAAATATATATAAATACAAGTCTGAATGTACTGTGTGTTTGTGTAGTTAACGCTAAAATGTGTGTTTGACAATTTATATATGTGTCTGTGTGAGAATGTGTGTTTTGTGTTGAGCTGCTAAAAGATCTGCATATGTTACGTGTGGTTTCGGCTGCTCCAGACTGCGAGGACGTGCCAATGGATTGTTGATCAATCTCCACTGCAATGTCGCGTACACTGAACGAAGCGCCATTAACGCTACTGCTTCTACAGCGGATTGCTGCCTGCTGATTGTTTTCGCATGCTGTTTTGACAATGTTGTTGTTCTTCTTCTGTTGTTGTTGAATTGCTGCTACCAAAGACTGTTGTAGAGTGTGCCAGCACATTGAAGTTTTTGCTTGCTATCTTGGTTTTTGCAAACAAGTGCAATAAACAATTCAAAACACAAGGGCTGAACTGGCCAGCAAATTGATCCATGCTAAAAGTGTTGAATTATGTCTCTCATGATGACGATCCAATGAAAGTTCAGCGCATGTATTCAACACTGAATTACATCAGTGAATTGTACAATCCGCTGTAGAAGCAGTAGCGTTAATGGCGCTTCGTTCAGTGTACGCGACATTGCAGTGGAGATTGATCAACAACCTATTGGCACGTCCTCGCAGTCTGGAGCAGCCGAAACCACACGTAACATATGCAGATCTTGTAGCAGCTCAACACAAAACACACATTCTCACACAGACACTTATATATATTAGTATTAGTATGTATACAAATTAGTATATGTATGTATACATATTAGTATATGTATACATTTTTTGCACCCTCTGGTTGGTTGCTCCCTATTTGGTGGTATTGCTTCTCCCCCTCCGCTCGTTTTGCATTCCCCTCTGGTGCCTAAAAACCCACAAACATCAAACCTATATCGCTGTGGCTCGGCTATGTGTTGCAAACGCTTTAGCTTTGCTTATAAGCAAACATATTCATTTGTGAGCGCACACACACGCCTGCGCATACATATACAATAATTAATTTAAAGCAAAAAAACACATAAATCGACAAAAATAAAATTTTACAACTTGTTTTTTTCCATTAAAATACGTATTACTTCATAATAATCAAACCTGTGTGTTTGTGTAGTTAACGCTAAAATGTGTGTTTGACAATTTATATATGTGTCTGTGTGAGAATGTGTGTTTTGTGTTGAGCTGCTAAAAGATCTGCATATGTTACGTGTGGTTTCGGCTGCTCCAGACTGCGAGGACGTGCCAATGGATTGTTGATCAATCTCCACTGCAATGTCGCGTACACTGAACGAAGCGCCATTAACGCTACTGCTTCTACAGCGGATTGCTGCCTGCTGATTGTTTTCGCATGCTGTTTTGACAATGTTGTTGTTCTTCTTCTGTTGTTGTTGAATTGCTGCTACCAAAGACTGTTGTAGAGTGTGCCAGCACATTGAAGTTTTTGCTTGCTATCTTGGTTTTTGCAAACAAGTGCAATAAACAATTCAAAACACAAGGGCTGAACTGGCCAGCAAATTGATCCATGCTAAAAGTGTTGAATTATGTCTCTCATGATGACGATCCAATGAAAGTTCAGCGCATGTATTCAACACTGAATTACATCAGTGAATTGTACAATCCGCTGTAGAAGCAGTAGCGTTAATGGCGCTTCGTTCAGTGTACGCGACATTGCAGTGGAGATTGATCAACAACCTATTGGCACGTCCTCGCAGTCTGGAGCAGCCGAAACCACACGTAACATATGCAGATCTTGTAGCAGCTCAACACAAAACACACATTCTCACACAGACACTTATATATATTAGTATTAGTATGTATACAAATTAGTATATGTATGTATACATATTAGTATATGTATACATTTTTTGCACCCTCTGGTTGGTTGCTCCCTATTTGGTGGTATTGCTTCTCCCCCTCCGCTCGTTTTGCATTCCCCTCTGGTGCCTAAAAACCCACAAACATCAAACCTATATCGCTGTGGCTCGGCTATGTGTTGCAAACGCTTTAGCTTTGCTTATAAGCAAACATATTCATTTGTGAGCGCACACACACGCCTGCGCATACATATACAATAATTAATTTAAAGCAAAAAAACACATAAATCGACAAAAATAAAATTTTACAACTTGTTTTTTTCCATTAAAATACGTATTACTTCATAATAATCAAACTGCTGAAGAATTTCATGCTTAAGCTGAACAATGCAGCCAAAGCCTCCAATTTTATTATTTATTATTTCTATGATTTTTTAACTCTCAAGCCGAGAAGAGCATTGAATTATTTAATTTAATTAATTTATCCATACAAACTCAATCAGAACGAACTTTTAAATGTACAATTCACTGATGTAATTCAGTGTTGAATACATGCGCTGAACTTTCATTGGATCGTCATCATGAGAGACATAATTCAACACTTTTAGCATGGATCAATTTGCTGGCCAGTTCAGCCCTTGTGTTTTGAATTGTTTATTGCACTTGTATGCAAAAACAATGATAGCAAGCAAAAACTTCAATGTGCTGGCACACTCTACAACAGTCTTTGGTAGCAGCAATTCAACAACAACAGAAGAAGAACAACGACATTGTCAAAACAGCATGCGAAAACAATCAGCAGGCAGCAATCCGCTGTAGAAGCAGTAGCGTTGATGGCGCTTCGTTCAGTGTACGCGACATTGCAGTGGAGATTGATCAACAATCCATTGGCACGTCCTCGCAGTCTGGAGCAGCCGAAACCACACGTAACATATGCAGATCTTGTAGCAGCTCAACACAAAACACACATTCTCACACAGACACATATATATATATTGTCAAACACACATTTTAGCGTTAACTACACAAAAACACAGAACATTCAGACTTGTATTTATATGTATTTATATTAGTATTAGTATGTATACATATTAGTATATGTATACATTTTTTGCGCCCTCTGGTTGGTTGCTCGCTCTTTGGTGGTATTGCTTCTCCCCCTCCGCTCGTTTTTCATTCCCCTCTGGTGCCTAAAAACACACAAACATCAAACCTATATCGCTGTAGCTCGGCTTTGTGTTGCAAACGCTTTAGCTTTGCTTATAAGCAAACATATTCATTTGTTAGCGCACGCACACGCCTGCGCATACATATATAATTAATTTAAAACAAAAAACTTCTCACACACACACATGTGTGCTATTGGTCCACACTGGATTTGCTGCATTGCTATTAGGCTATTTTTCTAAAAACTACACCTTGTCAATACCATATCTCTTAAGATTAGGAATATGAATCATTTAATTTAAAAAATGTAAGAATCTTTCCAGCCAAATACCTTTATCAATACCTGCGGGCTTATGGGTAACCAAATATTTATGCTGATGCCGCACTTGACACCAAGCATGACTTAATTTAAGAGCAGACAGTCAATTTCTGAAATTTGGCTTTAATTGAGACATTTACTTCATCATAACTTTACCATTTCTCAAATTTAATTGTCCTATTAATATTCTCTTCTTGTAATCTTAAGCAACTTACCAATGGGAAATGTCATGTATCAATAAGTACATTTTTCAATCAACTCTAATTTCTGTGCTGTGGCAGCTGTTGCAAATAAGTCGCTGAGAAACAAAAAAATTACTAAATATATGAAAATTCACGGCGATCAAGACACCACTGTGTACAGTTGATTTTTGGAAAAAATTTTTCTTTTTCAATTACCACCTCAACTATTTGATAATTTTGTTGTATTATATAGTAAACCTGAATAAAATTTGATAGACTTCAGTTAATCATCACGCTTTGTCAGAAAAACTCCTCAACGAAAGAGAATAGCATTAGAGAATAGCATAGAAACCACACTTATGCAGATCTTGTAGTAGCTCAACACAAAACACACATTCTCACACAGACACAATTATGTATATTTTGTCAAACACATTATATTAATATTAGTATGTATACATTTTAGTATATGTATACATTTTTTGCGCTATGTGGTTGGTTGCTCGCTCTTTGGTGGTATTGCTTATATTGAGTCAGAAAAACTCCTCAACGAAAGAGAATAGTATAGAAACCACACGTATGCAGATCTTGTAGCAGCTCAACACAAAACACACATTCTCACACAGACACAATTATGTATACATTGTCAAACTTCAATTATATAAATATTAGTATGTATACATTTTAGTATATGTATACATTTTTTGCGCTATGTGGTTGGTTGCTCCCTATTTGGTGGTATTGCTTTCCCCTCCGCTCGTTTTGCATTCCCCTCTGGTGCCTAAAAACACACAAACATCAAACCTATATCGCTGTAGCTCGGCTATGTGTTGTAAACGCTTTAGCTTTGCTTATAAGCAAACATATTAATTGAGACATTTACTTAATCATAACTTTACCATTTCTCAAATTTAATTGTCCTATTAATATTCTCTTCTTGTAATCTTAAGCAACTTACCTATGGGAAATGTCATGTATCAATAAGTACATTTTTCAATCAACTCTAATTTCTGTGCTGTGGCAGCTGTTGCAAATAAGTCGCTGAGAAACAAAAAAATTACTAAATATATGAAAATTCACGGCGATCAAGACACCACTGTGTACAGTTGATTTTTGGAAAAAATTTTTCTTTTTCAATTACCACCTCAACTATTTGATAATTTTGTTGTATTATATAGTAAACCTGAATAAAATTTGATAGACTTCAGTTAATCATCACGCTTTGTCAGAAAAACTCCTCAGCGAAAGAGAATAGCATTAGAGAATAGCATAGAAACCACACTTATGCAGATCTTGTAGCAGCTCAACACAAAACACACATTCTCACACAGACACAATTATGTATACATTGTCAAACTTCAATTATATTAATATTAGTATGTATACATTTTAGTATGTGTATACATTTTTTGCGCCCTCTGGTTGGTTGCTCGCTCTTTGGTGGTATTGCTCCTCCCTCTCCGCTCGATTTTCATTCCCCTCTGGTGCCTAAAAACACACAAACATCAAACCTATATCGCTGTAGCTCGGCTATGTGTTGTAAACGCTTTAGCTTTGCTTATAAGCAAACATATTAATTGAGACATTTACTTAATCATAACTTTACCATTTCTCAAATTTAATTGTCCTATTAATATTCTCTTCTTGTAATCTTAAGCAACTTACCTATGGGAAATGTCATGTATCAGTAAGTACATTTTTCAATCAACTCTAATTTCTGTGCTGTGGCAGCTGTTGCAAATAAGTCGCTGAGAAACAAAAAAATTACTAAATATATGAAAATTCACGGCGATCAAGACACCACTGTGTACAGTTGATTTTTGGAAAAAATTTTTCTTTTTTAATTACCACCTCAACTATTTGATAATTTTGTTGTATTATATAGTAAACCTGAATAAAATTTGATAGACTTCAGTTAATCATCACGCTTTGTCAGAAAAACTCCTCAACGAAAGAGAATAGCATTAGAGAATAGCATAGAAACCACACTTATGCAGATCTTGTAGTAGCTCAACACAAAACACACATTCTCACACAGACACAATTATGTATATTTTGTCAAACACATTATATTAATATTAGTATGTATACATTTTAGTATATGTATACATTTTTTGCGCTATGTGGTTGGTTGCTCGCTCTTTGGTGGTATTGCTTATATTGAGTCAGAAAAACTCCTCAACGAAAGAGAATAGTATAGAAACCACACGTATGCAGATCTTGTAGCAGCTCAACACAAAACACACATTCTCACACAGACACAATTATGTATATATTGTTAAACACATTATATTAATATTAGTATGTATACATTTTAGTATATGTATACATTTTTTGCGCTCTCTGATCGCTCTTTGGTGGTATTGCTTCTCCCCCTCCGCTCGTTTTGCATTCCCCTCTGGTGCCTAAAAACACACAAACATCAAACCTATATCGCTGTGGCTCGGCTATGTGTTGCAAACGCTTTAGCTTTGCTTATAAGCAAACATATTCATTTGTGAGCGCACACACACGCCTGCGCATACATATACAATAATTAATTTAAAGCAAAAAAACACATAAATCGACAAAAATAAAATTTTACAACTTGTTTTTTTCCATTAAAATACGTATTACTTCATAATAATCAAACTGCTGAAGAATTTCATGCTTAAGCTGAACAATGCAGCCAAAGCCTCCAATTTTATTATTTATTATTTCTATGATTTTTTAACTCTCAAGCCGAGAAGAGCATTGAATTATTTAATTTAATTAATTTATCCATACAAACTCAATCAGAACGAACTTTTAAATGTACAATTCACTGATGTAATTCAGTGTTGAATACATGCGCTGAACTTTCATTGGATCGTCATCATGAGAGACATAATTCAACACTTTTAGCATGGATCAATTTGCTGGCCAGTTCAGCCCTTGTGTTTTGAATTGTTTATTGCACTTGTATGCAAAAACAAAGATAGCAAGCAAAAACTTCAATGTGCTGGCACACTCTACAACAGTCTTTGGTAGCAGCAATTCAACAACAACAGAAGAAGAACAACAACATTGTCAAAATAGCATGCGAAAGCAATCAGCAGGCAGCAATCCGCTGTAGAAGCAGTAGCGTTGATGGCGCTTCGTTCAGTGTACGCGACATTGCAGTGAAGATTGATCAACAATCCATTGGCACGTCCTCGCGGTCTGGAGCAGCCGAAACCACACGTAACATACATAAGTAGATCTTGTAGCAGCTCAACACAAAACACACATTCTCACACAGACACATATATATATTGTCAAACACACAGTTTAGCGTTAACTACACAAAAACACAGTACATTCACACTTGTATTTATATGTATTTATATTAGTATTAGTATATATACATATTAGTATATGTATACATTTTTTGCGCCCTCTGGTTGGTTGATCGCTCTTTGGTGGTATTGCTTCTCCCCCTCCGCTCGTTTTGCATTCCTCCTGGTGCCTAAAAACACAAACAAACATCAAACCTATATCGCTACGGCTCGGCTATGTGTTGCAAACGCTTTAGCTTTGCTTATAAGCAAACATATTCATCTGTGAGCGCACACACACACCTGCACATACATATATAATGAATTTAAAACAAAAAACTTCTTCGCTACTACAACAACATTGATGTATCGCACATAAATCGACAAAAATAAAATTTGACAACTTGTGTTTTTCCAATAAAAGACGTATTACTTCTTAATTAATCAACCTGCTTGATAATTTCATGCTTAAGCTTAACAATGCAGCCAAAGTCTCCAATTCGTCAACAGCAATAGCATCTTGAACAGAGGTACGCAGCGCTTATGCAAACGACGCACATTTGTTTTTCATTGCACGAGTTACCTACGTGGTACCCCGTACTTCACCTCCTAATAAACCACAGCGACTTCACTGAGGGTATTGGCACATTTGGACATCCTGTCTAAATGCTGTCCATGCGACATACAATATAACACAATGTTCGCAGATGACTTTAACACTTGCGAAACCGCTTACGCTGCATTTACGCCCAACCATAATTCCCGGAATCCACAACACTTGTTAGATTCCAAGCCTACATAGCATTAGCATACTCAGTTAAGATGCATTCGAGATACAATATTCAAAGACACAAGAAGTGTTCTATAAAAAAGCATTTTACTCAAAACAATTTAAAGTCTATTAATTACATCAAAAACGAGTATATTGAGCCTACTGATCCCGTAACTCCCTAGTTACAAACTATAACTCACGCACCAATGCAAATAAGAAAATTGCACGCACACATGCAACGATCAGTTTTTTCTATTTCAATGTCTGCACTGAAAAAAACGAAACATTGCAATTCATATTAAAAGTATTCGGCGAAGAAAACACTTCCCACTTGATCAAACATTTTAACGATTTGTGGAAAAAAAATTTCACTGTACACAAAATAAAAATGCAATAACAAAATACATTAGGATTAGCGACGGCGCGCCGCGATCCAGCGCGCAGGTCAAAATTGTTTTTGTTTTCTAGCTACGAAGGACCGTGGAACAACAAACGAATAAGAGCGCAAGGCGTGCATGACAACATTGTTTTTGTTTTTCAAGCAAAGAATATTTGAGACAAAACAAATTTGCAAAATTGTTTGTGTAATTTAACAATGTGCAAAATAACCTTACGGCGGTGGGCACTCACACACTACCCATATGCTAAGTGCAAACAAAAACAAATGTGCGTCGGGGGCATAGGCGCTGCGCACCACTGCATTAGAGAATAGCATAGAAACCACACGTATGCAGATCTTGTAGCAGCTCAACACAAAACACACATTCTCACACAGACACAATTATGTATATATTGTCAAACACATTATATTAGTATTAGTATGTATACATTTTAGTATATATATACATTTTTTGCGCTCTCTGGTTGGTTGCTCCCTATTTGCTGGTATTGCTTCTCCCCTCCGCTCGTTTTGCATTTTGCAAATAAGTCGCTGAGAAACAAAAAAATTACTAAATATATGAAAATTCTCGGCGATCAAGTCACCTCTGTGTACAGTTGATTTTTGGAAAAATGTTTTCTTTTTCAATTACCACCTCAACTATTTGATAATTTTGTTGTATTATATAGTAAACCTAAATAAAATTTGATAGACTTCAGTTAATCATCACTCTTTGTCAGAAAAACTCCTCAACGAAAGAGAATAGCATTAGAGAATAGCATAGAAACCACACTTATGCAGATCCTGTAGCAGCTCAACACAAAACACACATTCTCACAGACACATATATATGTATATATTGTCAAACACATTATTTTAGTATTAGTATGTATACATTTTAGTATATGTATACATTTTTTGCACCCTCTGGTTGGTTGCTCGCTCTTTGGTGGTATTGCTTCTCCCCCTCCGCTCGTTTTGCATTCCCCTCTGGTGCCTAAAAACACACAAACATCAAACCTATATCGCTGTGGCTCGGCTATTTGTTGCAAACGCTTTAGCTTTGCTTATAAGCAAACATATTCATTTGTGAGCGCACACACACGCCTGCGCATACATATACAATTAATGTAAAACAAAAAACTTCTTCTCACACACACATGTGTGACATTGGTCCACACTGGAGTTGCTGCATTGCTATTTGGCTATTTTTCTAAGAACTACACTTTGTCAATACCATATCTCTTAAAATTAAGAATCTGCATCATTTAATTTAAAAAATGTAAGAATCTTTCCAGCCAAATACCTTAATAAATACCTGCGGGCTTATGGCTAACCAAATACTTATGCTGATGCCGCACTTGACACAAAGCATGACTTAATTTAAGAGCAGACAGTCAATTTCTGAAAGTTGGCTTTAATTGAGACATTTACTTAATCATAACTTTACCATTTCTCAAATGTAATTGTCCTATTAATATTCTCTTCTTGTAATCTTAAGAAACTTACCTATGGGAAATGTCATGTATCAAGAAGTACATTTTTCAATCAACTCTAATTTCTTTGCTGTGGCAGCAGTTGCAAATAGACAAATGTTAACACAGAGATAGACAAGAAAAGAGAGTAAATTGTATCCCATGTGTCGCTAAGAAGCAAAAATGACTAAATATATGAAAATTCACGGCGGTCAAGTCACCACTGTGTACTGTTGATTTTTGGAAAAAAATTTTCTGATTCAATTACCGCCTCAATAATTTTATAATTTTGTTGTATTATATAGTAAGAAATTTGAGAGATTTCAGCTAATCATCGCTCTTTGTCAGTAAAACAACGAAAGAGAATAGCATTGTGCTTTTGATTGGAATTTATAAAAATTTACCCACACCTGTTATGTCATCAAATGAAAGTGACTATATCAAAATGAATGTGATGTTGGGTGTTCGCGTGTCTTTGTTTATATTTTATGTCGCTGGAAGACAGATTTTGAGTATGTTGAAATTATATGTCATGGACTTGTACTATTGACCCGGATCTGCGCCCTGTCGATAATATTAATTTGTTAAGATAATTGTCATGAACCCACGTAATGGGAATAAGTTCAAGTCGGATTATTTGAGGATTAATTCAGAGCATACGATATCCACTCCGGTACACAAAAGTGTTAAATTTTTAGATTAAAGATTAAATTTTTAACACATAGCGAACAATTATCTGTTATCTTATGACAGCATAGTGACTTTATCTATCCGTTAATACAATTTTGGACTAAAGAGTTTTGTAAGATATTTCTATGGATTTCAAGGACCGCAGCGTGTCCCACAAATAGGATATTGATTGGTGGAGAAACATGGCAGTGGACAACACGCAGCATCTGGTGCACATGGTCCAATGGGACATAGAGGACAAGCGGCACTTGGCTTATAATTGATCGGTCCATTTGGGTAGCAACAGTACTCCCTCGGGGGTGGTATATCGATAGTTTCGCAAGGAGAACACATTATATTTCCAATTTACAACTATGTAAATTTTAAACGAATTTTAATAAGCCTGTTATTTACAATTTGGATGCTGGATTTGGAATGACAAAATTATGATTGTGGAAATTCAAAAATGAAATAAAAATACCAATACTATCGACAACATAAAGATAAACTCAAAAGATGCTTATGCAAGATTAAAAATAATAGAAAACATTTTTTTCAATTATCATTTAAAGAAACTTCTGCTTTTAAGTAAGCAAAGACGGAAAGAAAAGCAATGTTTTTAGTACAAATAATGAAACAGTAGCCACTTATTTAAAAACGTCAACGTAGGAAAATAAGTAGTTGTTTTTCAAAATAGGTTAAATATTACAATTCCATGTTGTAGATATAAAAAAGAAAGCTTTATTTATTGCACTTGGTTCTTATGAAGTATTTATGGATCTACAAACTAAAGATTGCACTTGGTTAACTTATTGACTAAAACAAGGAGTTCGATTTGCTAAACTCGAGTGGGCGTCGAAAGGATTGCTCGAGATTGTGAAGCCGCTGCTCCAGATCATTCATAGAGTTCCGCAATGCATGTCCTCGAGGTCTCAAGGATATCTGTGGCGAGTGCTGCATGAGGTCGTCCTTTACGCCTGAAAACGAGTGACGGACACACGAGGAACGCTTCTCAAACTTGGTGTTCTGATAATGAGGATGTTGAAGCTGATGATGCTGACGATGCTCACAGTTGCCACTGCGACAGTTGTGGGCCACCAGAGGCTCATCGGCTTTGAGGGAATCCTCATAGGTATCACTTAGGGAAAATAAAAATTAATTGAAGTTAAAGAAGTTAAATTGATTACTAAAACTACCTGCTGTCTGTGTTGGGATGCTGACGCAGCTCCATATGAGCCTTGGCATGCCTGGGGCAAAGCAGATCCCCATTGTTGCCTCCACGCTTTGAGTGAAAGGAATCTGGTGAAGTTTCGTACAACTCTCGACTGCTGAGGAACTCCACGCCCGAATCCTGGCCCGTGGAGTGCAGCGAGAACAAGGATGTTTCGTAGTTATTGCTAGAGAGGAATAAATTCTCTTGGTTAATGATTTATCTAATTAACATTAAGAAAATCGTCATAAATATGTCAAAATTTTCAAAAGAAATTTTTTATAGACGGGATCTTTTCTACTAAACAATATAAATATACATATATACACTTGGCTGAGATAGTTCAAAGAACAAACAATATTTTCACACTAAGCAATTTTGACCTTTAACCCCTTCCAATGAGAATATCAAAAAACCCTCACAGTAATAATGTCCTAACAGCGTGATGTTAATGTCAGTTAATCAACAAAGAGTTTTATATATAGATATAGATATAATTATAATTTGTACTTTTATTAAAAATAATTCTTTAAATATTTATCATAAATTTTTTCTATGTCATGTAAGTATTTGTAAATAAGACTATTTACTTATTATGCAATAAATTCTACTAGTTAGATTTTTTTAAGCTTATAATTCTGATTCGGGAATTCTGATCCTAATTTGATTACCAAAAATGTATACAATATTAGTGAGTATTTAGGACAATTTAAATGGCGTTTCTGGAATTATAGTAAATAACTTTTTAGTGTACTATCTTTTACACTTACAGATTGTTCACAGGTTGACAGGAGTTGTACTTGAGCACAAATGGAGCATCGACTGTTGAGGCTGCTTGTTGCTGAAGAGCTGCCTTGGCAATTGACTTGGGGAGCGGCACATCGATGTATTCTCTCTGCTGCTGACTAGGATCAGATCCATTTAAAATTTCTAGAATGCAACCAGTAACCAGTTTGTTTACCACTTACTCGCTTAGAAACTGGTGATGTTGTTGCTGTGTCACTAAAGCCTGTTGCTGATGATGATGATGCAATTGTTGTTCCAGTTTCTCGGTTGCTGTTGCCGTGGATTGTGTCTGTGCCGAGGAGCACACAGATTCAGGCAAAAAGGCACTTGTTGGTCTCTGACTGTTGTTGTTATTGTTGCTGTTGTTGCTGCTTCCTTTGCTGCAACGCTGCATGTGTCCCTGCTGACGTCGTTGCTGAGATCTCGACTGATTAATCCCAGTTATGGTATAAGTGAGACCGGCTTCCGAGGTGGCAAAGTCGCGTTGTGACCAGAGTTGTCTGTAGTTAAGGAAAGAACGAGATTTGAGTGACATTCACAATTTCAATCACATTCGTCTTCATAAATATATACACTTGCAGAGAAAATTGCGAATTATTCATTAAGTATGCAGAGGATTACTGAAGGAGGTTACTTAGAGCATATGTTTTCCCAATTGAGAGTAATGAATTAAAAAAATATAAATTTTAAAAAAGTATCTAGATGAATGAGAAAATTCCCAGACATGCATATAATATCATCTGCTAATCAAGCTTGTCTTCGAGACTTTCAGCTTTCTTAGGGAAGCTTGGTATATGTTCCTCGGATCGTTTGTTTGGTAATGTCTTATATGTTCCGACCCAATTTGTTGAAATTCGGACTACTAAAACATTGAACAAAAAAAATACTGAAAAGGGAATGCAGGGTATCAAATCTTCGTCATGCCAAAGACTGTCCTTCTAAGACTTGTATTTTCTCTTGTGTTTAACTTCTTTCTTTGACTTCGCACTCGCATTTGAGACGCAGTTGTCGCCAGAATTGAAGCTACGCTTAATGGCCTGCTTATTTTGCTAAACATGTTGTTGCTGTTGTTGCTGCCGTTAATGGCATTTTTTACAGTTAGAATTTTATCTGACAGGTGGGGAGCATATACGACACTTACTTCTGACCAAGCACCGACCAACAACAACAACGACAGCAACAACTGGTAAAGTGTTTGAGCTTGACAAAATGATTTATTTGGTCTTAGGCTAACTATCTAAGATATAAGTATCTTTTATATGTATGTATCAACTTTTATATATATTGCTTAAAGCAAATGCATCCATGAGCCTCTTGATAGTGAGCTCGATTTGCAGTCTTTCAGATCTCCTCTTCTCTTTCGTGCAATGCTTTTACCTCCTTCTTCTTACCGTTTTTGGCGCAGACAGAGATAACAGCAGGCGACAATAGCGGCTCCCAGAGTGATGAGGGCCAAAAGCACCAGAGTTACGTACTCCAATCCCCCCATAAAGTGGGATACAGAAGCATGCGAAGGTCGGGGGGGTTCTCCGAATTCGGCTAGTTCAATTATACGAGGCATTGTTTTGGAACCGTCCAAATGCTGCAACTGCTGTTGTTGCAACTGCAACGCATCCAGTTGCAATCCAGCCAAGGATCTGCAAGACAGTATAGACACAATTATCATAGATGTTCGTCAGACAGTTGTGGGTCATCGGAGAGGGATTAATGCTTACTCTTGTAGTTGCTCCATTTCCACGATGGCATTGGTATGTGGATCAACTGCATAAATGTAGGCGTTGGTGCTGTCAAGGCGAAAATAGAAAAAAAAGGGTGAATACATTTATTACGAGTAACGGAATAAAATTGCTGGAGTAAACAGGCATTGCACGCAATTTCTATCGACTTGGGAAAGCTTTTCAATCTATTAGAGGCATTTTCTAAACCAGAGAGATTTATCGAAAAATATAGCGCAAGCAAACTTTGACAAAGTTTGGATACCCTTGCGGAGCTCTGCATTGTTAGCTGTACATTTGAAAAGTTTTTTATGCAACTTCAAACATCTGGGAGAGATTTTCCAACCGAATACGAATATACATAGGTATTTAAATCTGATGCTTATCAGCCTCCGAAGTCTTAGGACTTCTGCAATTGTCAGTTATTTTTATAGACATTAGAACGATTCTAAACCCATTCGAAGTTTTTTCGACCGGAAATACAAACATATTTTCTTTAGAAATTTTAAAGCAATTCTTAAGTTGGGAAATAGACATAATATTTTCAGCACTTACGCGATTTCAAGCCCTCCTGAATTCGGTTCCAACAGTCGGACCCGTACATCCCTGGCAATGGCGGAGCTGAGAGCTTCCATGAGACTGTCGATGCGACGCTCAACGTCAACGGGCTTGCCAGCGACCACGAGGCGGACCTGCTTGGACTCATCTATGATGTAGACAAACACATTGACAATGCCACTGCGTCCATCATCGGCACCCATGCGATCGGTGGCCTTGACATCGAATCCATAAATCCGCTCATCGAGGGGTAGATCTCCTAGGAGACGGATGTTGCCGGTAAGCTCATCGATGCCAAAGAGTTTTGTGGGCTCGTTTAAAAGGCGGTACCGTATCTCCGCGTTGAGACCCTCATCAGAATCCGTGGCCGCAACTCGGGTCACATGGTAGCCGAAGGTAGCGCTGCGAGGAAGTACAGCAACAATGGGTTGACCATTAGCATGAAACTTGGGAGAATTGTCATTCTCGTCTGCAATGCGAACCAGAATGCGACACTCGCTGGGGGAGAGACCTTCGACCCTTTCATCCACCACCGGGTAACTGACCCTAGCGTAATTGCGAGCCTCTCGACTTAAACGATCGGCACGAACCCTTAGTTGATAGCGGGAGATGTGTTCCCTGTCGAAGGGCTTTAAGGCGTACAGCAGCATGTTCTTGGCATCATATTCGAAAGGAGGGTGTGCATCCGATTCGTCCAGACCCTCTTCCAGCCACAGGGACCAGCGATAGTTCTCCGCATTCAATCCCGCTGTCAGATTTAGACGCATCACCTCGATGGGAGCCTCGTTGTTCTCCGTAAGCTGAACATCGTAGTACGGATGCTGGAAGACGGTCACATTGATGGGAATCTCCGGCTTAGGAGGCGTTGTTGGTTCTGTAACCGCTTGACCCTGTAAATTGATAAGCACTACGGCTGTGGCTGAGAGTGCTGGACTTCCAAGATCGGAGGCAATCACCGATACGTTCAGGTGCTCATAGTCATTGTACCCTCTGATGTTTGAGACTGTGGTAATTGTACCATCTCGAGAGTCTATCTGGAAGACGGGAGCATGCAATTCCTGGTGAAGAATGGAGTATAGGACAAGTCCATTGCCATTGCCCACGTAATCCTTGTCGATTGCATTCACTTGTTTCACGAACATTCCTGGAAGGGTACTTCTGTCCAGATAGGCCTTATAGACGGGCACCATCATGGTACGATCGAGAAGATCAGCAATATACTTGGCAGCTTTTGTCATGTCATCGTAGCCTATGAATTCGGGACGATTGTCATTGACGTCCAGAATATTTACCTCCACATCCACGCTGCTTGACAATCGCTGCAGTGGCTCCGCATTATCGCTGGCGATCACCTGGAAGAAGGGATAGACGTGAGGTAAACATAAAAAATATAGCGCAGGATCTGAAACATTTTGAGGTCGCTAATTTCAAATCTAATCTTAATTTTTCTCCACCAGCTTGCGTTTTTAAGATACAGCTACCAATTGTATTATTGACATTTTATCATCAGAAAAAGTTAAAAAACAATTTGGAGAATTGCCCAAAGAGGCAATTGATGATAAAACGTTAAAAATACAATCAGTACTTGTATATTTAATACGCGAGCTGATGGAGAAAAATTTTTGTTTAATAAAAAAGAAACCTAAAAGTAAATAAAAGTTACAAACGGCTATTTTCTTCACATTATGACTTTTTTTTGCTTTATAAAAAGTCATATTATAGTAGCTGGACTAATAAAAATAAACTTTCTAAGCAAGATAATTTTAAAAATCCTACATAAAAAACGTTTTCGATTAGTTGTAATTGCACTAAATTATTTATAATTCATATATTTGCGCACCGACTACAAAAAAATATATCTCATTTCATTTGAAACATGTTTCACAATTGTTTTTAGACCAAAACTGTGAAATTTTTCCCTCATTTACTTTTTTTAATTTTTTTTGATAAAAATTAATTTTTGGCAAAATTTTTCTCAAAAGGATATCTCTGAAATGTCAGTGCACTTTCCAAAATGCTTTTAACACTAGGAATTGTGTCTTTTATGATTCGATTTGGAATTATAATTTACGCGGATCAATTAAATTGAATTATATCGACAGGAAAAACCTACATAAGTTGATCATCAATCTAATAACAGTCGACTTTCTGTTTCAGTTTGAGTTTGAACATGTGCTTCGGTTACAAACAGTAGATGCTAAAATAGGTCTAAATTTTCCGACTTTTTTTACTTCGACTGTAAGTTCTGAAACACGGGAAATATCTTATCGAAAATATCATATCGTTTTAAATGTCAAACATATCGAGTATGAAATTAGGAAAGTAACTAAAGAGATTTTTAATATCATTTCCTTTTTAGTTAGATTAAATCTTACCTGAAAATTGTACTTGGCCCTCAGCTCCCGATCCAGTTGCCCGTTGATCTTCAGTACGCCCGAGGTCGGTTTCACTGTGAAGGGCAGATCGGGTTCATTCAAAGTATAGGTGATGTTGGCATTTTCGCCGTAATCCATGTCGATGGCCAGCACTTGACCCAGTACACTGTCCTTGTAGACTCCCTCGGAAGTGTCGAAACTGTACCAAGACTTCTTGAAGGCGGGTACATGATTGTTTACATCGATAACCGTGAATCGCATGCATGTTGTGTCTTTGAGGCCATCTATATCCGTGACACTGAGATTGAGCCAGATCTCAATGTTGGCAGCCAACGGATAATTGACGGTAAGTTCTCCGCTCACCTTGTCGATGGCAAAGTGTCGTACGGTCTGAAGTTTAATCATAGGCATTCCCGGAGTACGTTCCACCTGCTCGCCTAGGACTTCGTAATGGAGTAGGGCATTCTTGCCGAAGTCCTCGTCACTGGCACTCAACTGGAGCAGCTTGGAGCCCACAGGAGTGTCCTCATAGACTGCAAACAAGGGACACTTAAAAGTTGTGGCTCTGGCAATGCGACGACGCGATTTGGAACGACCAACAACGCCAACTCCTCCGCCAACTCCCGATCCAGTGCCCTTGTCCCTGTCCATGTGCAGGCGTGGTGAGCCGGGAATGTGATAAGGCGGAGGAGCTAGCATCATGGAAGCTGCAGCAGCCGGAGGTAAAAACATTCCATTCGAACTCTCCACAAAGTAAATCTCCATGTCCGTGTTGTACTCGCGAATTTCTAAGCGAGAGTCCTTAAAGACCGAGATGCGCTCAAAGATAGGTCCATTGTCGTTGACATCCGCCACGAGAATTGTAAGATGGGCATAACCCGTAAGACCTCCGCTATCGACAGCCACGATCTTCATGTTATACAACTGCTGCTTCTCCCGATCCAGACCTCGCTTTCCGATGTAGTTAATGCGGAAATAGGGCCCAGTGCTCAGCTTAAAGTTGGACTGCATAAAGCTTGTGTGAAGTTCCTGGTATTTAAACTCATCGTTCCACTGATCGGTCAGATTGAAAATGTTGAAGGCACCCGTGCTGGAAGATAGCTTGTGTTGACTGCCATTTCCTACAGAGGAGGCATTTATGAACTCGATGCTGAACTGATCGCTAAAGACGCCTTGTAATTGAACACGGAACTCGGCATTGATTCCCTCGTCGGCATCGTTGATCTGTATAGCTTGATTCATGGACAACTCCGTGCCTATAGCACAGTTCTCATTAATTAGTCCAACATAAGTGAGAGCATTGAACTTGGGGGCATTGTCGTTAATATCGTCTACTTTAATGTTGACCTGATAAATTCCCGCACCGCTTACCAACCCCGTGGTGTACTCTACAATCACAGTCAGCTCGTAGCTGGCCTGCTGCTCCCGATCCAGTCCAATCAGGGTCAAGAGTGTACCATCCTCAGTGATAGTTATCTTGTTGATCACCTCCTGCTGATTGGCTATAATATATCGAAGTTTAAGATTCGTATCCCCAGCCAGACGTCGAGGCAGGCGACGCTTTGATTTAGAATTGCGACTCCGATTTCGACTGCGGAAGCGATTTTCCATTGTGCGGTTACCAGTTGGATTACTGTTGATACTCTTCACAGCTGTGGTGAGATCACGGAATGTGCCCAGTTCATTGTTTGGTACGTTGAGGGCATTCTTATAGAGCAGCTGTCCAATAATGCCACCCACAAGGTTCTCCTCCACGTGAAAATTAATAATGTTCATGTTGATCTCCCTGTATATTAATTATTAATTATTATTTGGTTTAAAGTTAAACTTTACAGGATCAGAAAAGTTTCTAAGTAGCTGACGAAAGCTCTTTCTTTAAATTGAAACTCACTCAATGACAGGACGTAAGGGAACCTTCTCGGCCTCCGGCTTGTCGACAATGTGTATGGTTAGGTTTGTGATGAGAACACCCTCATCGCTGATCTCCGTAGAGGCGGTTGTTGTCATAGTCGGGGAGCTTCGCGACATTATCAACGGCTGGGATGAGTTTGCAAAGAGCTGGGAAATAAAATATGATTTAGTTAGCATTTCTTTTATTTTTCTTTCTTTCTTTTCAACATATACTCACATAATTAGCGACCGCCTCAAAACTATAGATATGTCGCTTGAACTCGGTCAACTCTCGGATGACTGTAATTATGCCCGATCTTTCCTCGATCGCAAAGGGAACACCCTCAGAGTATGTGTGTAAGAGATCGTACATAATCTCGTCCTCCCCATCGTATATCAATGTGGTGCGCACCTGACCTACCGATGTACCTAGTGGTGTATTTGCACCCACCCAAAATTCGTAGGGTGCTCCCACAAAATCAATTGCTTGATCATCAATTGTAGCATACACTTCTATGGTAATGACAGCCAAAGAAAACCGACGCTCCGAGGGATTTAAGGGCTGATCGCTGGCTTCCACAAATACTGCTATGCGACCTCTCCGAAGGGGGCCAGCCACATAGATCGTTCCATTCTTATTGTCCAACCGAAATGGTATATAACCGCTTCCCTTGGGACGCTGTAGTTCGTACAGCAGCTGTCCGTTGGGACCCTCATCTGGATCATTGGCAGCAACTCGACCGATCTTGGAACCCACAGCTGCTGTAATGGGAACCTTGAACTCATAGAGATTACCATGATCGAACTTGGGATTGTTATCATTGCTGTCCAACAATGTGATCTCCACTTGAACCATATTAGGACCTGGTTTCTTTAGGTGCTTATCATCCAGATAGGAGGGATTACGTTCTAAGGCCTCTACTTTAAGCCGAATCGATCTTCGTTGCTCCCTATCGAGTAATCGATCATCGCGCACAGTGATCCATCCTGTTCTTGAGTCTATGCGAAATGCACCAGCTGCTGTATTATTTTCCACAAGATTGTACAGGAATTCCGAGTTCTCTCCCTGATCACGATCAACTGCATTAACTTGAAGAACACTGAATCCCATGGGAAGATTCTCCACAATTGAAATATTGTAGAAGTCGGCCTCAAACTCTGGCACATTATCATTCAAGTCGAGCACTTCCACCTCGATGCTGAGAAGAGAAAAGTGGATTTTTAAAATTGAAAGGTGTGTAGCTATTGAATTATACTCACCGCGCCAGTGCTTTCTTTAGAGGATTATCCTTTTGACTTGCCTCCAGTTGAACTACGAATGTATTGCCTGGCAGACTCTCTTCTTCCAGGTCAATTTCCTTTTGCAGATACATAACCCCATTGTGGGGATTCACACGAAACAGCTGACGCTCGTTTCCCGAAATGATGTCGTAGTTGAGAGTCGCATTAAGAGAGTCCTGATCGAAAGCCATTATTGGTGGGGCAAAGTAGAGGGGAATGCGAATCGCCACACCTGTCATGGGATAGAATTCGTTGATCTTTGTCCTATAGACTCCCTCGGTAAATTTGGGAGGCAGATCATCCACATCCCGCACATTGATTGTGATAGTGGTATTGGCCTGATTTGCGGGTGTTCCCCGATCCCAGACAAATATCGGCAGCTTAAATTGTCTTATGCCATTGTCAAAGTCTAGTTCTCGCTTCAAGATTACCAAAGGCCTGTGCGGGCTTTTTAGAGCAAAGTACGGTCTTCCGTCCGCTGAGAGTTGTTCTGGTATAGTCGACATACTGAAGTGTACCTCCGAATTGGGAGTGTTGGGCTTATCCCGATCGAAGGCCTGAACACCAGCAAAAATGATGCTGTCAACCGACGTATTTTCATCAACATCAACAACGTAGGGAACGTTTAGGAACTCTGGTGCATTGTCGTTGACATCTTCGATGTACACAGTGATTGAGAGGTAGCTTCCCTATGTAGGTACGATAAGAAATGATCAACCTTACTTAAGAGGTATTGAAACTTAATTGGAAATTTACCTCTTCTAGTTTTTCGTGTTTGCCAGCGCAGAGAATGCGGAACTTGAGCAGATTCCTGGGCACATCCCGATCCACCAGACGCTCCAGGGAACGTGCCAAAGTTACCACCAATGTGGTGGTATTATGTTCTGTTAAATTAAAGTACTTGTGATCTCCACTAGCGTCGGCTCCTTTTAGGGCAACACTGGAACGGGGATAGGCCTGGAGTCGTAGGATTTCCTTGCCTACTTGAGCATCTTCTCGGAGACGAATGAACCGAACACCTTCACTTTCAGACGCGACGCCATCCAGTGAATGAAAGGCGCAGCTGGTAGATGTTGCTAAAGTGGAGTAATAACAGTTTAAGATCAGATACACCCAAAAAAAATGTTAAAACATGTTGACAAATTATATCTTGATTTTTTTCTTCTTCAATTTTTCGCTAGCATGCTAATTGTACTGTGCGCTGAGAACCAAAAACGGAAACCGAAGACAACAATTGGATACCTCATCATAAGGTAACGTGCGAAGCAAATTGTTGTGGCAATTATTTGAGGAACCTGCCACTTGCCACAAATAATAAAACCAGAAAGAAAGATAACCTTGGGCACGCCGAAGACTTGATGCCCTATATTCAATGTGTGATTGGTCGTTTCTATGGCAGTTATATCATATATTTATATTTTGATGCATTGTGATTAAGGATTTAAATCTAAAATAATATTCTCATATAAAATTTGTATAATGATAAAGCAAAAAATTTCCAATATAAATAATTATTTTGAAAATATTGTATTATTTTGAGACTTAAAACTAAGACTTAATTATTATATTGCTTGATTTACAGATTGATCATATTGAACTCATAACTACAATTTGCGATCCCTACTGATCCCGTCTGCTTCTCTAAATGCGTTACAGACTTAACGACAAAATAATTATACTATCGGCAAGGGTATAAAATAGTTGAAAATAAAAAAAATTGCAATTGGCCAAAAACTTTCTACATTTGTCGCGTGGTTGGGCGCTGAGGCTTGAGGCAGACACGCCTCCCACCTCGATGCGCTTTTCCTCAGCAATTGCAACACTTTTCCATTTTCAACTCCACTTGAAACTTTGCGAATTAATTCTGCGTTTCGGTTCCCACCCTCATGACATAATTAACCATTTTTTTACAGACACAGCCAAAGCATACTTGCAACCTGTCAGCGTTGCAACCAAATCTTCCACAAGTGACAAGCAGCCACACAAAAGATCCCTCGCCTCATCTCTCGTCTCTTGTCGCTTGTCTCTTGACTGACTGACTTACTGCCGCACTAGTGTTGAAGCTGACTTTCTGACATTTTTTCGGAACATCTAGTACACGCCGTGAAACTATCATTTCAAGATTTGTCTTTTGTCATTGTTGTTATTATTATTGTTGAAGTGAAATTTTCACAGTCTTAGGCGCAGTATTTTTCTAAGGCTTTTCGAGTTTATTGTTAGTCTTATTTCATTATTATTTTGCCCTAGTTGTTGTTGGTAAGGTTTTTTTTCTTGTTGTTGTCTTTTAGCTTAGTTCATTGCAATCTGAGTTGCAGTTTCTATTTACTTGCAATTTCTAGCTCGTTTCGGTGTGAACTCAGACTGAATACAAGTATCTCAGCCTATGTTCCATGTTGAACGTCTATCGCGACTTGATAGTGCCGGAAATACGGATTTGGAGATGTGCTAAGCATGGAAGAACTCAATTAGATTCATATTTGTGACTTGATTTTAATTATTGGTAAATTTAACGTAATAATAAGTAAATGGTTTTCATTAAATTTGATATATAACTTTTTCAGCAATTATAAAATGTTTTCAAATATTTTGAATTATATCTTATCTTGCAACAAATATCTTGCTATTAGGAAGTATATTTATATATTTTTTTAAAAGTGCTCCAATTCAGAATAGAGTTTTTTGTGAAAATAAAAAATATTCCGGCCGTTATACAGACTGGCCATTATACTTCACTGGAACTAGTACAATTATTGCCATGTTCCATATTTCTTGAACATTGGGAAAATTTTAATAATTTTAGAAAAACTTTTGATTAATTTTCATACATTTAATCTTGCTCCGTTGTCCAAGACTGCTGAAAATCGATTGAAAATAATTGATCCCAATAATTTTTCTGCGATGGATGTTACCATTTCAATCAAGTGCGAGTCCAATTGAACGTTTAATTCATTATGATTGAATTGAAATTAATTTAATGAGTTGAAATTTAAATATATTTAGCATATATGTCAAACACTCCCCATTGAGTTATGGATACAACTCATAATGACTTTTAGTTTAGTTGCCGGCACTTTACTAGGTGAAGAGGTGAGTGGGGGGGGGGGTTCACTTAAGCATTAGGTTCAAGCGGTCAGAATTTTTATTATTCCAAGTAAGACACAACACACAGTGAAATTAAGTTAAAATTAGAACATTGCGGCATTCTTAAGCAAGAGAGTCGTAATTCCTGTTTTAGTTAGGCGACTTTTTTTTACTTTATTCTTTTTCAACACTGTGAAGGTGTGCAAGGTGGCTCTGCCAATTGGAGTTGGGAGCTGGTTAAGAAATGGTCCAACAACTTTTTGACCATCCCGTCAATCCACAGTTTCTTGGGGGAGGGGGCAATGTGTGCCACAAGTTGCATCAACAGCGACAATTGGCATACTTCCTTTATACACTCAGACGTATGTAAATGCAAGACGATTATAGCCAAATTGGGGTTATTTAACGGTTCACCAATTGCCACCACAACAAGATAAACAAGTTGGTCAATGAATTTAAAAAACAGCGCTACAGACAAAACACATCACGTCGAGAGGCCTCAAGTTGCATTGACAAACCGACTTGAGTGGACAACTCTCTAATACGCACACAATGACACACTCACTAACAAGGCTATTACTACTTTTGATCAACAACTTGCCTTGCACTATTCCCGTTTGAACCCATACGGAAATTATCAAATTGACGGAGTAGAAATTAAGTATAAGCAACTGAGTATTTTGAAACATTTTGCGAATTATTTTGACTTGGTTTATTTTATAAGTGTATTATATTCAAATGTTGTTCAAATGCATTCATCGCACTCACATCGCGAACGAACAACCGACAATCGAGACAACCGACAACGCAAACAACTCGACTACAACTGAATGATGTTCCCGTGCTGCAAAGTCAGTTTAGCTCAGACCTAGGTGAGCATATGATGGGACTAGTTTTTCGCTAGCTTGCAGCAGTGGCTGCCACAAGTGCAACAAGTTGTTTGAGTCGGGT
This sequence comes from Drosophila putrida, assembly GCA_037043535.1. Taxonomy (NCBI): domain Eukaryota; kingdom Metazoa; phylum Arthropoda; class Insecta; order Diptera; family Drosophilidae; genus Drosophila; species Drosophila putrida. The sequence continues at coordinate 406,335 of JBAMBI010000177.1, read as the reverse complement.
TGTGGGGAAAGGTGTTACAGGTCTGGAGGCGCAATCTAGTTGAAAGAGAACAGGTATTTATAATACAAATAAGAATCTTTGCATCATTAACAAACAATTGTTTAAATATACCTTAACCCTTAAATTCTTTATTTCTTTTTTTACTTTCAGTTTTAAGTAATATTTATGTATAGATATTTAAATGTTTCTAAATCAAATTTTGTAATTATAATATATACAACTTTAGGTCAGCTGATCATAGTTGCTTTCAAACAAATCAAAGTAAATTTGCTAAAGCATTTTCCATCACGTTGATTTGTTTGGTTAAGGTTTGCTACCATAACTTTTGTTTTCGATACTTGGTTTTGGACACTGTTGACGGGTCGCTTGGCCAAAAAGATGTGTCTCCAAAACCCGTTGAGGCTTTGCTTACATTTTAAACAATAATAAAATTGTGCTTTGAGTAGAAACGAAACGGAATCAAAAGAAAAGAAATGGAGAGAAACGAAATGCAGAGAAATGAAGGAAGACTTGGCCCAACAGCAACAAAAGATACAATAAGATTAGACTAGCTGCTATGTAATAATAAAAACAATAAAAAAGCAAAGTTATTACCATAAGCATAAACACGCAGCCAAGAAAAAAGGGAGAAGAAGACATGAAGAGGGAAATGCGCAAGGTGCGCTTGGTGAGTTGAGTTAGCCATTAACACGCCCCATTCCCATTGGCAAGACATACGGCCAGTTGGTTAGCAGTTTTCAGTTAACAGGGCCAAGAGAAAGACTGAAAGAGTAGAGGAAAATACAAAACAAATCGTGGCGAGTGGAAAATCGAAATGCGATAAGCTACCATAAACATCGACTTGGCATCCCTCGGGGCTAGAATGAATGAACATAGTTAACATAAAGCCAATGCCAAAGTCAATGCAAAAGCGTCTTAACGGTTTCCCCTACAGTAGAAGATTGAGGCTGAAAGATACAATATGACGATGCACTCAAAGAATTCAACCGCGAAAGAAACGGACAAAACGAAGAACAACACAAGTGATCTAAAGAGGAACTTGAAAAGCAACTAGTAAGGAAGGCTATAGTCGAAAGAACCAGGCTGTAAGAGACCCTGTCTTTATTCTGTTAACCTTTGTATGTTGAAAAGCCAGTAAAAAAAAATAGTATTTTAAAAATACTTATGAATAAAATCTTTTTGACAGATATCAGATGCATCAAAACTCAAGACTTTAGCTCTTGACTTGACCTACAACTATTTGATAACAATTTTTGTTTTTAACAATCTTAATAGACCATCTTGTACCCTGTACTTTACAGGGTCAGCAAACAACAGCATTTGTGGTTAATAGCCTTTGCATAACATCTGTGCGGGAATTGTAGTGATAACTAGAGGGAAGAGAGGAGGGAATGGGCAGATTGAAGTATTCGCTGTCCGATCAGCGAATTGGAAAATTGGCGCTTGCGAAGGCTTCTGTACTTTAAGCCTATGCAAATGCTAGTAAGCGAGGGTTGCCAGTGCAGTTTAAAAATAGTTCGAAGTGAAAGCAGGAAGATGACTACTGTTAATTTTGGTATGCAAATCTCTCTTTGATTTCAGTGTAATATCAGATTACGATTACGAGCTTGTCTATGGGTTGTCGAAATCGCCTGAAGCGACTTACAGTCAATTGGTTATTGCCACATTTTATTTGAGCCAATTTGACATGGTTTGTTGTTTTACTAACGGCACTTGACTACGAATTGTGGCTCAGGATTATTATGAAACATATCCATATATTTTATACTACTTCATTGACTTGGAGTATTATCAATAGATACTTACAACTAAACTTGTTTTGTTTCTTTTTCCATTTAATTTTCGGCAACTTTCTTATCTAGTTTTATTTCTCACATTTCTGACAAAAAACGAAGCAATCGATTATATTCCAATTCAAAATGAAAAGACAAACAAGCGAACAACGACAGCAACTTTTGGGTGTATGTCTCTACTAAGCCTAAAGCTTACTCATAAACCAAGAAAAAGCTCTGCGCTAAGCTTCCCATCGTTTAATTTGCTCTAAGTAAACTTTTGGAGCGCAATTTAAATCAGAATTCATTTAACTGTTGATATGTGTTTAAGTTAATAATTTTAGCTTTAATTTTGATTTACTAGAAAATACTCATCGTCTCTATCTTCTGTCCTTCGATACGACTTAAGATAATTTTAATAAAATTGTGAAGGACTGTTTATTTTTCTGTATAACTGAAATAAATCAAAATATAAATACATTATTAAAAATGTTAATAATTAATATTATTAAATATTTAGATTATTAGTTTTAATTTAGTCATTAATATTATAAAAGTTTTTAATAATTAATGTTATTAAAAATTTTATGAACTATTATTAAAAATTTTAATAATTATTTTAATTTTAATTTAGTTATTTATATTAAGACTTTAAATTTGTTATTTAAATAATTAGTAATTAATATATTATTATTAATATTTTTATTAATATATTATTAAAATTATTATGAATATATATTATAACAAATTTAAATAATTAATATTATGAAGAATTTTACTTATTAATATTAATAAGTAATTTTTAGAAAAACTCACAGATTATTATATTAATTGTAATTGGTGAGTCGCAAAAAACGCGAGCGACTTGGAAAACGCTACCAAAACTGACGAATGCGATTTCGCAGCCAACGTACGAGTCGCATTAAACGCGATCGACTTTGAAAACGCTACCAAAACGGAAAACGACTTGAAAAACGCTACCAAAACTGACGCACGAGCAAAAAACGCCAGCGACAGATAGAACGCGGTTTCTACAAGAAGCACACCAATTACAACTACACTACACTTATTATTATTGTTAAATATTTAAATATTATATTAGTTAAACAAACTTTAATGCGATATTATATGTTCGTAATGAAAATTACGTTTTATATTAATTTATATGATCACAAATCGTTACAATTAAAACGGGGTATAATAACAGCCAGCGCACTCGAAACTCTCGCAACGAACTAAAGAGCCACAAAGATGTTTGGGAAAATTGACAAATCTCGTATATTGGCCTGCCAGGCGTCTCAGAATGAGAGCGCGAATATCATTTGAGAGCGAATAAAGAGAGAACAAGTCCTATATGAGAGCAATAGAGCAATGCATGTGTTTTCAGTGCTGCCTTGTCTGCTATTTCGTAGGTAGATCTAGCTATTTTGAAATTTCAATAGCTATAACATCTAATGAAATGCTATTAGCTAGAATTCTAGCTATGGTTAAGCCTATGGGTGTTTAGCCAAATGCACAGCACTGTGCTTTGCATGCATTCATATGTGGAGTACATACCAATACATGTAAGATTGTGCGTATGTATGTAAATATGTATATACGTGTAAGGCGTAACGTACTTTTTGTTGTCTGCTTTGACTCTCCGCAAACCAACAAAAACAAGCGCATTTTGTTGTTGTAATCATATTGACGAAATAAATATCTTTATATCTTGCATATTAATTATCTGAACTTGATCAAATTTTCACGGTCCATCCATATTCATTCAAGTATTGTTCGTGCCGAAGCAACGAATTAAAGAGTTACAAAGATGTATGGGAAAATTGACAAATCTCGTATTTTGGCGCGAGCCAGGCGTCTCATAATGAGAGCGCGAATATCTCAAATGATATGAGAGCAATAGAGCAATGCATGTGTGTTTCAAAGCTGCCTTGCTTGCTATTTTGTAGGTAGATCTAGCTATTTTGAAATTGCAATAGCTAATAGATCTAATGAAAGGCTATTAGCTAGAATTCTAGTTATGGTTAAGCCTATGGGTGTTTAGTCAAATGCACAGCACTGTGCTTTGCATGCATTCATATGTGGAGTACATACCAATACATTTAAGATTGTGCGTATGTATGTAAATATGTATGTACGTGTAAGGCGTAACGTACTTTTTGTTGTCTGCTTTGACTCTCCGCAAACCAACAAAAACAAGCACATTTTGTTGTTGTAATCATATTGACGAAATAAATATCTTTATATCTTGCATATTAATTATCTGAACTTGATCAAATTTTCACGGTCCATCCATATTCATTCAAGTATTGTTCGTGCCGAAGCAACGAATTAAAGAGTCACAAAGGTGTGTGGGAAAATTGACAAATCTCGCATATTGGCGCGTGCCAGGCGTCTCAGAATGAGAGCGCGAATATCATTTGAAAGCGAATATAGAGAGAGCAAGTCCTATATGAGAGCAATAGAGCAATGCATGTGTGTTTGCACTGTGCTTTGCATGCATTCACATGTGGAATACATACCAATGCATGTAAGATTGTGCGTATGTATGTAAATATGTATGTACGTGTAAGGCGTAACGTACTTTTTGTTGTCTGCTTTGACTCTCCGCAAACCAACAAAAACAAGCGCATTTTGTTGTTGTAATCATATTGACGAAATAAATATCTTTATATCTTGCATATTAATTATCTGAACTTGATCAAATTTTCACGGTCCATCCATATTCATTCAAGTATTGTTCGTGCCGAAGCAACGAATTAAAGAGTTACAAAGATGTATGGGAAAATTGACAAATCTCGTATTTTGGCGCGTGCCAGGCGTCTCATAATGAGAGCGCGAATATCTCAAATGATATGAGAGCAATAGAGCAAGGCATGTGTGTTTCAAAGCTGCCTTGCTTGCTATTTTGTAGGTAGATCTAGCTATTTTGAAATTGCAATAGCTAATAGATCTAATGAAAGGCTATTAGCTAGAATTCTAGTTATGGTTAAGCCTATGGGTGTTTAGTCAAATGCACAGCACTGTGCTTTGCATGCATTCATATGTGGAGTACATACCAATACATGTAAGATTGTGCGTATGTATGTAAATATGTATGTACGTGTAAGGCGTACCGTACTTTTTGTTGTCTGCTTTGACTCTCCGCAAACCAACAAAAACAAGCACATTTTGTTGTTGTAATCATATTGACGAAATAAATATCTTTATATCTTGCATATTTATTATCTGAACTTGATCAAATTTTCACTGTCCATCCATATTCATTCAAGTATTGTTCGTGCCGAAGCAACGAATTAAAGAGTCACAAAGATGTGTGGGAAAATTGACAAATCTCGTATATTGTCGCGTGCCAGGCGTCTCAGAATTAGAGCGCGAATATCATTTGAGAGCGAATAAAGAAAGAACAAGTGCTATATGAGAGCAATAGAGCAATGCATGTGTATTTCAGTGCTGCATTGTTTGCTATTTTGTAGGTAGATCTAGCTATTTTGAAATTGCAATAGCTATAACATCTAATGAAAGGCTATTAGCTAGAATTCTAGTTATGGTTAAGCCTATGGGTGTTTAGTCTAATGCACAGCACTGTGCTTTGCATGCATTCACATGTGGAATACATAACAATACATGTAAGATTGTGCGTATGTATGTAAATATGTATGTACGTGTAAGGCGTAACGTACTTTTTGTTGTCTGATTTGACTCTCCGCAAACCAACAAAAACAAGCGCATTTTGTTGTTGTAATCATATTGACGAAATAAATATCTTTATATCTTGCATATTAATTATCTGAACTTGATCAAATTTTCACGGTCCATCCATTTTCATTCAAGTATTGTTCGTGCCGAAGCAACGAATTAAAGAGTCACAAAGGTGTGTGGGAAAATTGACAAATCTCGCATATTGGCGCGTGCCAGGCGTCTCAGAATGAGAGCGCGAATATCATTTGAAAGCGAATATAGAGAGAGCAAGTCCTATATGAGAGCAATAGAGCAATGCATGTGTGTTTGCACTGTGCTTTGCATGCATTCACATGTGGAATACATACCAATGCATGTAAGATTGTGCGTATGTATGTAAATATGTATGTACGTGTAAGGCGTAACGTACTTTTTGTTGTCTGCTTTGACTCTCCGCAAACCAACAAAAACAAGCGCATTTTGTTGTTGTAATCATATTGACGAAATAAATATCTTTATATCTTGCATATTAATTATCTGAACTTGATCAAATTTTCACGGTCCATCCATATTCATTCAAGTATTGTTCGTGCCGAAGCAACGAATTAAAGAGTTACAAAGATGTATGGGAAAATTGACAAATCTCGTATTTTGGCGCGTGCCAGGCGTCTCATAATGAGAGCGCGAATATCTCAAATGATATGAGAGCAATAGAGCAATGCATGTGTGTTTCAAAGCTGCCTTGCTTGCTATTTTGTAGGTAGATCTAGCTATTTTGAAATTGCAATAGCTAATAGATCTAATGAAAGGCTATTAGCTAGAATTCTAGTTATGGTTAAGCCTATGGGTGTTTAGTCTAATGCACAGCACTGTGCTTTGCATGCATTCATATGTGGAATACATACCAATACATGTAAGATTGTGCGTATGTATGTAAATATGTATGTACGTGTAAGGCGTAACGTACTTTTTGTTGTCTGCTTTGACTCTTCGCAAACCAACAAAAACAAGCGCATTTTGTTGTTGTAATCATATTGACGAAATAAATATCTTTATATCTTGCATATTAATTATCTGAACTTGATCAAATTTTCACGGTCCATCCATATTCATTCAAGTATTGTTCGTGCCGAAGCAACGAATTAAAGAGTCACAAAGATGTGTGGGAAAATTGACAAATCTCGCATATTGGCGCGTGCCAGGCGTCTCAGAATAAGAGCGCGAATATCATTTGAAAGCGAATAAAGAAAGAACAGGTGCTATATGAGAGCAATAGAGCAATGCATGTGTGTTTCAGTGCTGCATTGTTTGCTATTTTGTAGGTAGATCTAGCTATTTTGAAATTGCAATAGCTAATAGATCTAATGAAAGGCTATTTGCTAGAATTCTAGTTATGGTTAAGCCTATGGGTGTTTAGTCAAATGCACAGCACTGTGCTTTGCATGCATTCATATGTGGAGTACATACCAATACATGTAAGATTGTGCGTATGTATGTAAATATGTGCGTGACATTGTTGTTGGCTGGTTTGACTATTGGTAAACCAAAAAAAACAAGCGCATTTTGTTGTTGTAATCATATTGACGAAATAAATATCATTATATCTTCCGTGTTTATTATCCGATCTTGATCAAAATTTCACGATGTATTGTTCGTGCCGAAGCTCAAGTCTCTAGCTTTATAATTGCCGGTGTTATGTGGGTGTTTATTTATTATTTTATTTAACGTTTCATGTGTTCCAAAGTGAACTGCAAAATTATGACAACAAAGTTGGCAGCATATGAAATGAGAAAAAGCCAAAAAGCATTGTCCAAGTTGAAGAGTCCCAAGACGGAGAATTGGAGACTATCGAGAGGCCAAAACAGAATCGGAGTGGGCAGCATAGCCTACGGAAAGAAGGAAAGTATTTGTATATAAAGCAAAAAGCTCACAATAAATCTTACATAAAACTCTTTACATAAACTCGTTAGTCAAAGAAATTAAATCTTATCCAATTTTTTTTTTAAATTTGACCTCTGTAAGATTGATATTAGTAAAATGGAAAGTTAAATCTCATTCTAGTACAATTTTTATTTTCAAAAAAATAAATTTTTTAATTTGTTTTTTAATTTGTTTGAAAATAATGAAAGAAAAATCTAATTATTATTAATAATTTGATTGCAAGTCTTTTCTTTCTGTGAAATAACTGTTTACAAGGGATGAGTTTCACCTTACCTGTTCCAGGATCATTCCTGGAGGGGAGTAACACAGTTCCAGACAACGACTGCGAAGGCGTTGGTGACGAAGCTGACAGACATGGGTAGCCAAAATGACTACATAGAGTTGTATGGCGACAATGAGGCAATAATTTGAGATGGTCAAAGGAATTCCGTGCTGTTCAACAAAATAGAACATGTAGGCGTACATGTTGGCCAAGATGTTGATAAAGTTGCCAATCACAAGTAGAAAGATCCCCAGCTGGAAAACTGCAATAAAATCCTCGCAAACTTTCAACAAACGTTGCTCGGAGCGCAGCAGATGCCAGTGTTGCAACTTGTCCAGGTAAAGTTGTTGCCACTGCAGCTCCAACTGCTTCATGTTGGCCAAAATCAAGAGAAGACAAGCGAAGATGCCGTTGCCAAAGACACTGCTCACATGTTGCACGTACAGTTGCACCCCATAAGCCAAGAGTTGCAACCAGGGTAGATGAGGGGCATTATGCCGCAGGAAAGGCTCATTACAGAGCAGCTCGTAGAGGGAGAGCATTAACTTGGCACAAAGCAACAACGTGGCTCGCCAGCTCAAACGAATTCTCTTCTGCAATCTTGTTAAACCATTCACCAAGTTCATTAGTCGCCTCCTCTGCCAAATGTGTGCTCCCAACATGGCCAAAGATATGCCCAAATCTCCTGCCATCGTGGCCAATGCAATGCGTTTAAACAGAGGCGAAGTCTTTACATTTGTTGCGTCGTAGAGTGCCACACTTTGTTGCAACAACACGGGGGACAAGCCCAACAAACCGAGCCAGTGCACCAGGGCAAAGATGGTCAGTAAACGGCGAGGGCGTGCGCCACGCCCACAAATATAGCTCAGTGGCGCCAGCGCCAACAGCTGCCACAGTCGAAGCAGCAGTAGAAGGCAGAGTGCCCCAAAGTGTGGCAAGCGTGGCATGTCCAGTGAAACTGACCAACTTGCCACAGGTTAAACAGCAGTTGTCGTTATCTGACACAATCTAACTAGAATATAGTTATGTTATCAAGGCGTGCTCAAAGAGCTAGTTTTAAATATGAGAGATTGAGGTATGATTGGCCTCTTAGCACATGTATAAATTACTTGGTAATTTTAATTAACCAAATGTAGGCAACAGAACAGCAAATGTTGAATCAATCTAAATTTTTTAATACCCAGTTTTCTAGCTGAAGTCTTGTAAGAGAAACTAGACAATCGTCATATAACTATTTCTCAAGCTGCCCTCGAGTAGCTGTATATACCTACAAATTAAAGCTGACGCTACTCGCTATCGCTCCCAAAGGCTTTAAAGCAATTCCAGATAAGTGTGCCAAAGCATACGATCGATAGATACAGATACACAGATACACAATGTTACAGGTACAGATACAAATAAAAGTGTATTGTACATATACATATCTACAGATAGAAATGGACAACGTTATTATCAACACAAATCGTTTTTTTTCTTCTTTTATATGAAATATATGTATTTTCTTTTCCGGGGACTGACTCAGAGGTTGCCTTAGGTCTTTAGGTCTTTGGCTTTTACGCGCAGTTGGAAAGTCTTTGTTAACGTGGACATAAAGTTGGGCATTTCCTTCATCTGGTTGAGGGCCTCGTTCTTCGTATTGGACTGATACTCGTAGGCGACTTTCCTATTAACAGCTGTCAACAAACGCAACAGGTCCGCACCTTCAGATTGTCTAGCCTCGTTATTGGCTGCCAGATCAAGAACCCTGCAGAGACTCTGGATGAACCAGGAACCATCATCCACATTTCGAAACGAGAAAAATTCTAAAAAAAAAATATTTTCTTAGCAATAGACTTATTTTTGATAAAAAAAAATTAAAAATAAATAACTTACTATCAAATGTGGAATAGAAGACTACCATGTCCGCAGTGCTGGGTATAGCATAAGTTACTATCTGTGGCTCTGGAGCTGCTGGTGGGCCCAAATCTCTGGTCATCACCGAAAAACTGGTAAATTCTACAGCCTTCTCCAAATTTTCGCCTCTACAGGCTTGTATGAAGAAGAGCTTCGGTTTGTTCACCAGCGTTTTACAGCTCTCTCCCAAGAAGGGATTCCATAGACGTTCAACGGGATATGACATGTCCTAAACAGATTAAATATAAAAGAATATTAAAATAACTACACAAGGAATATATTAATCTGTCTATTACATCCCTACAAAATTTCTTTAACAATTTTAAAATAGAATTACATACTAGACAAATTAACGATCAGTTAAATATTTAATACAAACTATGATAAATTGCGTTATACTTATAGCACATAGTATATCTTTAGAATTAAGAGAGGCTTTATAATATTGGGAACATTTATTATAATATTCGAGAATTGTTTCTTCCCGGTTAAATTAGGGTACTGCTTTTTATTTAATTTTTTTTTTGTGTATATGTACCTTTGCATAGACTTTGCCCTCTGCGCCGTGTGACATGACAACCAGTGCAAAGCAATCATTCTGACTGTGATCCTCCCGAGCCACTGCAATCGGAAAGGTTATTATTAATTATGTCATTTCATGCTCAAATTACGTTGGGTATTACTCACCCTCTTTGAGCAAATCGTTTATTTCAGCAAAGGTCAGATCGTTATAGGCTCGCACATCGAATCCGAAACCGAGAAGAGACTGTTGTATGTCATCCCGATCTCTCTCGGTGCCCACGCGTTGTTTTTGTCCTTTCACATCCTTGTGATTGAGAATTATTGCGACTCCCGTTCGCGGGCAGTTTTCATAGTATTCTTCGCTAGTTGGACGGGAGATTATAATCCGCTTGAGATCTGCCTCAGAAGTGGGAGTCTTGGCGTATTGCGTTGCATCGGCCTTGTCTTTTTTGTGCTTATTTTTTGTGCCAAACAACGAGAAGTCCGTATCGTCCATATCAGTCTTTCTTTTCAAGAAACCAAATTGTGACTAATCGCACTCATTTCATTTTTCTAATGGCCAAAGCTCCCCAGTGGAACCATAGCCGCTCTTATCTTATCAATGCAGTGCTTTCTTAGACCCTGTACTTGGACAGTATAAATAGAGTGTTTAGTTTTTGGCTAGATAAGTAATAAACAGAAAGAGGCATATTAGATATAAGAGCTAGAGTATATATGTGTTTTAATGTGTTCCTTTATATGATAAGCAGATGAATTTTGTTTTGTTTGTTCTTTTTAAGCTTTTTTCCACTTATGATATAAACTCTTTTCCAGATGTGTCTTTAAAATTTTTATCCAATTTACTCTTTATTGTTTATATTTAAACAACAAGTGTTAGGTCTCTCGCACTCGGTTTCGTTTGACAGATGCCATTTCTACTTCCTCTTATCAGTGTGACGTTCATTTTCTCTTTCTCTCTCTCTCTATCTCTCTCTTTGTGGAACTTTTTTCCTTGCGCAATTCTCGCCGTTGATTAGCCAAGTTGCAAGGGAAGTTATGTTTATTGCCGGCAATTGGAAGCTAATAAAATGAGTTTTCTGTTTTACAAGACAATTTGATTTTGACAGCGAATAACGCCTCCAAAAACACAAACTTCCCTTTCCCTTCGCTCCTGTCTTCTGTCTGACTTCTGTTTCATGGAAATTGCAAACATCCGCCAGGGTTGCCATCGTCAGGTTGTCCTTCTTCTCCTTTTGCTATTAATGCGTTTCTTTAATTTGCAATACGCAAAAAGAAGTCACAACGCGTTAAACTCTGCAACGCAATTCAAATTTTACACGCACACAAAGCAACGGAAACCGGAAATGAGTATGGCGCCCAATGGGAGTACTAAAGTGTCTCGCCCGACGGCAAACAGTTCCACAAATGTACCCACTTCACAATTGGGTCCAGTACCAGAAATAAGTAAGACCCCAACGGGAGAATGACTGTGTTCGACAATGGGTACAAATGGGTACTCATTTATAAATGTACCCAGTTCCGTTAGAGGTATGTTCGAAGTGAGTTGAAAGAGAGAGAATTGCGTGGGCGCTAAAGAGAGCGGACACCGGTAAGAGAGCGCGAGCGTGGAACGAGTGGCAAGTGAAACATTGTTGCAGGCAAAGCCAGAGAAACTATTCCGGCTAATGAATAAAGTTGGATGTGTTATGGAATTTTTTGATTGGCTCAAATTAATTTTACTTAAAATATTTGAGAATGTTTTTATAATAATTATATGTATGGTTGCAAGTGCAGAATAAACAAAGTATATCTTATGTGTCTATACTGCTAATTATATTTCTCAAAAAACAATTATTTAAATAAAAGAAAATATATTTTGAATTTTAGCTTCTTAATTATTCATTTTCTGTGTGCTTTCCTTTTCTGCGACCGCAGACAAGAATCAAACTTCAGTCGATTGCGATTACGATTGCATTGCAGAGAACGGTCCAAATCAACCGCATCAGTTTCAGGGAAGAAGAGAACACAAACACAGAAACAACAGCGGCAGTAGCACAGTGGGCTAATATATTGCAAATTTAGATAATGTTAAATACTAATTTAATTTTTAAGCATGTAAATATAAATATTAAAATACTACCGTTGTACAAATTATCAAAAAGTATACGTTTCTCAAAATTCAAAATTAGTTGGAGTTCTTTTAATATATTTTTCACCACCAGAATGTACCCAAGTAGCAACTGTGCGACGCCGGCAGCGGCCGCAGCAGCGCAACAGCAGCAACAACTTGGTTTCATTTCCAGTTTTCAGTTGCGCGACGACTTGCATTGCGAGCGGGCGTGTAAAAACGGTACGGGTTTGAAGCTATTGCCGGAGACGAAGGCATAGAAAAAAACTCACCGAACTATCGAATTATTTGAGTGTGTGTGTGTTTGTGAGCTAGTGTAAGTGTAACGCGAATATTTCGCCTGCAGCATACCGTTATAACCAAGTATTTGGGAGATTGTTCCTTGTTTTCATTTATTGGTGTTGTTGCTTTTTTGGATTAAAAGCCCAGCCCCTCTTTCTTGAAAGTAAAGAAAGAATAAAAGAAAAAAGAAAGCAAAACAAAAACAAACCTGTAATAACAACAACAACAAAAAGTGTCTGTGTGCCAAGTGCTAGCTAAAGAACTGTTGTTACTTGCGGTATTTTGGAAATTAAATTATGTTAAGTGCATAAATCGTTCGATGGAGCAGCAGCAACTACAAAAAGAGAAGTGAGCTAAAGCGCCAAGGTGTAAAAGCAAAACATGTAAAAGAGTTGGAAGTTGAAGCTGAATTCAACAACAGCCACACACATCAAAAACATGCATACATATGTAAGTACAGGCAAGCATAGACATGTTTGTACATAATGAGATGCTTTATCCCTTCTTCATGTGATATGCATGTGTGCAATGTATGTGTGTGTGTGTAGAAGAGAGAGAAAGTGTGTGTGTGTGTGTGTGTGTGTGCTTTGTATGCAAAACGTGAACAGCGACAAAAACAACAAGTTAGGGTGGTAGGTTCACCAAATGACAAAAGGAATCAAATTCAAATCAAAAGAAGCTCTCAAACCGTCAAAAAAAACTGGAAAAAAACAAAGCCACAATAAAAATAAAAAAGGGACAAATAACTCACTTTTGGCTGAAAAAATTGATAAAGTGTCAGCGCATTAAAATTCTGCCACCGTCAGAGTCACCAGATTTCGTCCAGTAAAAAAAACAATAATAATTTCCACTTAATTGCCGTCTAAAGTTTAGCCAGTGTGACCTGTTGTAGAGTTGATATGTTGGTGATTTGTTTACTTGTATTTGCTGAATTAATTTTATTTTAATACGTTTGCAAAAGTATAATAGCTTTGCAATGGTTCGAGTCAAGAAAAATTTCCCATTTTGTTTTACAAGAGATGTCTTTAAAATTGGAAATTATTTTTCGATTTTCAGAATGCTATAAGATTTTTTTCTACAGGGCATCTGTTAATCAGTGTGAAATTCCCCTTTTTTTCTGGCATTCTACTTCTTCTTCTGCATATTGTTGGTGGTTTTTCAATAAATTGAGTTGATAGCGCAAATCTAATGAACCCAACGGAGTGCTTCTTAAATTACTGAGCACACCTCGCTCAACAAATATTTAACATACTTTATGACAGGCCCCAGCTGACCAGAAGCATCCCAGAAGAATCCCAGGTAGACGACAGGTAGGCGGAAAAGGGTACATGGGCGGATGGAAGGATGAGTTTGTCCCAGAGGCGGACAAGTTAGGTGTAAAGTATGTCTGTTGCCTAGCAAAAATATTTATTTATGTTGAACGTTGAATGTGGCATGTTGAATGCTGAATGTTGCTTGTTGGCGCAAAGGTTGCGCTTTTTGGCACACGACGACGACGTCGACCCTTTTATGATCCCTGGGGGCAATTGGCCCCGTCAGCCGGATTTGCTTTTGCGACTTTTTTATGAACTTTACTTTTTATTAAATATGCAAGCTTTTTGCTGCCTTGATAACCGGGTGGATGATAAGGGGAGTGGGAAGACGGGTATGGGAAAGAGCTGTAGGGGTTAGGGGTTACTTGGGGGTCTGCTTTGACGCTGTAGGCCCCCAAAAAACTCAAACCTGATGCGGGCGGCAGGCAAATAAGCATTAATTGTAACTGTAAATGGCGTGAAATGGTTGAATGAATGAATGCGAGTACTCAACAGCAAATGAGTGTACGAGTATGAATAACAGCCAAGTTGAAGCAACTGCCGCATCTGCCTCAACAGAAAATTGCGTTAAGTGGCAGCAACAACAACACCAGCGACAATTTTGATGAACTTAACAAAACACTTGACAGCAATACTGACAGCGCTGAAGGGGATTGAGTGGAGAGGGGGTATGCAGGCATATAGAGAGTTAACCCAATGGGACTTAATATGATGAAGAAAGTGTGTATATATGTTTACTCGGCATTTCTGAATAGTATTCGCCATTCTTAACTTAAGAATTTTTTATGCTACGAATTTTCTGCAGCCGACTCAGCTACTAATTCTACAGGTGGAGCGATTAAGTTTTTCTGTGTTGTTTTTTCTTTTTTGTGCCGTAAACTGTTTGTTTGGCCAGATTTAAAAATATTAATTTTAATGTGTACTGTCTAAAAAAATGCGTTGAAAACTAAAGATTTTTAAAAAGATGACACCTTGTAATTGTATTTTGTGCTTTAGTCTAAGATCAAAAATGAAAAAAGAGAAGACTCTCTTTTGCATTTTTTCTTCAAGTTTTATCTTAAATTTGTATTATTTAAAATAGAAATACATTTTTTGGTGTGGGGCCTCGTTGAGTCCCACTGGGTAGTAGAGCGTTGGGGCAAATGCCTCGAAAGTAAGGCACAGTCTATGCAATGAACAAAATTATGACGCTAAATTGAACACAAAACGGCCATCGAGCCAAAGAGCACCAACGAAACCATGAACCATCGAATGAAAAGGGTGTTTCATCCCCCACAACACCACTCCCCCGCACATTTAACGCGCGAATGAACCAACAACAACAGCGAGAAAAACAAGAACATCAGTATTCAGAAGGGGGTTGCAACTGGACAGAAGTTTTCTCAGCCTGGAGTTGGTTTGGGGATAACGACGAGGTATTGTTGCGGGTGTTGATAACAGCAACAGCAGTTGCAGCAACGACAGCAGCAACAACAGCATCAACAGGAGCAGCCGTCGGTAAACAGTTGAGCATAACAATAAAAGTCATAATAATAATAGTCATAGAAATACGGAAATGATTTTTGGGCAACCAAAGAGAGAGAGAGGTTGAAAAAAAGGGGTTGAGCTTCACACGGCTGTGGACTAATCTTACTGTGGGTCTACCTCCGGGTACGGTTACGGGCTATTTTTATGGGTAGGGAACAGAGTCTGTAGCTAGTTATTTTCCACCGCAAGAGCGGAAGGTGGAAATTAAGAAATTAGCGTAAAAAATGGGGGACAGTTGGGAGCTGGAAGCTGGTAGCTAGATGCTCGCAAATTGCCAGCCGTCGCTCACTTTAACTTAATTATATAATTTGCTACATGTACAAGATGAAAAGAGAAAGAGAAAGAGAGAGATTTATAAAAAAAGCGCTAGGCAAAGAAAGGGAGAGGCATAGGGCATTAAACAAATATAGCACAAGATAACTTTGGCGCGTCAAAGTTTGGATACTCTTGCATAGCTCTGCACAGCCCGTCCGATTTTTTACAAATGCGTTGCAAACTTCGTGACAAAATAATAATACCCTCTGCAAGGGTATAAAGATATAGAGACAGAGGTACAGATAAAGCGAGGTGGGTTTTCTGTTTCGCATTGCAAATTAAATGAGCGGTATGCATTTAAGGCTTAGCAGCCGCCATTGGAAGTTGCCGCAAATCAAGGCTTAGCTTGCCACAGGGCAGAGACGCTGTCTTAAGTGAGTCAGCAGTCAGGGAGACAAGACGCGACGAGACCAGATAGAGGTATATAGAGTCAGCCAGTCAAGTAGACAGACAGTCAGCCAGTTAGGATCTGGGCTGTTCATAATCCTTAAACCACAAAGCAATTATGTACTACCACAGAGATGAGAGAGACCAGAGGCAAGAGACAACCTGCAAGACGATATCTTGTCACCCGCTGAAAAATTGCACTTCAACTGCGGTCTGCGACAGGACACGGGGAAATCGACAGTTGAGTCATGTTGCAGGTAGTAAGTTACTTAAAGGCAAGGCCAAAATAGTAAATAAAGCGGCTTTAAATTTCCCATTCTTTCATTCAGTTTACAACATTGATAGTTGCTCACTGTAGTGCAATGATGCGTCTGCTAGCTTAAGTGATTTTTGGCATATTTTTTTTCACTTACCTGCTTCAACTTTGATGTCATCTTAACGCTGATTGTAAACCAAAATTAAGGCCTAAACGAGACCACACAGTAAAATGTAAAAAAAAATATTCTAATTTTATAGATATTTGGCTGGCTCGGCTGGTAAACAAAAATTCATATTTGCAATATTAAAATTCAATATTTTCTTTTAAAACAAAGGATAGCTTCGAAAATTGTTTTTTTCACTTCATACTGTGCTGGATATTTATATAAGCTTAAATATAATAAACTAACGGAGTCGAAAATAAAAACTTATCCTTTTTTCAGAATATCTGAGAGTTTGTCATTCTTCCAGATAATAGTTTTAGGTAAAATTTCTTAAGCTCATAACTCCCATCTCCGAAGCATACATAGTCTTTTACATACCTACTTTTTTAATTTGCGATACTCCAAACATTTATTTGAGCTTAAGAAAAGAAACAAAAATTGATGAGCTACTCCTCAATCCTCAAACCAAACAGACCGCCTAACCACAATCTCAATGCTTCTGTTACTTCTGTTTACATTGCTCGCTCTTTTGCAGTGTGCCACATTCTATGGCAGCAACATGAGCACACGCACACATGATAAAAGAGTCCTTTGCAAGTTGTGGCTGTGCTTCAATTTACGCCTAAGCCTTTGGAAAAGAACAAAAGAGAGAGGAGAGTCGAGTGAAAGGAATCGCCATTCACTTGGTGGTGCACCATGTAACCTTTAGTCAGCCAGTGTCCAGTGGCAAGTCTGTCGACCTTTCAGTTGGGGGGAGGGGGTCGCGGATTAACTTTTGTTGCCTGGACTCAACTCGACTCATTCATAAAAACGCACGCAATTCAACTTTGTCTGGTGTCCAATCCAAGGTTGCAAGGTTGCATGTCTCGCCGGTGACTTCGCTGCTGACGTCGACGTCGCTGTCGACGCTTGTGGTTACAAGTTTTATGTAGTTTGTGCCTAGTTGTTAGTCTTTCTCTCCACATTCTCCACCCTCTCTCAACCTCTCTCTTTCGTTGAGCTTTTGTGCAGTTAAGTGCTTAGTTGCGTGTAACTTTACACTGCTTAACAAACTCGCTTGCCGCACACCAGGGGAAGGAGGTGAATTGGGGGTGTGGCCACCTCTGACTAAGTGTTGCACACTGTGTCTCCTGTGTTGCAGGTGCAAATACGAGTAGAGCTAGTCGAACAAACACCAAGGATAATGTTGAAAGAATGTAACCATATCATGTCCCTCACTTTCTCTGTCTGTCTTGACTAGTTATATTACTGTTTAACTGTCTTGCGCAAACTTTGTTAAGTTTTACACGCGTATTTGTGTGTGTGGCAAATTGTCATTTATTTAGCTGACGATCTGCTAAGGAAACCAGAATTTAGTAGTGTGTATTTTCTAACACTTAATTGACTATCATGATGAAAACTTATAAATTAAACCGACAGAACTTTATAAAAAAACCCAAATAAAAATTGGGATGATTTATGATTTAACTTATTCATAATACACATACTTCTGCACTAAATATTAGAATAAACACATTTTGTTAAAATAAAAATTGTAAAATGGAAATACATTTAATGTATGTATATAAATAAAATACATTTTTTTTATTTGCTTATTTATAATTTATAATGCTTATAAAATGTTAATTAGTTAATCACTTTAATCCAATTAAAAATAATTGAAATAACACAAATTTCAAATTTATATTTCAAATCTGGTATCGTTCAAATATATTGTTTCCATTTATTCATTACTTTTATTTATGGTTTCTAGTATATGTTATGGCCAAAAGTGTTAATGTATTCTCTATACACAATTTATAAAGGATTCCTATTTACATACATATGTATACTTATTACGTTGTGCAAATGGAAAAGTTTTTAATACAGACGAAGTGTGAGCAGAAAAAACTGCTACTTAAAGTTGTATGAATATGTTGTTTTTGTGGTTGCAGTTGCAGTTGCTGACGCTGCTGTTGTTGATGTTGATGCTGCTGCTGTGGGTGCTGGTGCAATTCTTTGCATCAGCAACAAAGAAAATACACATTCTCTCACACTCACTTATAGTATGCTGTGCTTGCCTGAAATGAACAGTAAACGGGAAATAAAGAAGGAGAAAAGGGGCTTTCTGAGTTTGTTGTGTAGCTGGTAAGCAAAAGCAAACATTGCGTGCCAAAAATTCCGTAAATTTTTAAAAGTCACAGCATGTGTAAGCTACGTTTTACACACACACACACACACACTCACATATGGAGTCTATTGTTGCAAGAAGGTGTGCTGGATGCTGCCTCCACCCCTTCTTTCTTTCTTTCGAGTCTTAAGTGCTAAATTGAAATTCCGAAATTAAGTAATTTCCCCCAAGGCCAGGTTCTTGTGCGCAGCAGTGGCGTGGGCGTGGTGACAGTGTTGTAAAACAACTCACATAAAACTACAATGACGAGCAACACCAATAACAACAACTACGACAAGAATGAACAGCACTAATAGTATGTATGAAGCTGGCTCATAAAAACCCCTAGAAAGTGGCAGCAACAACGAACCACAAGCATCAGAACCACCGCAATCACCTCATCCACATCCACATACATATTTACAGCATCTTTTCGAGCAGCAGCAGCAAAACAAGCTGTAAAAATTATAAGGAAATGGCAAGAACATAAACAACAACAAGAACAACTAAACAGCAACAACAAGTTTGTTGGACATGACCAAAAGGAAAGTCAGGATTGGACGAGTCGAAGTGAGAAAGATCATTTACCCATAAATGCGGTCACAAAAATTGTATAGACCTTTTAACTAAAGACTTAGAAAATGAAGGGTGTAGGGAAATAGAAGAGAGCTATAATAAAAATAGGTGTGAGTGAGAATTATTCAATGAGTTTTTTTTAGTAAGTTTTGACAACCTTTTTAATGTTTTAAATTTGAATGTTTTTCAATGTTTTGTAATTGAGAATATAAAGAAATACACAGGTGGTACTTGAGCTATTTATTCTGCTTTCTTTACAGTCAAAACTTTAAGATTTGTAATTCGATTCTGTATATAAATTAAAACACCACTCTTAACTGCGAATGACATAAAGAATTGGGTTCACTTCAATCTCTCTTCGGTAGCTTCAAGGCTTGCCTTTTCTTTTCATCGTTTTTTCAATTTCGGCGATGAGGCAGCAAGAAATTGTGGGTCGGGCTTTGGCGAGAATTGGCAGCAGTACCCACCCATAGTGGTTGTGCATGGTGGTGGGTGGTGTGGGACAATAGTCGTAGCCCAGACTGGCAGGCAAAAGAGAAACTTAAACCCGGCCTGCATTTTTCATATGACACGACAACTATTTATTACTCCCAACCTCACCCCTAAGGCAGTCTAAGGATTGTCGAATTCGTAGCCCGAAGATGTTGAGCGTCTTTCACTCGATTTGTTGTTGTTGTTCTTCTTCTTTTATAGTGGCGAGAATAAAGTTGGGCTCTAGATGTGATGGTGATGTGGCCAGTGATTGTTGCCCTTCCCTTTCCCTCCCCGCTGTCCACTGTTCCTGAGCTGCCTCCAGTTGTTGATGATGATAAAGAATGCGCATGTGTTGCTAACGGCCCGATTATTTTTATTGTTTATTTGCTTTGATTTTGGCCTCATGTTTTATGTGCTGTTTCTTTCATGTTTTCATTTTCCTTCCACCGGCTGACCAGCTGTGAGAGAGTGTGCGTGTGTTGTGTGTATGTGTATATATGTATATTGGTTTGCGCATTTGTGCGTAACGAATAAATTTAGCAAAATAAATAAGGACAATAATCCTTTTGAATGCATTGCAATTGAGCTTTTTACAGCCATTGGTTGCCCTTTGGGTTAGATTTGCTTTCTGCCTTGCCCATACACATACACATACACACACACTTCTGTGTAAGTACATACGTGCAGCACTTATTTCAACATTGTGCCCAGTTCGAAGAGCCTGACTCTTAGGCACCATTCAATTGGCCCAGTGGACCTCGTCTGGGCTAATGCCATTTCTATTTTCCTTGATTTGCATTTCAATTGGAAATCAAATTTTTCAATTGCCAGCTGGACACACACACATCTGTGTTTTCACACACACAAGCGCGCAGTTGCTCTCTCTCACTCTCTCACTCTCTCTCTCTGTCTTTCTCATGACCGACAACATAATTGAATTTGTGCGCACAAAAATTCATAGCATACTTTTCAGCGTCGAGTTGCTTTGGGGATCGTATGTAATGTAATTGACAAAAGCTGCGCGCCAAGCTGTTGAAATTTCGAAATCAATTTATTTATATTGAGTTAGCATCGAAAAGCATTAACCTTTCGCTTCATCCTATGATATTTTATATAAAAATTCTCCAATTGCAATGTCAGCACAAAAGCCAAAAGCAAAAACTCATTCAGACTTTTCGCTCTCTAAATGACTGACTGATTCTCAGTCCCTCCGTCTGCCTGTCTGTCGGTCTGTCAGTTGGACTTGCTCTTATTTGTTAAATTAAAAGCTTCATTGCCTTCCAGTTGTTGTCCGTCGTTATTGGCATTATTGGCTTCACAGCGCAAAAGACTTTCAATTAGTTTTATTAGGGTGTACCAAACATTCCATTGACTTGCACCCGATCCATGCCTCAAGCTGCCTCAACTGCTACTCATTGTTATTGCTTGGCTGTCTTTTTTTGAAATTGGCCTTTTGACTTTTATGCTTTAATTTTGTATTGTGGTTGCGGTGGCTCAGAGTGTGGTCGGTTTTCATACGTTTGTTTCCGAGTTTTATGAGCGATTCTCTGTCTTATTGTTGCTGCATGATTGCGCAACACACACACACACACACACTCAGCTGCTCACCCACTCACACTATATGTGTATCTTTTTAATCCAAAATGATGTACTCTTATATTTAATAGTTATTTTTACTGTTTTTGTTGAGGCAAAGGCCAATGATAAAGTTGAGACCTAAGAGTTGTTGCGGAAATAATTAAAACTAGATGAATAATTATAGTATATTTAATTTATTTAAAACTAGATGAATAATTATAGAATTATTGTTCATGTAAATTATTTCTATTTTTTATGATTTGATATAAAAATAACTTTTTAGATTCCAGCGTTAAAGCTGTCTACTATATGTGTATCTGTTGCTTGAGGATAATTCTAATTTATGGCCTTTCATTTTCTTTTTGGTCCTGAACATTCGCTGCAATGTTTCACACAATTAAACTGAAGGCTGCAAATGTTTTGGACACGCCAACTCTGTCGGTCAAATACTTTCAGTACCTCTCAATAGCATCTGTTTTTTGTCGTTGTTGTTGTATTTGTTGTTCTTGTTGTCCTTGTTGTCCTTGCTGTCCTTGTTGTTTTCTCAGTAGTTTGCTGAGTTACAAAAAAGTTTTGTGAACAAGTTGAGATACGAGTTGATGTTGTTGTTGTTGTTGTGAGCCGCTAAACACGGCTGGCTGAACTTAAAACTAAGTTAGCGCCCAGTAGACCCAGCAGTGACTGCAAAGATGCCGTACTGGCAACCTCGATTCGTAGTTGTAAGCTGTAACCTGCTTCATTATTGAAAATGTGTCGACGGGGTTCAGTTGCCATAATTCAAGCATGGCCAATGCGGCAAACGCCTGCACCGATTTCTGTGAGAAACCGACAAACTTTTACCCTTCTAAACTTTTTTTTAGACCCTGTATCTCAAAAGTACCAAAAGTCTTTTAAATTTGTCCGTTACATTGGTAGATACCTAGATCCCAGGTAGTCAACTTTTGTGCTATAATTTTAAAATCCATTTTGTCAAGGCAAGGACTTGATCTTTGGCGCAGATAAAATTAACTATAGTCCGAATCTGTTCTAAAAATTTCGTCACTTTTTGAAAGTAAACGCGAAAGTTATTCAAGAATAAATTAAACCAACGTAAACTTACTGTATGTCTTTAAGTACAGGGTTTC
This sequence comes from Drosophila putrida, assembly GCA_037043535.1. NCBI lineage: Eukaryota > Metazoa > Arthropoda > Insecta > Diptera > Drosophilidae > Drosophila > Drosophila putrida. The sequence continues at coordinate 384,010 of JBAMBI010000177.1, read as the reverse complement.
TTGCGGTTGAGTTTTTCCACTGCAGAATTTCAACCTAATTTTTTTTTAAGTTTTTAACTTTTTTGCTTTTTCACTTTTTCACTTTTTCACTTTTCTCTTCCCTTTTCTATTTTGTTGCAGTGAAAAGAGCTCGAGAGCTGAATAAGTTGCAATGTGAAGAGCGCCTCTAGAACAAGTAAAAATCGCGCAAAAAAAAAATTAAAAAAAAGTAAAAAGTGTAGAGAAAACTTGTCGAGCAGCCCTGAAGGAAGGAAGAGTGTGAAGAAGAAGCAGCTGCTGTGACGATTGACAAGACAGAAACAAAAACAAAGCCGCAACGGCAAGTGGCCAGAGTTTGACAAGTGGCACAAGTGGCATCCAAAAAGCACGCAGCTTATTCTTCAACTCAAACCCCCTTGGACTCCCCCAATTTCCTCTGACTTTTCCTGGATTTCCCCCTCTGCTGTGTGCAGTCCATGGCCGCGTAGCTTTTGTATGTGGCTCACATGCTGTGACCAGGCAACAGCAACAACAACAGCAGCAGCAACAGCAAGAAGAGGAAAAACAATAGAAGCATTTCAGGCGCTATGTGCTGGGCAAATACCGCAACGAAATAGAGCATCGACAAGGCCAAAAAGAAAAAAGAACCAGCTGTGCCTTGCAAGTGTCACACATGTGTTTCTGTGATGCCACAAGGACGCACTTAAGTACAGAAAAAAGCTATATAGAGAGTTGGAGAATCAGCAGTAATATACAGAGAACATTAACTTAGAGCAGTCTTCAAACGTAGGATGCGAAAACACAAAGTGCCGCACAGCGGCGACACCAACAACAGTCCGAGGACAACGGCAACAACATCAAGAGGAGACAACGACAGCGACAGCAGCAGCAGCAGCAGAAGGAAACCGACAACAACATCCCCAATGTCATCCACAGCATCCACAGTTGAAATGGAACAACAATGCATATTGCTAGGCCATGCCACAGTCGATGCTGCCACAACAGCAACAACATCTACAACTGCGACATCAACAGCAACAAATGCAAATAGTCGTCTTGCAGCACCTTCATCAGCCAGCAGTCAGCCACGATCAGTGGCAAGAGGAAGTTGCAACAAGGAAAGACCGCGATATACAGTTCAATTAATGTCCTTGTTGCACATTGCCTGCTATGTGTTGTGTCTGTGCGCCTTCAGCTTCGCCCTCTATGCGAATGTGCGACAAACGCGCCTCGAGCAGCGCCTGCAACGTTTGCAGCAACTTGATGCACGCATCGTCGAGTTGGAATTGCGCCTAGAACAACAACAACTCATTCATTGGCCCGCCGAACAGGCCCAAATCATTGCTAATCCCAATATTAACAAAGAAAACTCAACAGATCACTTGGCACTTCATGTGCGTCGTGAACTTCATCGTCTGCGTCGTGATGTCTCCTACTTGCAACTGACGCGGCGCCAACAGCGTCGTCAGGCTGCAGAAGCAGCTGCAGCTGCTGTGGCCACTGGACTAGGAGGCAATATCAGTAGCAATGGCGAGTGTCAGTGTCAGGCAGGTGAGTGACTAGAATCCAAATATATATATATAACAAATAAATGTTAACTGAATCTATGCAGCAAGGGTTGCCTAGGATTTTATTTGAAATATCACATAAATATGTTTATCTCTATTTTAAAAAGTTAAAATATAATATAGTAAAACTGTTTTACTAACCAAATAGTTAATGAAATGATAGTTTCTTGAGAGCTTACCCGAAATCCATTTAGGTATTTATATTACGACTATCATATGAACCTTTACTCTTCGCTCTTGTGTGTCAACCATCTCTTTTTGGGCGTAGTTTATTGGCCACGCTTGTCAATTCACTGGCTTACGCGGTGACCGGTAACTGCCTTCATTTGTGGTCTGCGGCCTGGCTGGTATAATTCTGAATTGGTCAGAAATGTCAGTCAAACATATACACACCACTCCACACCACATGCTTATAAATGTATATAAGTCAACAAGTCATGTGCAGGCGTGAAGCTAACGCAATTTAATTATTTGCGTCTGGGCAAATTTATGGCAGTTTAGAGATTTCATTAATTGGAAATGTGTTTTTTCCCCGCAACACAACATATAACATATGACAGAGACTGAGTCATATATGTATGAACTTCCCGCTCACTTCCCTTCGATGCGCAATTTGTCTGAGCTTCTTTTGTCCTGTGTTTGGCTTTCAGCTTTCAGTTTGCAGCTTATTTCGCTGTTTGTCTCTCGCTTGGCATTGCCAAACTTTGATTACTCGGGGATTAGGCATGTCCTTTGAGTACAGAATTCCGAGTAGGAAAGCTGCTTGGCTGCCAGTTTGCCTTGTGGTTTGCATAAATTTTGCTTAAAATACTTTTTAAAAACTTTTTGCGACGCTCACGTCGCTATCAGGATCTCTTCTATCCGCCATTGCAATCAGCCTTTATGCCTGACCTTTGCTTATGGGGACTTTTCCCAGGACATGCACAACTTTATTCTAGTCGGGACGAGTCGAGTCGCTTGTGTCCTTTTTGCGCTTGGCGCATTAACGCAATTTGTCTTGACATTCGCACAATTAACTCATCCACTCGAGTGCTGCTAAGCTGCTGGAAAACTCGGCAGCTAATCCTGGCCACGTATGGACCATCAACAGTAGGATCACCCCTCCCCGCTCTCTATCACTCTCTCTCTTCACAATCTGCCCTCTGAGCTGCAGCGGGAGAGTTTTTGATATATGACGCATACGCAGGGTGGGTTAGCACTAAATGCTCAGCACAATTATTTAACAACTTGGCCAATTGGATGTGATCCCCTTGTTGTCCCTTTGCCACTCCCATGTTTGTCTTCTGTCCTCTTAGGGACAAGATACGACAGAAAAGTTTTCTAATCGATGCGCACGCAGGTCGAAAGTTTCAGTTCGGTCCAAGTTTCTTTTCAAAGTCACTGGAAATAAATATATTTTGTAGTCCTCCTCGACTCCCGACGGCTTTGATAAGCGCGTGCCAGGCGAGAAGTGGAGATGCCAGGATACTCTTTTCACAACTCTCAGCCACACACAATAAATCAAAGCGAAAAAAGGAGAGAGATTGAGGAGAGTGGCAAGACGTTTGCTTATCTCAAAAAACGAGAGGGAGAGAGTCTGCGGCAAAAGTCTTTATCGTCCTCTTGCCTTTCGATCTAAGTCTGCATATGAAGTTCGTGCCAAGGACATTGCAGTGAAGTCAAAGCCAAAAGGATATTGACTTTGGTTTAGTACAAGGTACAGTTGAAAAATTTAAAAGTAACATCGATTATTTCCTTTGCTTTTGAGTTCAAAGTTTAAGTAAAGCTATGCAATATGAATTGATAAAGGGAAACAAAGGTAATCACAAGTACAGTGAGACGGATAACTGAATATCAAACGTCATAGTAAGAGATTATAATTTATATATCTATAAACAAATATGATGTTATGTTTATACAGATCAAAAATGAACGCGGAAATTTTTTAGCTCCACTGTGCACCCCTATGCTGAGTCTTGTGAAACTGTAAATGACATTTGGCCAGTTCCTTCCTTTCCTAGCTCGACTGCTACCTTCTCATCCATACTCATCTCTTCATCTGGTGCAGCACTTGGTTCTGCATGTGAACTTTGACGTCTATGGGACGATGTGCATGGAGGTTTTCCAACAACCGATGACGTTGCCTCTCTAATGTTGACCACATCCTCTCTATAGACTGTCCCTCAATTTATCATAGCCAAGCGCAAAATCCACTTTACCAACAACAAGAGGAATGATAACAACAACAACCACTGGACAATATTTGATGGGCTCAACGGACATCGTTGGCTGCGTGTGACATTTTGCAAGCCAAAATATGTAGAACATGCCACAGTAAGAGGGAAACAAACAGTTACGACAGTTGCACACACACACACACACACAAGCACACATAAAAACAACCATACACACTCAGAGAAGCGTTAGAGAAAATGGCATATGAACTATGGAAATTCCCAATTAGGTTTTAATGCGTACAAGTGCTTTTTATTCAGTGCAATTTCTCACAGAGAGCACTGAGAAACGAAACCAAAGCCAGCAAGGAATACAGAATACTCAACATAAATACATTCAACTCACGTGCTTGCCTCCCTTCATCTCTTCCCCTCAAGAAGTGTCTTTTTTCACAGCTGCTGTTGCTTTGGCTTTGACTGCGTATAGTATTTTTGCCAGTCATAAATTTCAATCACGTTGTCAGGATAACACCGAGTGGATAGACTCATATGTCTCCCGGCTTCTGCCTCTTTCTCTGCCTCACTATGCATATGTTGCTCCTGCGGCCATCAGGTACTTGGATAATCACCCTTGACCCTCCACCCAGCAACAGCCATCGCACAGTGGACAGTTTTTTTGAACAAAACGTAACAAAAACAAAAATATTTACAACATGCACTCCCGCCGATAGCTACAATTTCATTTAGAAAATCGTTAAATATAACAGAATAATTCAATCACAATATATAGTAAAAATTTCGGAATAATAAAATGCCAAACTTAATCAATTGCCTACAGTTCAATATATTTCCAAACTTAATTAAAAAAATTAATTCAATTTAGAAATTGCAAGTTCATTTAGAAAAGCATCTTTAGGACAATAAAAAACATAAAAACATAAACATTATATTTTTAAAACCATTAATTCGTTGCGGTAGATCACCAGAGCTGCCCACTGTGCATCGTTGTTGCTACCACTGTGTGGTTTAAGGGAGTGCCAAAGCAGAAGAACGGCAAACTCTCTTTTCTCCTTCTACTTCTACTTCTTTTTCTCTTTCAATGTTTGCGGCACAAACGCTTGTGTTTTTTGGCATCAACTGGAACCCAAAACCAAAGCAAACCGATTGCCTCCAGACTGGGCCACACCTCGACTTGGGCATATCGACTGTCGCTACACATCAATTGATTTCCTTTTCGTTTTCAATTTGGCAAGCTTCCCCACTGTTCCTTCCTCTACCCTCTCGGGTCCACTCTGAGCTGGACATTTTGTTTATGGGACTTTGCCGAGTTGTTTGTCCTGTTCTTTGGACATTTCTTGGTCCTGTTGTTATGGCCATCAGTTGTGACTTTGCGTGACTTCTGGCTTACCTGGAATGTCCAAACACGCCTTGATTACCATTTAAATGCTACGCTAATAGGCCAATAAACCAGTCGACAGACGACAACTAACAACAAGTACAATAACAATAAACATGAGGCAATAAGAAGAGAAACAACAAACACAACAGTTTGAGAAGGAGCAAAATTATTAATTAGTGAAACAAAATTAATGCGCAACTGTCGACATAATTTGTGTCCCCCTTCCACAAGATTCACCCACACACGACGCAACATTGGACGCCACATTTGTTGACAAATTTATTTATTTGCCAGGCAGCAAGCAGCTTCATTCCTCCTCTCATTCTTTTACCTCCCTCCCCCCATCTCTTGGTCCTCTTGTATTTTGTTTTATTTGCGGTTCCAGCTGCTCATCGCCTGTGGCGGCTGCTCTGTGTCAGAATTCCACGATGGATAAAAAAATTCCATCAAAAATAACACAAGAGAGAGGAAGAAGCAGAGAGACAGACAGATAGACAAGCCGACTGATGGGAAATGCAGCAAAAGAGCGAATAAGCGACGTACTGTAAGAGAAAATAAAATGAATTCATTGGCAGCATAAAATAAATGAATTATCAGAAAAATTTTAATAAATTTTATTTAATTCTCATTCCGATTCAACAGCGTGTTTTCGCCTGTCCTTGGATTTATTTTTAACACAATATTGTTTAAGCACTAGAGCCAATTTCTGTTGTCAGTCAGACAGTCAGGTGAAAAGTTTATTAAATTTTGAATAAGAAACTGTGCTCTTAACTTAATTGCCAGTATAAATGTGAATCTCTTATGACCACAATAACTTCACAATTTGTCAACATCCACTCATCAATCCAGAACCCAGTTCAAGTTCAACTGAGCAATAGAACCATTTCTATATTGTAACAGGCTTGTGTGTATCTTGTATCAATCTCTATTTGTATCTGCAGCTGCGACCGGATCTGCAACTGTCTGGGATGTTTGGTTAGTTTATTAGCCGCATATGCGCGGATATCTTGTTTTTTTTTTTTGGTCTTTGGTTATGCTTTTTCCTTGGTTTGGCTTTGGATTCATGGGTCCGTGGTTGCGCCTTATTGCCTGTTTCCTGGAAATTGAGGCGCGTTGGCTGCTGCGTAAATATTTCAGCGCCAAACTGAAATTTATTCGACTTGCAGCTCTCGACATTTGACAAGGCAGCCCAGTTGCCAGTTGGCTAACGATACAGTTCCAATGAGGGAAGGTGATAGAGCAGAGGAAGGAAGGGGGCACTGGGCATGCAATGCCTGTAAACAGATTTCATTTTTATACTTTTACGTGATTTTCAGCGACAATTCAGCAAGTAAAGCGACATCGCGACATAGTTGCTGTTGAGCGACGCACATGCTCCAATTTCGTGGCATGCCTCACGTACACAGCGTCCACTAGCAGCAGCTCCATGGCTGGATCCATGGTGTGGCATCCGCAGTGGCAACTGCTGCTTTATGATTTATTGCCTTGACACTTTGTGCTCTCTGCAGTCTCCCTCCATCCCCTTTCTTTACCATCCTTCCCCTTATTCCCTTACGCACCTTATTCCACTTGAAAGCCATTGACTGTTGGACGTGGCGTCGCACAATGGTCTTATTGGTTACTTTACTCGAATTATGTGACTTATCAAACAAATACATTTGAAAAAAAAAATTTTAATTTGAACTACAAAAGCTCGGGCAAACAAAAACATATGCAAAAATAAATACAAATCTGGGTGAGATTTTAAATTCCAAATTTGGCGTAATCTAAGTTAAAATGGTTAAAGGGACCACTGTGCATGGCGTCGTTTATTTTAGCGTCGCATTGCTTGTTTGACTGACACACACAAAACTACTCTTCGTCTGCCAGGATTTGTCGTCATTTTGCTGCTGTTGCTCCTCGTGGGATTTGCCAACGTTAGTGCAACGCGTGGCAGACACACTTGCCCCGTCTCTTTGTCAGTCCAATTGTCTGTCCGTCTGTCTACATTTAGCGATAAATACAAGTTTTATGATGGATAATAAATGGCTTCATTCGCGTTGACAAATAGTCTGGTTTTGTTTTCATTTGTTTTTGCTGCTGGCATGTCTAGTCTTGCCATTGTTTATGCCTTTCTCTTCATTCCCAAGAGGTGGAGTAGATTCGTCTTCCGCCTTTGCCATTGTTCCTCGGGGGCTTTCCTGGTCACCAGATAAAGATGATGTATTACCAAAGCGTCAGGCCACGTCGCCAAGTGGGTGGATTATGTTTTCAGGTAGGATTAGCAATTACGTTTATAAATAGAAATGCCATTCCCATTTATCATCGTGCTTTGATTCGAAACAATCTGTGCATTAAATCGGCAGAAAGTTCACTACAAGAACGATAAACGCTAAACAGCGTTTCAACTGAAGGAGAGGGAGTGTTGTCTAACATAAATTTTATTGCATCATTTGAAATTTCAAATTTCAGATTTCAGATTTGAAATTTAAATAAGCCACCCAAATTGCAAAGCCAAATCATAGACATTATTTCTATTGGCCAGGCCACTCCACGCTTGGGGTTGTCGCTTTGTAGCAAAATAATAATAATAATAATAATTATGATGTTTTTAGCCTTTTATGCTGCATAATTTTCCCAGCCACGGTCGGACAAAGATACGAGATACGATATACCAGAGCTTTGGCTTCAGATATTCATTTTCAATTTTCGACTATTTATGCAAATTAACTGTAAATATGCATAAAAGTTAAAAATGTCATAATTTTTTTATATGCGCAATCCATAAAAGCGCAAAAATATCACTCATAAGCCCCGTTGTGACAACCAAACCCAACCCAGTTCAACACACGGCTCATTAGGCTTCAACACCAGAGATATCTACTGCGACCCTGCTTTTCTCTCAGTCTCTGTGCGAGTGTTTAGTTTTTAAATATTTGATGTTTCAGCCAATGAAAAATAAAAATGAAAATCAAAACCTGCCATCAATGTCACAGCTGTTGCTTGTCCTCATCTCGCATTGGTCATTTGAAGTGTTTTATTATCTGCCAACACAATCTTTTTACAATGAACCAGTCAAAGAACACTGCTGACTTTTAGACGGTATGTATCCTTCTCGTTTTGCAGCAGAGTGAAAGTCAACGTCGAAATCTAAATTCGAATCAATCTTAAACGTTTTCCATATCAATTTCATGAATTTCTTAGACAAACTTGCTTTGCCTGGCAGAGATGAGACGACCTCAGCATTCCTATAAATCACAATCGATCATTGTCGAAAAAATACATAATATTCGTTAGAAAATACATATATATATAAAAAATAACATGCATTATCAGTTAAAATCAAAATTGTTCAAGAAATACGAGCATCGAGCATCGCAATTGGTTGACTGCTGGGTCTCAGTTGGAGCTCGGTTTACTCGCAATAAAATTATTTTTTTTACATCTTTTCCCTGAAAATTCAATAAAATACTGAGCTGAACTTAACCAAACTGAACAGCGTATCGACCGAGAAAGAAAGAGAAGTTAAACCGTTTTTCAGTTCCCATTTTTCAGCTGCCACTGTGCGTGGTGCAATGCACCAATAATCGACCATGTGAACGATATAAAGGGCGAACTGGTTTTAATGTTGATATATTATGCTTGGTCTGTAATATGAGACTCGAGGCGACGCGTCTGGGAATCTACAATTATGGCATAAATATACTTACAGATTTGAATATTTATTTTCCTTTGTTCTCTCAAAGCAGCGATAAGATTGAATTTCTTAGATCTAAAAAATGGCACGGTTAAATGGCTTTTGAAGTTAACAAAATAAATATTTTAGGCTACTCATTGATTGGGCATGGGAAAGAAGTTGACAAAAAATATTTGGGATTTAAAGTAAAATAAAAAACAATTTGTCAACACTTAAAAACTATTTTTGAAAAATGAGTATGTATACTATTTAATTAAATTAATCCAACATTTGTTGCTACATTTGTAAAGCTGGACAACACAGGACATTTAGAATTTAAAATTTTCCGATGTTAAGTCATAGTAAATATAGCTCGTATTTTGATGACATGAGAAAACCATATTTTCATCAGCATTTCACGGCTCGATTGACACCCTTTCAAAAAGTTGTCAGCCACAAACAAAATAAGGAAGAATAAAAGTGGAACGTCGTAAAGTGTAGCCTGGAATTACCTTCCTTTGCTGTGCTTGTCTGATTCATCAGGTTGTGTTTGAGTGTGAGTATCTACTCCTGGCTATCTTTCGCTTTTCGTGCTAAAATTCAATCAAAATTGTCGCCGTTTGTCAATGACGGCCACGTCTAACAGTTGACAGTCTTCGTACTTCGCACTCCTCTCTTGTGCCCTCGCCACTTTTTTCTAGGCGCACTCTTTGCGTGCAATTAAGTTGCGCTTTGCTTTGTGGGTTTTTCCTCCTAGTTTTTTTTAATTTTTTTTTTTGTGGGGCACGCCTTGTTGGCTCTGTCACTGCCACTGCCACTCTGCCTCCGTCTCCTACTTAGACATTTGCATTCGCTAAAACGCATTGTCAGACATGCAACATCGTTAGATGACAACGACGACCACGACTCGACAATGTGCTGGTTACCGCGTCAGAGTCTCTGTCTCTTTCTTCCACTCCGCCTCACAGTTGGAAATTTTCTGATATAGCAAATCGAAATTTATAAGTTATTAAACAGTACAGTAATCTTAATCCTGATTTTTCTTCACGCGTTACACAATATGGAAGCAGGTTAAATTAATGTATTTATAGATTTTTGTGATATTAGCTTTTAACATATTTTATCTAAATAAGCTTAATAAGGCTTTTGACTGTGTTTTTTGTATCGTACTAAGTGAGCTTTCCATATAAGAGCTAAGATGATTTTTTTATTTCTTGCTAGCGCTCTAATTACGATAATACACTTAACTTTCGGCACTAGTTACAAAGTTTTAATAATATTAATTTTCATATGTATTTTACTTGTATGAGTAGTTACAATCAGGTGTTATAACAATTCCTTGCGCTAGATCATGTTAATCACCCACTGTGCTCCGCCTCTTTCTGGGTTCAATTTGAGCGTTGCCTAAATCTAATCAAAATGCCGTTGTGTCGCCGTTGATGTCGCCGTTGATGTCGCTTTTTGTTGTTCAACTTGTTGTAGTAGTCGTTAAAGTTGTCGCCTCTTTACCAGCCATTTTAGCAATGATTGCAGTTGTTGCTTTCATTCGCACTCTGCCATCGCTCAATGAAGCATTCGAGTTCGTTCACAGACTGTAGGGCGATCAGTCGGCATTCAAATTACCACTTACAAAGAGAGACGAAAACAGGCGACAAGTTTTTCAAGTGCTTTTTAATGGCATGCAACACCTTTTGACATGTTCGTTTTTCCATCCGTTACTGCCGTTTTCCCCGTTGTCAGTTTCATTTGGCGCTCATTATTCCCTAGACGATGAGATAATAACTGATCATGGGAGCAGCTTGGGATCTCAGTAGTAATCATGTCAAAAGTGACACAAAATTTGAATTATAAAGTTGCCATAATTTAATATTTTAATTGATTCTGTAAATAAAAATAGTTTCTTTTAAAAATATTTCTTTCCTTGAACACTTCTTAAAAAAGTATTATTTTAAAAATCTTAAATCTCGATTCTAAAAATTACGTTTAGTGTATACAAGTTTTCGGCTATAGAAATACGGTTTAAGTTTCTGGTTTTCGGAGCCATCTTTTTGATAGACTCGGTTCCTGTCTGCCCCAGCTCTGACTCTGACTCGATTTGGCCCGAGTTGAGGCTTTTGCGGTTGCTTTGTTACGACCAGTCTGACACTCTGCCAGTCTGTGGCTTTTGTCACACTCATCTTCGTTGCCGTTTGTCACGTCAATTTCATTGGAATTGCATTTTGGCAAGAGCAGCAGACGCAGACGGAACGCATGCGCTGTCAGCCAAGGTGTGCCCCTTCCCCTGCCTCTCTTCCTGTGGCCACCGTTTCTGCACCGTTTCTCATGCCAGTGACCAGTTTGTCAAGTTGTTGCAAGCGCAGCTTACAAATTTAATCATCTTTAAGCGACAACATCAGTCCCTTATCTCCTCCCTCTGATTTCTGCAGTAGACTTCTCTATGCTCCACTTGTCTTCCCTTCCTCAGTTCCCTTCCTTCTCTCTTTTCCATTCATAACTACGCAGGTCTTTTGATTCGAGTTGCGAGAAGTATACATTTCGTATGCAAGACATCGCTGCATTCTGGAGCAGCAAACTCAGCACAGTGAGGCGAAATTATATTATACTAGTATGTAAAGTGCGTTGTCCGCTGTGTTGGAAATTAAACATTCCTCCATGCCTCTTCTCACTTAACACCTTCTCTTGTAGGCACTCATGTGTGGCGCTTGTCGTTGTTGTTTTTCTTATTGTTGTTGTTGTCTTTATATTTATTTATATTTGGCCTTTTAGCATCTTCCAAGTATCTAACACTCCACACACATACTCACACCGCATTTCATTGCATAAACAGGGAAACATTTACATAGTTAAACATATTAAGCATCAGAAATGCATTTCGACGTTGCACTTAGAAGGCAAGTGAAATGCTTGAGTAAACAATACAACAACAGCAATAACAAACACAAGATAAGCATTAGGCAAAGAAGCAGCAGCATTAAATATATTCCAATTCAATTTTCTCCCAAAAATATCAGTTATGAACCAAATTTTGACGTAAATACATTCGAAGGTAGCTTGTATCTCAGTTGAATTTTTTGATTTAAAGAATAAAAACATTACAATTGGCATTTTATATTGATTGAGAACCCCTGCGCCTGCCATCGGGCTACGTTTATAAGCTGGACTTATGCCAAAGCTCTGTCAATTAAAGTCAACGCTATAACAACAATTATAGACATAACGTTATAGCAACTAGGGTCGTCGCCTTGTCAACAACAACAACAAGAATAAGAACAGCTCCAACAGCAACGAATGTCGTTGCCCGCATAGCACCGAAAGAATCTGAAAAAAACAAATAGCTGAGAATTATGTTTAACAAACCCAAATGGCGTCAATGTTCTGACACCTTCAACTTGCAGTATATTGCGGAGTTCAAGATACAGATACAAATACAGATGTAGATACTAATATGTAACTTTTTTATGGCGCTCACAAGCTGTGGGTTGCAGCTTAAAGATGTCACTACAAATTGGTTACGGTGGAAATGGGTTTCAGTTTGCTTTCGGGTTTGGGCATAGACTTGGGTTCTCAGCTTGATTAAGCGCCATAAATCTTCAGGGTCAGGTCTGAAAAAACATTTGTAACTAGACCAAGAAAGGGTCGCACCATGTGTTCCAGCAATCGAAATCTCTATTCAGTGTTTTCTTTAACAAAATGCGTGTGAGATATTCGTATTTGTTAGAGATACTCAACAAAGGCAACGCCTGACATCGTTTTTGTGTCTGTATCTATGCTTTTGTATCTCAGAGTATGCTGCTCTCTTCATAGTCTCAGCTTCACATTTAACACTTTATATAATTTATTGTAATTTCGTTGCTGCTATTCACTGGAGCTACGTATTTTTTATGTGTCAGGCAGCTGTTAACAAAACGGTTTCCACATAAAAATCACACCTTCTCGACTCAGCACAAAGTGTAGATACAATAGGTTGCACTTTTGAGATGAAAAAGTTTATGCAATTACGCTTAGACTCGACGACTTCTTTTGCTGTTCAGAGTTGTCAAAATCACTTAAAATTCAGATAATTGGCTCGTTTTTAATAATATTGAATAGGATAAATATGAATATAATAACATTTTATAAGTTATTTCTCTAGAAGGCGATTTGAGAGAAATAATATGTATTTTAATATTTAAATAGATAAAAGACTAATTTAGCTAGAAAAGTCAGATATATTTTGTTCTAAAATTAATTAATAACCAATAACTGAGTTGATCAAATATTTGCTTTAGCTGATTGCAGCTAATAAGCAAGTACAGTGACTGTCAAAAATATAACGCTCCCTGCCGTTTAACTTTCACCCTTAGTGTTCGTTAATAATAATCTCACGTGAAAACATTGTTGCACTCTATGTTCACTTTTTTGACATTGTATCACCCTTTGTTAATTGCCTATTGTTGCATGCCTCTTTATTCCTCCTTGTTCTCCACTCTCCGCTTATTGCCTCCACTTCTTGGCAGTTATTACAGTGCGTTCGATTTCTTTGGCAGTGGCTTTTGTGTTTGCGATAACTCTGTTTACATTCCTGTTAACCCGCCACACGCATCATCATCATCAGACTAAAGAAGTTGAGACTGGGATTCGGGCTTTACCTTTTAGCAATTTTTTCGTTTCCTTTTGAAAAGGCCTTTGTTGACGTTCTTTGCTTGTCAACGGGCTTATGCCTAGAGAGATAGAGAGAGGGAGAGAGAGAGAGAGAGAGAGAGCGCCTCTGCAGCCACAGCATCTGCATTTGCAACTGCCTAGACCATCACTTCCTGTCCTTTCCTAACTCCTCTCCACCCCTCTGTCATCAGCCTACAGCATCGTCTGTCTGTCTCGCCGCCTCGTTGTTCTCCTTTGTGTGCGATTTCAGTATCTTCATCGCCTTCAGTTTGTTCTGCTGCTTTGCAAAACTCGTTTGCATATTGTCATAATTTCTGCACTCACACACACTACACACATACACATCACACACCACACACCACACACACATCACACACCACACACACAGCATTTGTGTGTGCCTCTTTGCCGTTGTTGTTTAAACAGCTCAGTTGAGTTCAGCTTAGCTCAATCCCTTCCCTTTCCTTTGCCTTTTCTGTGGCAACATCGACAGATGCAGTTGTAGTCGACGTCGCAGTCAGCGTCGCCTAGTTGTTATTGCTACAGCAGCGTCCACTGCCATTTGTGGCAAATGTAGCATGTTTTATTGTTATTTTGATTGCATTTATTGTATTTTTAAGCTGCATTGTTGTAAGCCATAAGCCAAATTCTTTCCGCTTACAAACGTTTACCTTTTATACCCTTTCTTTCTAACATCGTCATTCAGCTGGTTTGCTAAACCATGAACACTGTAGCTTATCTTCTGAGAAAATTGATATGTAAAACTATGTCATTTTCTTTTGTTGATTTGAATAATTAATATTTGATAATACGCCTAAATATTTGTACAAGAGGCCAGTGAAGGAAACTTATATACTTTTTTTTGATCCTTCCTTGTAGAATTAAATTTAAATTTTTCAAATTGTTTTAAATTTTATCGTTAAAGTAGAATAGAATCCAGGGCTTAAAATTTCCATTTAAGTTTTCATAAAATTTAACAAATGTAGTATATTTTAAAAATAACCTCAACTGCTCTTTTTTACAGAGTATCTTAAAAATACTTATACATCTTGGCCATTTGCTTAACGGAACGCAGGCAGCCGTAGCATTTGGTCGGTAATTTACCATTTGCATTTTCCGATGTTGATTGTCCATTAGCACGTTCTGGCGAACATCGAGTACCTCTTAAGCGTTTTCAGTATCTGAGTATGAAAGAGGTGTCAGTTTGCCAAACACAGAGAGTTTCATAGTCAACCAGTCGGATGGCTCGTCTAATGCAATTCTCTTGACGATTTCGCAAGCTTTGGTTCATTTAAGTTCGTTTGACATAAAACCTCATTGAGTGTAATTAGGCGTATATCCGTCCACTTCTTGAGAGAAAGATGAGCCCTGTCAATAGGTACAAGATGTTACATCAAACATGCAACAGCTTTCAGCTTTCGGTTTGCAGCTTGCTGCTTCCTGTTACCAGCTGCCATCTGTTAGTGCAGTTGAAAGGGGCAAGTCGGGGCGATTCGTGGCAACTCTGACTTGTTTAGTCTGGTTAATTAGCAAGTTTTGCCAAACTGCTAAAAAGTTGAACATTGTTTGTTGATTAGAGAGAGCCAGAGGCACAAATGACCGACTCTCTAATTAAAGGTACCACGCAACAAAACAAAACAAACAAACAAATTTGAACCGCCCACCTGGTTTTGCTCTGGGGCAGGCAACATGTGTGTGCAACGTGTAGAGTTGCGTTGCAGCGGAAACAGCAAAAAACGTTTTTTTTTTTACAAGCACCAGTTCCCGACTTGACTGCGCATAACGAAAATTCAGTAATATAAATTCTATGAAATTGTATAAGTTATTTATAAATAATATAAGCAGGATTCTCTTTTCCTTTCTATCCATTCCTTTTTCTTTTTATTTGCTTTGATGTATCAGCTTAAGCTGTTGACCTTTGCGTTTGGCTTTTATGTGAAAGATTGTAGCCAAGAGGAAGCTGCTTAGTGAAGTTGATTGATAGGGGCACCAGAAGGTCACGATTTCCAAGAATTTATTAATTTCTTCCCATCGATGCAAATACTTTTTGTGTATGCGCCTGGGCGTTGCCAATTTCATTTAATCACTTATATATACAACAAGGCCATAATTACAATACCGTTAAAAAAGTAAGCTCCAGAAAGCCGAAAACCACCAAATACACAAAAAAAGTTTTTCCAAAAAAAGGCAAACAACAAATTTGTTGACTGCTTTGCAAAAATTGCGCGCGGTTTGAACTTGTTGGGAGCAAGAAAAAAAATAAAAAGGCTGCCAGCAAAAATATTTGTTTAACAGTGAAACAAGAACAACAACAGGATGTAACCACATGGCAGCTAAAAATTTAAAACGAGCTAAATATTCATGGCAACCTAAAGTAGTCATCATAGAAGTAAAAAGTAGAACTCCTGCTTAACACACACAACAAAACTGTTTTATTTTCTTTTACGTTTATTTAGCTTTTTATTGATTTGCTGTTCAATTTGCTTGCAGCTTGTTGTCAGGGGTTGTACCTATTGTTTTTGCCATTATTGTTACAAATGTAACCCAGAAATGGCAGAAAGGCGCAGGTAACAACAAAAGAAATGGAACGTAACCATAAATAACGAAAAACGTAGAGCACGACAATAAAAAAATCAACTTAGAATAAAAAAGTACAATATTTTAAGGAACTTTAGTCGACTTTAGGGTATATTAAGAATCTTGTTTAAAAATACTAGAGTAAATGTAAAATAGGGTCAAAGCTAATTGTCAACTTAAATATAGAGAAGCACTATTTAAATTTTAAAATAAAATTGATATGAAGATTTGCATTTACCTTATAGTTAATCAGAAACTAAATATTAAAACGTGAAGGTTGCAAAAAAAGTAATTATTATAGTTATTGTTTATTCACATAAAATATAGTGTTATAATCAAAACGTATTCATCTTACCATTAATCGGACCTATACCTGATATATTTGCGATTCTGGTATGGAATTGCAGTCAAAATCCGGAAGCTCTGAAATGGAGACTTGACATCGGTTTTATTTGGGTGACGTTGTTGCTGAGCGAGAAGAATGGAAGGAAGAAGGCGAGGGGTGGCAAGGTGGAGAGGTGTAGAAAGTAGACAGCTAACTGCTGTGCCTGTAGGTTTTATTTGGGACCTAACCAAAAACTTTTTGCAGACAGAGAAATTGGACAGCTATCGCAGCTAGACAAACATAAAGAAAGCAACAGCAATAACGTAACACAAATTGTTGAAAATGCTACAGCCACACACACAAACACATACAAAAAAAAAAACAGCGAAGTGAAAGAGAGAAGCTGTGTTAGTGTCCCTTTTTTTAATTAATTGCCAAAAAGTGGAGCTGGCCAAAAAATGGTTCAGGAAAAACACTTGTGGCCGGCCTACGTAGATGAAACAGAGGCGCTTGCCGGAAACCCGGAAGGAAGTCAGTAAGATTGTGCACAAAAGAGTCTGTACACACACATGCACATACATATATATACATGATATGTATGTGTGTGTTTGGCAGTTGCTAGCATACTTTTGTGCGCGTTTGCTGTTCATGCGACTTGTTGTAAGTTGCTTCTCGTTGCCCATTGTTGTTCTTTGGGTTGTTGTTGTTGTTGTTTGAGTTGTTGTTGTTTTCTCACTTCCTTGCTGATTGCCGGCAACATATTTCGCAAATTGCTGTCAAAGTGTTAAGGAAGTTGACTTGATTTGCCCTCTTTGGTATTCCTTAGATCAGAGTGCCCTGGTTTGCAGTAATAAACGGAACAAGAGTGTGTGTGTGTGTCTCTAATTGTAGTCAACGACAACAAGAACGGTCTTGAAGATGAATTGCTAATGACTTTATATTTTTTTGAGGGTCTGAGCAAGAACATTAACAACGACAACAGCAGCAGTAATAATAATAATCATGAGAAAGAGACACAGACGGAGATGGAGTCGAGTTTTCATTGGCCCGTTACAAGGTTTCGAATGTCAAGCAGTCAGGTTACAAAAGAGCCACTTTGAATGATGGTTGCTCGATGAATGCTGATGAAGATGGAGATGCCTATGTAGATATAGAAGATGAAGATGATGATGAAGATGAATATGAGAGGCGCCTCCCCGTGTAAAAGTTTTCAATTTCGATTGTGTATTCAGTCTTACACTGAGGAACCATTTTAGAGCTCTCTACCTGAAGTGCTGAGGAAACTCAATTAGTTGCAAATGCGACTGTGACTGCGACTCAGACTGGAGCTCTGACCCAGACTAGACTGTCAGACAGAAAATCAGTAAGAAAGGATAAGACACCAAACATTTTTCAATTAGCAAAAGGCAAAGAGTAGTCCAGTATGTTGAATTTAGCCAAAAGCGGAGTAGAAGTTGCAACTGGAACTCGCGTCAAGTTGCGACCATGGACATGCAATTAACAGAATCACGTGACCTGCAACCCAAGCAACGTCTTGTGGCTTGAAAAATGAAGCAAGCAATGCAGCAATTTCCCTTCTTGGCCTGTTTCCCCTTCTTAAACATGGCCCAATCACGGACTCAGTCAATTGACTTTTGGGTTCGCCATCAATGGCATCATTAATTTAGCCTGGGCGAAAGTCCGGAATTCGAATTGAAAGCGAGGTTGCTTCGTCTTCTTCTTCTTTCTGCGGTTTGCTTGACCAACCAAATGAAAATAATAAAAATGTAATTAACGCCCAGGCCATAGACTGTCTCAGCCGTAGATTTTTGCCCTTCGCTCTTCTCTTGGTTTTGAACTTTAGCTTGGCTTATTTTCATACAATTAAGTGGCCCGGCCAGTTCCCTTTGCCCTTTGGCTTTTGGCCACTGTCGAAATCCTACTCAACTTTGTCTATGCCTGTCATGAATCTCATTGCGAGGCGTTTCTAGGCGTATCCGATTGTTTTTGTTGTGGTTGTTGTTGTACTTTTCCTGCTACTGATTATCTCACTATGCGCCATCGCTCGCAGGACGGTCTTGTATGAACCTTCACCTGAGTCTTAGACTGAGACTTCGGCCTATCACGGATGACACGTCAATGGTAGACCCATGGGGAGAGCTCAAAAGTTTAATTACCACTCACCGAAAAAATATACGATGTAGCGAATTGTGGTCGTGGACTTCCAAAGGGAAAACAAATTGTATTGTAATTACAAATTGTAATTTTGTGAATACGAAATATGTAACTAATAAATACAATACAAGTATTACGGTGAAATCTCCCCTAACACCTTACTCTGCCTATAGTATAGACTATATAGATTATATAGAAAATAACGGAAAAATTAGAACAACATACTGCACAACAAATTAAATTAATAAATGTGTAAAAATTCTTTGGAAATTTACTGGAAGTAACTTAAAAGTTATTGGAACTTTTTAATATTCCAATTAATGTTGAAGCTATTATTTTATAGTTTTTCAATTTAAATTAAAGCCATCTTACCGCCAATAAATGTGTTACGTGTTAATATGCCCTCGTTAATTAAGTGCAGGGTGACCGTATTCACAACAGAAAACACGTTTAAATTGTTTCGTAACATTCCAAACAGCTAACAAAAAAATACAAGTACAATCATACTGAATGCTCCCCTCGTAGGCTATTGTTGTGTGGCCAACGGAAACAAATAAGGAAAAGGGTGGAGGTATGGTATAAGGGGGAGGTTGCTGCGTCCCCAGCGGCATCTATAGAAAAGTTGATGAACAACAAGACAATGAACTATGTTAAACTTGTAGCCGCAGTTTAATGTCTAAACGAGCGGAGATCTACCAACAATTTTTCGCTCAGTGCATTGGGGGTCAACGGACAAAAGGGTCCAAGACCGTTGTGTCCCTCAGGGGAACCCAGAGCAACAACAAGAACAACAACAAATAGTTGGGTTTGATGATACAGAGCAAGGCAGCTAATAGTCGAGAGGTTGAGAAGGAGGGAAAAGTGGTGGCTGTGTGGCACGAGATAAGCTCGTTGCACTAAGCACTGGGCCAATGGCAATGGATTGGGCCAAAACAACTAGGGGTTTACTTAAGAAACACAAAGATACAAGTAGAAAGGTGAGGGACAACCAAAGAGGGGGAAACAATGCAAGAAAAATATAAATTGATTAATGAATGAAAGTGATTGAGGAACAGCAAAAGAAAAAAAAATGAAATGGAAGCCGAAGCTGAATGCCTCCAACTGCCACATCAAAGTCATTTTTACAAAGTTTAGGGTATCTGAAGGTGGTGCACCATGTGGCAAATGCGTATGGTTGCGAGGTGCTGACCCCAAAAAAGATTGCCAGTTTAATTTCCAATCAATTGAATAAGCCGCAGACACAGGTGGAGACAAAGACACGGACGGTTGATCGCTTTTTATTGCACACTAAAAATGAGCCACAACGATAGCGTCTGCACCTCCCTCCCTCTGCAATTGGGATGTATTCGTGGTATATACATGTGTTCAGCTATACAGCTGACCTGACCAAACGACGACCATCCGCTTCATAGTTGCAATTGTTTTGTTTGCTTTAATGTCTGAACCGCACAGCACGACAGAGAAAGCAGAGGCTGAGATACACAGTGACAAATAAAATCATACAAAAATTATATTAAAAAAGTATGAAAATAAATATTTAAAATTCTTAAAACACATGCTTGACATAACGATAGTTACTGAAAATATATAAATTTATAAAATAAATTTATTTTGTATCGTTAGGAAATGTTCAGTACTTGAGATAAAATCGAATTTCGCCACTTTAGAAATGTTGAAATGTTTCAAGTAGGAAATGCCTGATCTTTTCGCTTTGTGTAGAGGGACAGCTGAAGAGCCAGCCACAGCGGTTGGGGCAGCGATTGTGAGAGCGATTAAAGCGAGGAGCTGCAAGTGGAATTTGTAACGCAAGAACAACAAACCAACAACAACAACAACCAAGGCAACGACGACGGCGACGTCGACGATTGTTTGTGGATTTTATTGAGGCTGCCAATGACGTTGATGAATTTCTATTTACTTTGTTTAATTTCTGTTTTTATTTGCCATTCGCCTTGGCTTAGCACTCGAGTTCTCAACCTCTTCAATTCCCTCCTCCCCTTTCCCCAAAATCCCCCGCTCCCTGTTCATTGAAACTGCGTGCAATTAGCGGAAAGTGCTTCATGGCACACTCTTTATGATTGCGGGGTCTCTGTCGATTTTTAGCTGCAATTACCGTTCGCCTGTTGCCCGTTTAATTGATTTTGACGCCGGTCATAGCATGCCCCTTTACCACTCTCCTTGTCGTTTCTCCTCTTCATTTATTCTCACCACAAATCCCCAAACCCTTTCCCTGATCCGTTGCACGACAGCTGCAATTAGTCTGCTGTCTGATGTGCGTGACGCTATTGCATTTGCAGAATGAGACAGGGAGTCAGACAAAATGAAGGAGAGAGTGAGAAAGTGTGTAAAGTTGCCCGGAGAAGAGTCCCGCAATTGCAAGGATCAAGCATGAACAAGACTTCATTTCTACCCTTAAAAAGGATACTATTATTTTGTGGTGAAATGTGTAAGTCACCAATCCGGGTTATCACACTTAATAAGGAATATGTATATATTATCGCTAAGGTGTGGATATAGCCACATCTGCCTATACAAGCTAGTCGCTTAGCTTATAATCTAACATTCGATTGAAAACTAGTCTAACAAGATAGGTAAACCCATCTGACAGAGTTTATATTTGGTATTTGTTATATACATAGCTTAAACACAGCTTTCTTTCAGGGTATTAAATTTTCTGCATACCTAAGAAAATCTTGCTTCTTATTTTTTTTTTGTGGTTCTTGGTAATTTCTGCTGCTCTATTTGTCCTATGATTAACTGCACTATTTTTTGCTTTACTTTGACATCAACTATTTAACATCTCGGCTCTGATTTGCTTTTCTTTAGAAGAAAACTCGGGAAGGGGAAGTATTAAAAGGGGAGACTGGGAGCAAAAGTCAGCATAAGGTCGAGCAGACTGGAAATTAAAATGCTAATGAATTGAAAATGTTTTATTTATATAAATAGAAGAGGGAGTCAAAAAAGGCAAAGGAGTTCTATTCAAATAAAAGGGAAATAGTATCTAAGTAAGCAAATAAAAATTAATCTGACAGATACAGAATTTGGGACGCACCACTGAAGTATGTTTTTAGTTTATAATAATTAATGGATATATGAAAGAAAGTACTATTTAATTGAATAGTAAGAAATAAAAAATCGTTTTTCATGTGGCTCACGTTATTTGATTAATTTAAATTTTGCAGTTTGTTAACAAATTCCATTTTATTTATTTTATCGTGAGGTAAATTGTCAGTTGGTTTGTCTTATAACTCATAGAGCTCATAAAATGCTCTCTGGTATTTTTATAAACAATTAGAAAACGTGCAGGCGCCAATTTAAATCAACTGCAAAAAAATCTAGAACTTCTATATATATGAGGCATGAAGAAAGAGCTAATAACTTTTCACGCCATTGCAAATGGCTTAAAGAATCCGAGAAATATGGCCATTAAATGTTCTCACAACTCACAAGTTGCAACAATTCATGTTCGTGCCAAATGTTGTTGTTGCTCGTTGTTTGCAGAAGAAATGAAAAATATTTCTAGATGGCGTTGAAAGCAGCCGTCCGTCCATGAATGACTAATAAATTGGCGCTTAATCAAGTTGGTCCAAAAACAAACCACATGCAACCAAATGTTGCAGGCCGAAACGATAAAAAATTGTTTATCAAGTGGAATTAATTTGAGGCACAACCAAGCGGCGCCTCCTTTTTCAGAGAATCTACTCGAACTTCGAACACTCTATGAAAGATAAATCAAACACAATCAAATTAAATGCAATACAAACAAAAGTGAGGCCAGCGATGAGGAAACTGCCCAAGTGCTACTACTCGCAAAACTTTCCACAAAGCAGCAGCAAAAGCAGCAACAATAAGAGTAAAGGCAACTGCAACGAGTGGCAAGGCAACTTGCAGCCTAGTGCACTTCAGAGCAACTACAACAATCAGAGAACTTTGAAAATTGGCGGACTCGATGGTTCAGAGGAACAGGCGCTAGCCAGGCCAAGTAACTCACAGCAACAACAGCAATAACAAACGCATCAGCATCTATGAGGGCAGTTTGATAAATTATGCAAGTCATATCACAACTATCATCTGTTAACAAAATTCTATCCACTTTTGATCAAGCTTGTTAAACCCTGTGGGTATGTTTAGTTTGTTCAAAAAAAAAGTATGTAACAGGCAGAACGAGGCATGAAAGACCCCATAAAGTATATATCGAGCCCCTCTGCGAAAATAACTTAAGCGACAAATAGCAAATTTTTTAGGAGGTTTTTTCTGCTTATGTGTGTATAGAGTTCCATAAAAATTGTCATAATATAAAGTTAATTTTCTGCGGACCAATAAGGACTTCAGCTATAATATTTTAACAGATGATGCGTTTTCAAAAGTAAAACAATTTTGCATCAAAAAGTCAATTTCGAAAAAGTGTCGCTTACGTTATTTTCGCGGGAAACAACGAGATCTCAGAGATTGTAAGACCTTGGAGCACCAAATTTGGTATGAAGACTTCTTATACTTGCACGCAGATCAATTTTATTTTAAATTTTGAATGCCACGCCCTCTTTGCCCAAAATACATAACACTGGTAATTATTAAGCTAGAGACTTGAGCTCCAGTAACAATATTTGAATGCATCGTGAAAATTTCACCAAGATCGGATATTAACCACAAAACATAGACGCAATTATTCAATAACTCATTGTGTTTTTGTTGTGAGTTTTCGGCTTCTCTTGCTCTGTCTTGTTTAATTCTTCAATTTAATGTGTTACTGTTGCTCGTTTTGTGCTCTTATTCGTCTATGCATTTCCACATACATACATACAAATATACATATGCATGTAAATAAGTGTGCGCTGTGTTAGAGCGAGCTTTCGCCTGCTCTCCCTCTCTCTTTCAAGTTATCTCTGTTTGGATCTTCTTACATGCATATTCGTATTATACAAGAAGTGGGTTCGTGGTTCGAATCACAATAATAGCGCGCTTAAATTCTTTACTTATTTATTTACAGTTACATTTTTCATGATCTTTTATATGAACGGAATACTAATATTGGCGAATTTCTGGATGAAAGATATCGAGCTTAATAATTAAAATAAATAAATGTGAAATAAATTAAGCAATTGTGGCCAGTTTAACTAATTATATGCTAGATCTAGAAAACATAGCAATCTTATGTCTTTCTTTCATTTTTTTACACTTCTTTATTTTAATTGTCGATATTCTGCCATCTCTGAAAGTCACTGACACTTTTAACAGCCCTCGTACGACAACAACAACACATTGAACTTGCCTGTAGCACAGCCTGTTGCTTGTTTTTGCCACAGCGTGGCGCAACTTTGTTGTTGCAACTATAGTTGCCGTTGTTGTTGTGGTTGTCGCTGTTGACGGTGTTGTTGCCAGGCACAGCGGAAGCAGGAATATAATAACAACAAGACTTAAAAGCAGGGCGCATAAATTTTTCAGTCTGCCCACAATAACAACAACAACTCTTACAACAACAAACAAACCAGAATTACATACTTAATACAGCAAAAAAAAATTGAATAAGAAAAAAGTAAGTTTAAAATTATAATTTGTTGCTGCTGAAACGCCAAAGTAGCATTTGCGCTCTCTTGGTAACTCTGAGAGGCAGACAGAGATGCTGCCTGCCACATGCAAAATGTAATACATCTAACAGTTATTCGCTTTCTTCTCTCAACGCTTTGTTTTCATGCACATTTTTCTGTTGGTTCTACGATGCGTATTTGTTTTGATATTTTACTTTTACAGGATTTCTTTTTGTTTCTTCTGCGTTGATTTTTTCTCTCTTTCCAATCTCTTGGTCTGCTCCTATTTGGTTAATGATGATGAAGCGCAGCGTGTTGAAAAGCAAATAAACAGCAGCAGCTGCAGAAACAGCAGCAGTAGCAACTCTCACACACTTACACACATACACACTTTAATAAAGCAAACACACAAAATGCTCAACGTTGCGGCTAAAAAATGCATTAAAACAAAGTTTTTCTACACCTGAACACTTTGATCGAAATGGGTATGCAAGACTTTGAATAAATGTACAGAAATAACTTTAATTTATTAATATAAAATTATAAAGAAATTCAAATAGAATTGGAAAATAGTAGTTTAAGTTCATAATTGATTGAAAATAGTTTAAAGGTGTGCTATTTAATTATAATTATAAATAAATAATTACTTATGTATATAAATCAAATCAGATAATAGTTAAAATTGAGAGTTAATGTATGAAGAATTTAAGATATTTAAAAATTAAACTTTTATGTTTAAATTTAAGAAATAAATGTAGGAATATAGGAAAGGTTCATAATTGCAATTATAACTCACATCAGTATGCTGCAAATAAGATACATTTTTGCAGATACTTTATGAACTAAGTGCAAGTATTTTATAGTCAGGTGAATAATTTTCGTTTCGCGTTTTCATTGTCCGGGTTGCCCTAGCGGCTAAAACAGCGGGCAAAATGGGCCTTGCGATGGGTTCGACATTTCCATCTGCCTTCTCAGTAGTGCTAGGGGCAAGTGGCAAGTGGCAAGTGGCATGCGGCATGGAACATGTGGGGCAGGCTAACTGCAAAGAAAGAAAATGACTGACTGCCTTAAAGCAAACAAAACGCACGCGCGTCAAGCGCAGACATTTAATTTGCATAAAAAGTTTGCCATCTCACGACTACCCTGACTCTATGATACATACATGGGGTGAGTAGGTGACAATCCTCTAGCACAAGGCAGGACAAGGAAGAAAAGTTAAGGCCATGTTCGTGGGTGGGCTGATTGTTTGGCAGCCAGCGACCCGCGACGACGACGACGATCCCAAAACGGCGGCAAATAGACAAAATTAGCATAATGTTAATTTTAATTTGAAATTTGGCCACTCAACGTTGGCCAGAAACATTTTTTACAACGTGTTGATGCGCTACATTGAATTTTCAGCAAATTTAGAATTTGAATTTAACTTTATTCCACAAATAATAATGTTACCGATATAACTTTTTATCACACTAAAAGTGGCAAAATATAACTCAAAACCTTCTCAATATATTTAGTTATAGTTAGTTATCTTTATTATATTATCATATTAATTAGGCAAATAAATATATATTTTAAGCGATCGATGCTTGGCTAGAGGGAAATATATTAAGATTAATGGTCCTTCTTTATTTTAAACGACCGCATTCTTACTTTTTTTATACAACATCGTTGAAAGTAAAGCAATTCAGTTCGAATCATACTTAAATGTAGTTTTTCTTTGAGGGCATTAAGTCGCTTTTCAAAGATAAAACGGAAGTTTCCGATACTAAAGAGCAGGATGACATATGTGAAGAAAGTTTCTGAATTTGATCATTTGAAGTTGATGGGAAACTTGCTTCTTCCTCAAAATTGAACATTAGATCCAGTTAATATTTTGGTACCTTTTCCTTATCTTTTGCATATGTAAAATGCGCCTTATATTGTGAACCACTCGCCTTTAGTATTTGGGAATATTCGGCAAAGCTATCGTAGTGAATGATAAGCATATTGGGTCGTTCTTGGATCACTGAAGCATCTTGCATCTAACGACGGGGTATCATTAGGTAACTCTTGTAATTTGGATGCTAACTTCTGTTTAGCTGTTTAGCAAGGAGCAGTATAGTTTAAGCAATTTAGGACTCTTCAAGAAAAAGCCTGTATATGTTTTTCCACCACCACCACCATTTCCACCAGATACATGGCTGGAATGCTGGTAGTCGATTTCATCACCCATTTGTAAATATAGTCCAAAACAATTTACAACACTCGGTTCGTTTCTAATCTCAACCGCTTTTTTCCTTTCGGAATCTTTTGGGTGCAACTTGTCTCACGCTTAACTTTGACTCCAGGTCCCTTTTGGAAATTGTTTAGAATAACCACAATCAGAATTTACACAATTTGTACAATCTGAGTTTTCTTTTACTTACGACTTGTCATCTTTGGCTTAATTCTCAGGTTGTGGGTCTCCGTTTTCATTTACATTTACCATGTTGTTATCCATGCTCAATTTCACAATTTTTCAGATTAAGAACTGGTAGCAAATGATTATAATCTTACACTGATTTAAATTTTAATATGTACACACGTGCGGTGCATACTACGATGCCTATGACAAAGCGTCGCTGGTTTTCGCAGGGACTGCCAATTTGTTTTTTGTGCGATAGTCGAGTGGAACAAGTTAATGGAAATTTACTTACATGCTACGTCTACAGTTCATGACACAGATCGGCAGGGATGCATCTGGGCATTAATATCGGAACTTCAAATTTCGAAGCTGAGATGTCCAAAAGCACCCCTGACTCTCTGGGTATCTTCTGTGGCTCAATGTGGTCATGTAAAACAGAGGACGCAAGCAGGTCAACAGCTGCGAGTATCGGTTAAAACTTGGCAGTTATTTTTTACCATAATTTTCATACTCGTACTTTTAACTATGCAACGTTGCTGACAATGTCATAATGCGACTTGAGCTTAGGGTCGAAATAGGAGCAGGGACAAGATGCAATTTAGATTTATGTGAGCTGTTCATGGCTTTGTCTGGCACAAAGTGCATAATTGGCTATGAGGCAACAGATTTATGCAGCATCGTGTGGCAGAGCAGTTGACCCTTCTGCGATGGCCACTTATAATTAGCGCATATCCACTTGTGCCTAATGAGCCTGTTAGACACGTCATGCAGGCATCCGCAGTTGTCTGTTCATTCACGTTTCCACTTACGAGTTGAAGTTGAGTTCTGACCCACGCTCTCTGGATGTCAATAAATATTAGATTTCATGTTCCGATTGGTACGCTTTTGGTTGCCTCGGGGCATATTCAGTGGGGTTTACTGGCAAGGGCAGTTCATGCTGTCCAAATTTGTATTTATTAGGCTGGGCGCCACGGGGCGTATGTGTAATGTGCCATTATAAGCATTCCCAGTAACATGACAAACTGCGACTTGTCTCTCTGTGCTGCACTTTGAATCAACTGAAGTCGAGTGTGGGTGCTGAAATGTACAAGAGCTTGAGAGGGGCATTCAAGGAGACTAGGGGCACTCAACTTGACTCGGAATCCTTGGCTCGCAAACGGTTCTATTGAACCCCAAGCAAAAACATTATCTTATCTAACCCAGCAAAGTACTAAGGAGCTCGATGGAGAATAGAGAATAGAATAGCTAGGAACCTCAGCAGTAACTGTAGCTGCTTGTCTCGTTGACTCGTTGTCTGCTGCGCTGGAATCCAATAAAAATAATGAAGCTCGAGTGCAACAACAACAATAGACAAAAAGAAGACTAAAGTGTACCATAAAAAAGGGAAACGCGATGTGGAAAAAAAAGTTAAAACAATAGAAAGCTGCTGCGACTGCTGCATATTTTGGCCCTTAAATAAATAGACTTTGCATACGAGAGTGTGTGAGAGAGTATGGGTGTATGGGTGTGTGAGTGTGGAATTTATGTATTTATCATGGCACTGGCACTCAATTTATTTAGAGAACGCAACGTTCACTCATTGCTTCGCAAAACTGCCCCAATAGCACGGCAGTGCAACATAAACGACTTAAATTATTAAAATATTATAGTTGATGCGACCTTAAAATACCCTCGCAAATATCGCAGCTTTAAGCTATGACTAATAATTCGAAATAACAATATATTTATAAATAAAGCTTCCATTTTTTGATCAAATAAATAATAAAAAACCAAAATAAATAAATAAAAGCTGTCTGTGTTTAAAGTAGTATGCATTTCACATGCACTGCATTGGTTGGTAGCTTCTCCTTTAGGTCATGTCAGTAACAATGTCGACGTATTACTAGTATTTTGCACATGCAGCTTTGCAATCTATGTTGTTGTTGTTATCGTAGTTCTCGTGTAATATTTATGCTCACAGACTCGCCAGACAATTACAGAAAGAAAAACAATATGTACTCCATGAACAAATAACATGTCAAGATTCATTATAGTTCGCCCACAATTTGAACAACCCTCAGGCAGTTTTTGTTGTTGCCGTCTCCAGTTAAACTAACTCTAGATGCGATCCTCCAGAAACAACAGCAATGCCTTTATCAGTCAACCTGTAAGCGCTGTTCCCAGTCCCAGTCCCAATGCTATTGCCAATGCCCATCCAAGTCCATCGTCATCTCCCGACACTTCAGCATCAGCCAATGTCCCACTGTCCGTTGCAATCTATCTCTGTCCCCCCATATTTCCTCTCACTTTCTTTCTCTCTCGTACGAGTGTGTGTTAAAATGTCTGGCAATTTGGAATTTATGGCAGCTACATGATTTGTATGATATGAGCGTAAGCAGTTTGCACTCACGTAGTCGGATTCGCGCCAGACAAAGGGTTCGTACCAGCGCACAGTGGTACTTTTAAAATTGGAAGTTTAATCCAATCACTGGAATTTAGTCAGTTCAGATCACATGCTTTGGCTTAACATTTGATCTGTGAGCTGTGGACTATCTTAATTTTAATAAGTTTCAACTATAAATTTTCATCACGAAACTTTTAAATTTTAAACAGTTTTTATAAAATTTCGAAGTATAGCTTTTTGAACAACTATTCGATTTCGAAGCCAATTAACTAATTATTCTACTTGTAAAAATAAAATACTCCTGACTTTTAGATATTACTTGCTGTACGGTTTTTTATAACTACAAACTTCTTTAACTTCTTCATTATCTAAAATTCGTCCTATTAATATAATCCTTTTGGTTATAAACTAATGAAGGCTAAAAATGACCAAAAACACCACTGTACATTGTTGGGATTGGAAGTAAGCTGCAATTGAAACCGGGTAAATAGCTATGCATTGTTTTTGTGTCCTCTGCTCGAGGCCACAACGCATTTGTCTAGCCAAGTTGCCGCTTTTGTTGCTGATCGTTTAATTGCAATTCTTGTCCGCCATTGCCCGAGGTTATTCAAGAACAAAGCCCTTTTTATGTTCTAGTCGCAACATATTTGAATTTGTGCAACACACAAATTGTGTTTACGTTTTTGTTAATGTTGTTGTGGAGCCGGTGGGGTAGCCGACATTAAAAGTGGTTAATTTAATTCCCATGTTGCAAGAACACACAATATTTAAACATATTTCAGGCAGATATTGTGGCGTGTCAGGTTGCAATTGCAATATGCTCATTAAGTTGCAGCAACAGCTGACGGCTCAGCTTCTACTCATCCGGCCATCAGCTGTTATTTTTATCGTTATTGTTTTTGTAGTTGTTGTGCCATCGAATTATGCGCGCAAGCGTAAAGCTTTCAATTATTTAAATTATACCACATGAACAATGCCACAAAAGCGTTTGCGACGCATATGCCACCAGCAAGAGCATGAACGGCATCAACGGCATTAACAGCAGCAACATCAGCAACATCATCAGCAGCAACAGCTGCAGGTTGCCGCCTGGCGGATTGTTCTCAGTGTTGTCGCTCTTTTTGTTGTTCTCTCGTCTGCCATGTTACAAAATTGCCGCAAGCTTAACGCATGTCGACACAGCCAGAGACATATCCAGCTACCCATCTTCCCATTTGCCCAGCTACCCACATAATTCATTCATAGCCAACGAGGGAAAGAGGTGGGGCCCAACCGCAGGGTAGAGACTGAGCAGGAGGAGATGAGTGATGGCTCGGAATATCGCGCATATCGACATCATTGTCATTGTGTAAGTGTCACTTCATTTCATCCACGTTGTTGCCCAACTGGCTTCCTCAGTCCCTTGACTCCCTTAGAAATATTGCACATACACCGCGTATGCCCAACGCTGTACACTGTACGCCGTATAACACGCTGTCACTCGAGTTATTGCCGGTCCAAAGCCCGTGAAGTGTAAACTGGTTGCCGCTCTATGCCTGTGTATTTGTGATCTCTGGTGACTGACAGTCGGATGGCTGCTTAGTTATACCGTATTGGATATAAAGCACAAAAGTTGGAAATAGATGCAAAGTTACAGAGGAAGATAAATACATTTAATACGCTGTATAAGCTTAATGAAACCTTTACAAAATATGATTTAAAAAATTAATAAGGGATATAATTGTTATCAAGATAATACATAGAATGAAACATAATTATAAAAAAAATGTTGTAGAAAATAATATGGGATCAATTATTGTTCAATAATAAATATTCAGTAAATGAGAAATAATTTTAATAAATACAGAAATAACAAAGAAGAAAATTCGAATTGGAGTTAACCTTAATACAACTTAAAGGTAAATAAAAGCCAAATTAAACAATAACTCGTCGGCAATTTGAAATGTTCTTGTGTGCATTTTCCCATCGGTTACATCCTATTACGCCTTCCACTTATTTCGGCCATAAAAAAGGGCTTACAAAACACACGCAAAAATGCCACACACGCGACTTTACATTCAGCGGCTCGTCAGCATAAAAGAGGCCAATAACAATAAGAGGAGAAGTAGAGGAGGAGGAGGAGGAGAAAAAACAGATAGTAGGAGGAGAGGCTTATTGAGACTGGGAAAGGGTTATTGCCATATCCACAGTCTGTCAGGCAGGCAACGAGCCAAGAAGATGCAACTAGAGAGAGAGATACAGACAACGATACAGTTGCAAATACAGATACAAATATGTATACAAGTACATATATATGTATGTATCTGTAGATATTATTTTCATTCATTGCTGCATCGCTGGCCCTCATCTTGTTTCATATTCGCATGAATTTACTTTGTATCACTTGTCACTTTTTTATTATCATTGCCCTTTGCTGTTGCTATTGTTATTGTTGCTGTGATTTTTTATGGCGCATCCGCATCCAGATTCCAACACACACCCGCCTCTACTGTTGGTTACTGTTGTTATTATTATTATTATTATTATTATATCATTCTTCATCAGCTTGATTCCCATTCATTGTTGTATTTATAAGGCACAGAAATATTCTACATATACAAACATATACATATATATGTATGGATATATGTATACTATACACTTTTCCATTATTTGTTTGCTGCTGTCGCAGCTGTTGAAGGGATTAATTTCTTGATTTACCCCTGGTGCGAGATATTCTCTACATGCCACATCAAGCTGCCAGAGTAGGTGCGGAGGATGCTTTGTTCTTTGCCGTTGCTTTTCCCTCCCCAGAACGTTGTCACTGACAACAGTCCCTCCCCCTCTTCTCAATACTATCCTCTTCTTTTAGAGCTCTATTTATCTGCGGCTTTCAGCTTTATTTTCTCTTTTTTCTCAGCTGCGATGCAATTGCGTGGAAACGTATTGAAAGTAAGTCAGTCGCCTCTTCGCTGGCTCCTGTCCCCTTCATCCATTAAGTTTCAATCGTCAAATCAAGTTGGAAATATGCTAATGTCAGTCGGTTGAAAGAACAGGAGTCTCTTTTCAATGGCACATAAGTAAAAGCGTATTAAATTCTTGTCAAATACTTTCTATTGTGAAGGGTCGCTCTACGTCATCTCTTTCTTTCTACCTACAGACGTGTAGAAGATTTTTTTCATATGAAAATTATTATCTTTACTCTGTCATATGGTGATGAAATTGTTTTAGATTTTTCCTTTGTTGGCCATCTTTTGTTTTTCCAGTTGCGTGTTAATCCAACACATTTGCTTTTATTTTTATTTTCTTGTGCTTCTTGTTTTTCTTTAATTTCTTTGGATTATCCACGGGGCATTAATTTACTCGAATATTTGTTTACTATTTGTTAACAAAACAGATTGATACCCTCTATCTGAAGAGGGGATATGATTTAAAATAAATAAGTAGGATTATCGGGAAGAGGAACTTTCGGTAAAAGTGTTTAAAGTGAAGACTTAATACAAATAACTTAAGGTTATCTCACACTATTGTAAGCCAGGGTATTTCAATGAGTAGAAAACTTTTCAACAACCATGGTCATGAAAAAGGTTTGCACACTTTGTGTTGTTGGGGCGTCGGGTTGTCAAGCAAAGCACCAGCTTAAGCCTTTTGCCAATTACTTAAACATAAGCAACGCTTGGGGATTTACAAGTGTTTTTTCTGGCTTGCAGTTTTCCTTTTCTCTTACTTTTTCTTTTTTCATAGTCATCCCAGCGAAGGGATGTCCGCTTTATTAAAGTGAGCTGCTCTCCAGTTGATCGTTTGGGATTTACTTATTTTTATTTATTTTTGTCTCTTATTTTTTTGTTTGTGACGGGTGCTAACATTAACATAAAGCTTAGTTTCGAGTAATCAAAGTTTCTTAGATTTTTTAAATTACTTAAATGGTTGTCAGTTCTATTTATGTACAATTTTAAAAAGTAGACTATAATTTAACAAAAGCTACCCAATAATTCTTAAAAATTTTAGATATAGTAAGTTTCTTTGTTTTAAATACATCTATTCTGCTTGACATCTTCTAGTTGAGTGATATTTGAGACTAATCTCTGTGGAAACCTTTGTTTTAAATGATGCATATATGTAACTAATTTGGCAATTTCAAATTTGTCGGTCTTTTGACTGTTTGGTTGAGTCGACTGTCAGTCGGGGGAATTAAAACAAAGTGGTTGCGATATGGCCTAATTGTCTGTGGACAAATGACTTTTGACAGCCGCATTGTGGCTTTTATGGAATGCCTTTTGAAGTGCGCGTATTGCCTGGAAAATAAGCGAAAAATTGCTGGCATATTTTATTATCAGCTTAAATGTTTCGCAGACACACAGCATTTTCCTGATATTTCGATTCCGATTTCCCAACGGACTATTAAATTCATATTAAGCATTGTAAAATGCCATTTAAATCATACATATAAAAACGAATATAAAAATAAATATATATACAATATAAACATAATTATTATGCGTGCGGTTACGACTTGCATAAATCAAAGCGTAAACAGTAATAAATTATATAATTTGCAATGAAAATCATAAAATTAATAACAAATAAAATGCAAAATAAAAGCAAAAATGAAGCAAACAATTTCGCCACTTGACAAATATTCCCACAGATATAAAATGTCAAATAACTAGGAAGCTAATTTGTCAGTTTGTTGTTTGTCGAAATGTCAAACCGTCAACAAACAAATCTTTTGCGGTCAAGGGGCAAGAGGACGTTTTACTGACGCCGCCAATCAATTTAAAATGAAATCGAATCGAATACTGTGCAACGCAAATCGCAGTTCGCAGTTTGTAATTAAATCGTGTATTCTTTAAATAGTGGGGCCATCACCTGTAATATTTATGGCCCCAACCGCACATATTTGTCGAGCCTTGCATGTTAACATCTGTTATGGCCAAAAGGAGGCGTGCCAATATAACTGTTAATTAATTGCAGTGTAACAGCCCTCAGATGGGCACGTCTACCTGTTGATGTTGTGGGCTCAATGACAAATATTCAAATTGAACGCCGTCAATGTATCGATGAATCATTAGAAAAATTCATCATGGGATCAAACTGTCAACACACACAAACTCTCACACGCAATGCAGATAAATCGCAGAACCATGGAAACAACGTTGGCAACGAAGCAGATAGGAAGGCAAACGAGGAGAGAAAGGAGAATGAGATGCTGATTAGTTCACAGAATTTATGGCTGCCATTTAATTAGGCAGACGGCAAAGCTAAAGATGCTCACGTGTCGACAAATCGATGTGCTGCATGCAACAAACGGATTCCGTAATGCAACAGATTTGTCAGTGCATTGTTGGCAGAGACAGAGACAGAGAGGATAAGCCAAGTTGTAAGTGGCATTCACAATCCACACACCCACACATTCGCAGTTGTCTTTTGTCTGTGTGTACGAATTGCCAGAGTTTGTCTTTTGTAAATTTAACATGACAACAAAACTAAAGATAAGCCAAAGCAGATTTAACGAACACGTAACATATGTGAATGTCTGCTTATGTGAGTCCCTATGAATATCTGTGAGATAGTTGTGATTGCATTGGCAAAACATACTTATTAAAAGTTTGCCATGATTCTGTCTACGCTCAGCTCAAGCCAATCACAAACAAGTAGGTGCCTAAAGGCAGCCAATTTGGCCTAGAACAAACAATAGGGTAATTGTTTCATTGACAGATACTTAGTTAGATGGAGTCAGTAAATAATTACATGCTCATTGAGGAAGAGCGCTTGGCGTATTGGTGACCCTAAGTCAATTAGGCTCTGGCTTTGTGCTCACTGAAGTACATTAATTACGAAAATGTACGAGAAATACAAGTATGAATATCTGAGTTTGAATATCTCCAAGACAATTATGCTTATTATGATTTCTAGCTATAAATAAAAAAAATTAAAAACACAATTTAGACAAAATTTAAATTTAAAGCTTTCACATTAAATTATTATGATTTAAAGTTAATAATTATATTGCAGCAATGGGATGATCCAAAACAGGTTCTTTTAATAAACAATCTTAAAGCAATGAGGAATGAACCCTAACCTGTTTGCCCAGATGTCGCAGGCTTCATTGTAGTAGCCGAAAGGCGACAGACAACTGCCACAGATGCATAAACATAGATTTTCTCGAAGTAACGGCAGTTGCTCTCCATTTACATTCCGTATACACAACCTAAAAATGTGTGAGTGTGTTTGTGTGCTTACAAGTGTGCAACAGTAGCAAAAACTTGAGACGAGGGATATGTACCGTTAGCGAAAAAGGATACCGACTTTTGCTATGACAAGAATTATATTTTGCGTAAAGTATCGTGCACCAAGAGAACAACAGAAAGGAGCGAAAAGAAATGAAACGAAATGAAACTAGAGACTCTAACGACAAGGGCAAGGACAAGGACAATAATGCAAACTGGAGGAGCTTTTGCCATTTTAAGGCAGCGACAAGTTGTTGGGTGCCCTACTTTAAACAGTTCCTATTCTTTATAATACACATTGTTGTCGTTGTTGTCCTTGCATATCCTTGACATCGTCGCCAAATGCATTTGTTGAAGATTCACATTGGCAGACGACAAAATAGCAACAGCTGACACCAACAACAACCAAGTACAACAACTGAAGAGAAAAAGAAGATAAAGAAATGTCCTCTGCTTTGGGCAACTCATTTGGGGAATGGAAAACAAGAAAGTTTCGCAGAGCTATATCAGAATGAAAGAAATACTCGTCATTTTGTTTAAAGTTAAGTTTCCCATTTTCCATTTCCTTGACAGTGCGTATTAGTCAAAGGAGCAGCAGCAGACGACACACGTTGCGAGTGAGTTAAAGTTTGCCATCAATGTTTGCATTTAGAATTTACCTTTCGCTGCCAGTTTCACAGTTTTCACAGCCAGTTTTTACCGAGACGGCCTTGACAGGATGTTGTTGCCAGGCGACACATGCAGCAGCTGTAGAGTGTATAGCCAGCTGACAGTCAAGTAGATACACAGGTACATACACAGATACGAGCACGTTGAGAAACTTTTGGGGCACGGCTAATGAAAATTCGGAAGCGTCTTCAGGGTTTAAATTCATTAGAGAGACACCTACTTAAGCAAAGTTTTGCTTCACTGACTAAAAACTTTGTTCATAAGTCAAAGATCAGCGTTATTTACGCACATATACCCTTACAAACATACCCATACACACAGATACCTAAATATAGAGGGAGTGAAATCGAACTCTAGCAATCAGTTTGGGAAAGTGCAAACAACATGGTTGGCAATCTAAAGAGGAAAGCGGTAACTCAGCCAAAATACACTCCTTAGCTTAATGTCCTGATTTGCCGCTTGACTGCGTTGCTCGATTGGAATTCAATGAGAATACAACCATATTCTTCTCGTTGAATCATATAAAATTATAACTACATCTATGTCAAAATCAGAGATAAAATATATTTCGGCTTTTATTAAATTACTCAACATAACTATAACAATTTGCCATAAAAATCATCAAATAACAATTATCATAGGACAAAGAGTTTTCCAACAATAACTGTTTTGATTTGTATAATTGTATTTTCCTAATAATAAACGTATAAAAATTAATGGATAAGCTTTCTATTAAATTGACATCAAAATATGTTCGTTAAGTTCCTTTAAAATTTTCAAATGAGTTTCCTGATCAAAATACAGAGTTCAATAAAACTATTTAGGGATTTCTATAAAGCTCGCCTTAGGTCCTTAATGAGATAATGACTTTTTATGACTAACCTTAGTTTCTACTTAGTTGGAAACAGTTGTTAGAGTATATGAGAAAGTTTTAAAATTACCGTGGTCTCCATGAAGAGTTCTATGCAATCCCAAGTGTGGCGGGAAAGTTAGATAATGGTAATCGGCACTCAGACCAGGCTTTTTTAACTGAGTCAATTGCCTTCCCTAGTCTCTTTCTCTCCCTCTCTCTGTTTGGTTGTCTCTCGACTTATCTAACTGTTTGTCGACTTGTTTTCCTCTTGTTTGTTGTACGTGTCGTCGTGGTGTTGTACGCACGTAAACGATTCCAAGTATTTATTACGCGCACAACTTGACATAATTCCTTTTCCGCTCTGCCAGTTGAGCCAAGGCTCGAGTCAGAGACAAGATTCCCTTCTCTTTCCTCCCCTCTCTTCACTAACTGAGAGGATGAGCTACTGCTGCAGTTGAACCAATGTTGACACGGCCACAGTTCCAGAAACGTTTACAGTGTTCTTCTCGGGGTAAATGCTACTTCACACTAAGAAACTTTTTTTCTCTATATTTGAAAAATTGTTCTCAATTTACGAAAATCCATCCAAGAAAATACTTTCGAAATTTTGAAAGCATTTTTTATAAATTGCATTCGATTCTTCTGGTCATTTTCCATTTTTTTTTTAATTTTAGGGCTGTTTACTACTTTAGAGTAAGATTTTTAGAGTGTAGTTGACGAATTAGAGTCATAATAAGATGAGAATGGAGGTCGGGTGTGAAGAGGCGAATGCTTAGGGAGGCAGATAGAGGTTGACATCGATATGGATTTATGGGTAGCGTGTGTGTTACTTTCATCCCTCACTCATTGAGAACGTTCAATTGCCATCATCATAATCAATATTATTATGAAGAGAGTTGCGTATTATCATTATCATCAGCAACGTGTGTGACAGAAAAAAAAATAGAACAAGTTTTGACTTAACAACTTTATCAGAGCAAAGCTCGTACTTAGTTTGTAACCTAACTATGTGAGTAAGTATGCGTGTATGTGTACATGTCACACAATGAGATTTCTCAGCGCATTAGGGTAACAGCAACAACAACCAAAACAACAAATACCATTAACAGGCTACAAACTGTGCGCTAAAAGCGGCATCCATCGACGCCATCAACGCGAAAATAATACGGAAAATGCGGCATTAATGGCAACAAAGCTGGAAAATGAGAGGGCGAAAGTGGGGAAAACGGTAGGAAAACTGGTAAAGAGCCAAGTGAGCGAGTGTGAAGGAGGCAAAACGATATTATGATTATGATTATTATGTTGTTATTAGATTAAGCGCAATTTTCACTTCTTTTCTCCATTTTCTTTTCGCTTTTCTTCTTTGCCCCATTTGCTTCTAATGCTTGCTTCCTATGCCATTGTGAACACAACGAGCTTTTGGTAGCTCGACACTTCCGTTTGGCTTTGGCTTACGACACTTGACGCCTTCCCCAGTAGGCCAAAGTTACCAAGTTGCCAAGTTACCCAGGAATAGGCCCAAAGCGACAATAAGGCAACCAGGCAACCAAGCAACCAGGAAACGACAAAAGCGTCCATTGTTTCAAGCTGTGCTTGTGTCTTAGCCACGCTTAATTGGTTAGATTTTATTACTTGGCAAAGTGACGCACAATGGGCACATAAGATTAGTATAGCACAATCAAGCAAGATACTAAATAATCTAAATGATCTGTCTTTTGACTATTTAGTTTTTTGTCCCAAGTAAAAGTCTCTCAAGAAATGAAAACCTCTTTGTATTTAACATAAAATTACAATTACAATGTTAAAAAAATTAAAAAACGCAAGTTAATTTTATCATCAAAAAGCTAAAAATGAGAATGAAAATTTTAGGAAAAGAGGAATCTTGGTGGAATACTCTGATGTACTTGAAGGAACTTTAAATAAATAAATTTAAAAAAGTAAATTTTTTGAATACAAATGTAGTTATGACTTCCGATTGTAAGACGGAAAATACAAAGCCAAAGTGTTACCTTTCTCTACTTGAAGCCGCTTCCACCTCCTACACCTCCTAATTCTCATAGACGAGACAAGAAAATCTTTTTTTAATTAAATGAGCTGGCTGCATTAGAGAAGCGTTGAGACGCATCGATGGAGTCATGCTGGCTGGTAGATGGAGTGGAGGAGTCGACTGCCTGTGGCTGCTCACATCGCACCTACACAATTTGCCGCACACCAACCTAGGAAAAAAGGGCGGGTCAGCGGCATGGAAAGGAGAGGGGGAGACGCGTGCCGGCTTTTTTCACTTTGGTAGTTTGTGGCGCCATTTTGGCGCGTAATGAATTTAAATTGTTTGGAGAGAGTTGCGTCGTTTCCTGTATTAAAGTCAGCTACCTTTGCCTCTGGCCCTTTTTCTTTCCATTCCTTACATTACATTTCTCATTCTCTTTCTCTTGCACCTTTTTCGAGAGCAGCTAGAAACGGAATTACTTAATTACAACAATTATTAAACAGCAGCCGAAAGGTCTGCGTTTTCTCTACTTAGCAGCGAAAAAAATTAAAAACAGAAACAAAAACAAAGCAAAAGGAAAATAAAGAAAAACGAAATGGGAGAAAAGTATGGTAAAAACGGCGCGTGTTTTCTGTTGTTGCTGTTGGTACATGGTACAGTTGTTGTGTATTTTGTATTGCGTACTTTTTTGTTGTTGCTATCATTCTCGTTGTTGGCTGTTATTTTAATTAAATATTTTCACACCTACTTCATTTGAGCTTGGCAGGAAAAACAGTTCTTTCGCTTAGACAGACAGACATCGTCTTTAGCTTTTATGTAGGTGTTAATTTCCTGTCTCCAGGCACCAACAACAACAACAACAACGACCAACAACATGCATTCTGAGTGTCGGCTCTAATAAGAATAATTGCCAGGACTAAATATAAAGCACGATGCCTGAAATTTTATGCGCCGTTAAATTGCATGCGAAATAATTGAAAAGCATCGAGAGTCTAGTCGAGTCAAGCTTTGTCCTGTTCTTCGTGTAGCTCCTTGTTGCGACTTCTCCTATTGAAGATAAAGTTTTTCACAGCGCTAAAATAATAGCAGCCAAAGTGGTTATAAATATTTTGTGCACAGTTTCTGACCTGCCCCTTGGCCTCTTCCTTGGCCGGAGAACAAAATGCAGCGAAAGCCATTTTTCAGCTAAATGAATTTGCACAAGTTGCGAGAAAACTGCGCAAAAAACGGACAAAAAAGCCAACTTGGGAAGCAGCAAGAAGTGCCACTGTTGGCACATTTTTTGGCAGGGGGAGGGAAGTGGGGAAGTACAGAATACACCACAGAATACTCCGTGTCATCGGGCGAACGCTGCGGTCAACTGCAAAGTTCAATGCGCAACTAATGAGGCGGCAGCTGTTGACCTTAGTACGCATTTCGGACTTTGTCTTTTTGCCTTATTACTTTTCAAAACTTTTGACCAAGAAAATTTCATTTCAATTGCAGGTCCTCCAGGTCCACCCGGTCCCCCAGGAAAGCGAGGGAAACGTGGCAAGAAGGGAGATGCAGGTGACAAGGGTGAAGCGGTAAGTTAAATACGAAAGAAAATTTAAGAGAGCAGCTTATATTTGACTTAGCTTTATGATTCATACACAGAAAGAAAATTATTTTAAAGCTCCTGTTTTTAGCATGAGTATTTTATATTATATGAGTATTTTATGTTATATTTATAGTTATATGCGTATCAAATTTAAGTGATTTAACATTAAAATTGGCAAATGTGTAAGTCTTAAATATTTTATTAAAATTCATAGCTCATATAAAAACATCGATAATAAAAATAGTTGCTAAGAGTTAAATGATAATAGTAATTGAATACTTGGTCTAAGAAAGTAAAAAAGAAATCAAGACTTAATTTTCACCGGCTTTCGCGGTTTTTCTTTCTCTTTATA
Source organism: Drosophila putrida (assembly GCA_037043535.1). NCBI lineage: Eukaryota > Metazoa > Arthropoda > Insecta > Diptera > Drosophilidae > Drosophila > Drosophila putrida. Next base: position 343,619 of record JBAMBI010000177.1, on the reverse strand, counting down.
GGGCCTTAATGGCATAAGCGGAGAGAAGGGCGCTGCTGGAAAACCTGGAGATAAGGGTCAAAAGGGCGACACCGGACATCCTGGCGTGGACGTCTTTCAAACAGTCAAGGTAAGTCCGAGGCATTCCGGCCTTATAAGCTGCTGCAAATTTGCACATCAAACTTAAAAGTGAAAAGTGTAAGCTTAAAACTTTCATTCAAAATTATATTTAAAATAAATGAATTAAAAGGAAAAACTGAAAACCGCCTAACAAAATCTCGCTCTGTTTTGCTTCGTTTGCTGAATTTTCCTACTCTCAGGGCCTCAAGAGATCGGTGACAACGCTGCATGGTGGCACGTTGGGCTATGCGGAAATAGTTGCTGTTAAGGTATTTGTGACATAAATATGTTTCAACTGTTGTACACTCTACATGATAGACCTTCCTTCCTCCTCTACCCCCTCTGACACTTTTCTTCATGGCCATTTCTCAAGGCAAAATGCAGTCGGACAGATAGCTGCAAATATTTGCAACTTGTTGTGTCTGCTCTGCACTTGTCCTTCGTTCTGGTCACAATTGTAGTTGTAGTTCTCGTAGTTTTAGTTGTTGTTGTAGATGTATTTTGTAGTTGTTTATTATCCTGGTCATTGTTGGTCGTAATGCTTTTAACTCGGCTCAGCTCTTTGGTTAAAGCTCCACAATAAATTTCTTGTTACTTTTGCATACTTTGTGCTTGGTCATTTTGCTGAGCTTCTTTCGAGGAACATGCAGGGACACCCTCTCCCTCTTACTTCCTTTGATTCTTGTACTATTTTAAATGCCATTTGATTATTTGCTATGGAATTTTTACCATTGGTTTAATTTTACTTGATGTAGTAACTGGTTTGCTATCCAAGATAGACAGTGGATATTTTCATACGTGCTTCATTTAAATTCATTTTGTTATTGTTAAAAAAATATATGGAATTCATTGAAACACTTAAAAGTAAAAACAGAAAATTTTTAATGTGAAACAATTTTTAAAAATGTAATACTACTTTAAATAGAAAAAATCTGCTAGTCCTAAAAAAATTTTCAAATAGGACCACGTTTGATTTTATATCCTTGGAAAATCAATTTTATCTTTCTTTGTTGTTGGCTTCTTTTATCTAAAATAACTTTCCATAATAATTTTAATATATATTTTTGGAACATTTATTTAAGAATTATTTGCTTTGCAGCAGCTAAAAGTAATTTTTTAAATGGATAAGTTCTTTTAATTTCAAATTTATTTATTAACAAATTTAACTTTTATTTTTATACAATTTCGTTTATTCCTATAATGTGTGTGTATGTGTTGTAAGGACTTGCAAGAAGCGGGCGTAAATGTGTCCGCTTCCACGGTCATACAGCTGAAGGTAAGCGCTCAGGTTGTGGTATAAAGTATTCCTATTCCTAAAAACTATACGATTCCACATGATGCATGCCTCTGCTGTGGTCTTGTTATTGTTTGCTGCACGTGCCCCTGTATTTAGCTGGAATCTCTCTAAAATCTCTGATGCTAATAATGATATTTTTAAATCATCCAGGGCGAACCAGGAGAGCCTGGACCGCCTGGACCACCAGGTGAACCAGGCAATCCCGGCGTGTCGGGCGAACGTGGACCACCCGGAGAAACAGGTCCTCAAGGACTGCAGGGCGAGGCAGGTCAACCAGGACCGATTGGACCGCCTGGTGTGGCGGGCGCACCTGGCACAAAGGTGAGTGAATCACAGCGAAAAGCTGAAAGAAAAGAGGAAGAGAGAAAGGTATGGGGACTGAATGCGATTCATAAAAAAACGGAGATGTCACAAGGATTAATGCACTATTTGTATCTGTTGGATAAACAGTGTGACATTTTAAGTGACTCGTTGCCATCCCATATCTTTGTATGCGTGTGTGTGTTTGCTGTCTACTTTTGTTTTTCCGATTTTCCCATTGTCTGTTTTTTCCTCTCGGTTTTCCACGTTATTTATCGTTTATTTATGTATTAAGCGCCCCTCTTTCTCTTCTCATCTTGTTGCCTATGCCCTTGGCATTTCCACTTAATTTTCCATCAAACATGTGACTCACTCAATTTACTCTATGTTTCCCGTTTACAGGGTGACAAGGGCGATCGTGGTGATCGTGGACTCACCACAACTATCAAGGGTGACGAGTTCCCTACGGGCATCATAGAGGGTCCACCGGGACCTCCTGGACCACCTGGTAAGTGACTATGACTTTAACTTTGAATCTCAATCTGAATCTGACGCTGCAGCTGCCTCTCACAGTTTGTTTGTTTATTCAGAGGCCACTTAACTTGGACACAGCTAAAGATATTGATACATTTAGAAAAACAGATACAGATAAATTGACAATAGTCGTAAATTTACCAAACCGCAGCTTATTGATGTTTGGGAATAGCTCGATCGATGAATTTTCCAAGTGTTGCCACGCGGCTATTTGGTTGCACATCTGCGGGTCGTTTTATTTATTACCCCCTGACCCGTAGACCGAGACATAGCCTAATTGAGCCATTGACTATCGCTGTCCATTAGTATTTTCGTATTTTGATTTTCATTTTCATTTGGATTTTGATTTGGTCTCTTGGTGTGAAAAGCGGCTCGTTAAAATGTAAAATGTAAATCAAATACCAAATGTCGAATACCGAATACTATCATGCATTTTCACTGCCTTTTTTATGAACACACTATTTTTTCAAATATGAAAACATCTTTATACCCTTTCAGAGTGTATTATAATTTTGGCACGAAGTTTTTAACGCATTAAAGGAGGACCCCATAAAGTATATATATTCTTGATCAGGCTACTAAATTTTGTAAAATATCTGACAGTTTATGCAGGGCTCTGTAAGGGTATCCAAAGCCCAAGTGAGCTTGCGCTACATTTTTTCTTTTTTTTTAGTTTATTTCCACATTTTGAAACTGTTTTGCCTGCTGCATTTTGCGATAACATTTACGACCTTTGTGTTTTGTGTGCAGTCGTATGCCCCATGACGCGTGCTGCTTTGACGATGACATCTACGTCAATTAAATGCCCTACAAATACTCGTAGGGAGAGCTGCCTACCTTCCGCTCCTCTCTAGAGGCCCACAACTGACATATGCCCACATCTTCAACAATTTCCATACGCTGGCGGTTTTTACGATCTGGCCTAACATATTTCTGCACTTTATGCGATTTTAATAAACGAAAATAACCCAAGAGCAGAGCTCGAATAGTTGAAACGCTCCGGAATCCGATCCAAATTCGAACCCGGCGTTTGTCATAAAAATTTGTAGGCCCGGATAGCTTATAACACTTACCGCAGTCGTAAAAATGCAATTTTATGTCATTTATGTTGCTTTTAGCGGCTCATTAGCATGGCTACTTTTTTCTCTTGCAGCATATAGCTTATAGTGTTGGTCTAAGCTGCATGTGGCAAGTGTAGTTACCTACTCCCCTAGTCCAAATAGTTGAACGGAAAGGTCTTTGTCAAATTGTTTTATTAAGGGTCATCGGTGTATACAATAAAACAAACAATACTAAAGATATTTCAATAAAAGGGGATAAAGAGAGAAGTTATAAGTTAATGGATATGGAACAGACGGGAAACGAAGAATGTGGGGAGAAGGAGAATAATCGAGCTACGGGGGACGGTCTGTATTCCTCCTCTCAAGGTGCATGGATATTTAGAAACAATCTTTATATGAACTTGAAAAATATAGACCACTTATTGGATTTGAGTTTGTTTATATTTCAAAAAATTTCACTGGTAAAACTTAACTTAAAAAAAAAATGAAACGATTTATATAAGGGATAAATTTTTTTTATTAATTTGGCATATTTATTCAAACTAAACTTAAATTTGATTTAAATTCGCAATGTTTTGGAAAAAGATGACCCGTAGACCGAGACATAGCCTAATTGAGCCATTGACTATCGCTGTCCATTAGTATTTTCGTATTTTGATTTTCATTTTCATTTGGATTTTGATTTGGTCTCTTGGTGTGAAAAGCGGCTCGTTAAAATGTAAAATGTAAATCAAATACCAAATGTCGAATACTGAATACTATCATGCATTTCCACTGCATCCTTATTCGTGGTAGTACATTATTCAAACTTTTAATTGATTCTGTGTGTTATGAATTTTTCGAAAAACCTTTACTTTTAAAATATTTTTTCTGCGAATCAAAATCATCTCGAATCCATCTCAGTACCAGCAAAAATTAAGCAGTTTGCAATTTAGAGCGACTATTAATTTGGCCCAAGGAGTCTGTAAGCTTTTATTTAAGTGAATAAACGCGAGAGAAAATGAGTTCATACGATTTATCTTGATTTAAGAGAATACTTTTAATGTATTTGACCAACAAGCATCGCTATCAATTAGGCGAATGCTGAGACCCGCATCAAGTTGCCACCCACTTGTCTTATCAGAGCAGTACAGCGATATTGTTGTCGATGTTGTTAATGTTGCTGATGCTGTTGTTGCAGTTGTAAGTTGTAAATTGTTAGTTGCAGTTGCATTAATGTAGTGCCCATTGTTTCTAGATAAGTATCTTGTTAGATTGGAGTAAGATCTGATAGTAAGATAGCCCTACTTGCCTCAGCTGCCAACCAAGCCCCTATCCCTTAAGAGGAGGAGGTACTTCCATGACTGTGTGTCCGTTGGTAGACATGAAATTGCAATTTATTTTCCGAAATCAGCGTCGGATTCGAGTCGCCAGCTCAAGGGAAATGCGTCTGTTTCTGGTTTTGGACTTGGGCTTGATTTAAATAAATTGAATGCCATTTGTATTTGGAATTCTTTCTCGTCTCGTCTGTGCTTATCTTACCGTTGTCGTAATTAGTTAAGCTGACTCGTGCTTTATGTGTGGGCACAAGGCACAAGCCCCGAGCCGGGCCTGAGGATGATTCGGCAATTTAATGTGTCATTTGTATTTTCTGTGTCTCTGGAATATAGTCAGAAATGTGCAGCATCAGCTGAAATAGACAAAAGTCCCAGTAGTAATACTCCAACCAAAAAATGTCAATTTATTTGCTGATTTATTTGAATTTCATTTCATTTTCCAAGTATTTTGATTGCATTTCATCCGGGTAGCTTTCTCAGTTCTCGTTTCCGTTTGCTTTTGCTTTTTTGCATTGTCCATTTTTATACTGCTTTTGGGTATGAAATTAAAACTTATCATTTGCACTTCATCTGCATTTGCTTTTGGCCAACACAAAGGACGAAGGGATGTTGAAAAGAGAAAGTTCAAGCGAACCAACAACAATCCAATATCCTGGCTCTATAAATCCACTTCAGGGTCCATGGCAAGCTCTGCGGCCTCTGTTCAAGTTAGCTGTTGTCGACGGCTGGAATAGTTTTTATTTTTATTGTGGCTAAAATTGTCGCCTAAAATGCTTAACAGTAAATTATGCTACCATAAATACTTACAGACGCCTGGTCCAATGCCGAGTCCTTGTCCGAGACCAAAACAAAAGAAGGATAACCAAAATACTTTATAAATAAACGGCACAGGCAGCTTGACTAGCAGGCAAATTTATGCGCAAAGGGACGAAGGATGAAGGACCTGATCAACACAGGCCCATTCTACTCGTAATTTTACGTACTTAATAAATTTTCTATATCTTTTCACACACAGTCCACAGTCTCATTTCTGTCCCAGACTCGTTTTGAAAAGCTGCACAATTGGATTTATCTGTGATATGAATACCATATGTGTACTATATGTGTGTGCATGTACATATTTGATATGCCAATGGATGTGTATGTGGTTATGTATGTGTATATGAGAGTGAGTGCGTATTTGTGAATAGTACATTTAATAGCTACAGCGAACATAAAGCCAAAAAAGCAAAACAATTTCTCATTATTTCAACTAAACAGGTCGTTCGTTTGTTGTTGTTGTCGGATATGTTTGTCGATGCTTTTTAGTGGCACCACAGTGGGGTTAAATTGTGTTTAAAGTTGATAGACTGACAAGCTCATATTTCCTGAATTGAACTTTGGTTGTTTTCTAAATTGTAACAATTTATTTTAAGAATTGATAATAATTGTGGATTTAGCGAATTTAAATAAATTTATCATGTAGGTTCATCTATATCTCCCATAGATCTAGTTTGTTTTATATTTTTGCCACGCCCCCGTTCACCCTCCGAAACGCAGAAGTTGTTTAAGCAACAATTTTACGGGCAACAAATAGAAAAAGAGACGCAAGCGCCCTCTGTTTATAAACTGATATCTTTGTAGGGGCGCCATCCATTGAAACTTATTAAAATTGAAACTATTTATAGTAAACGCTTTGCGCTTGCTCCACTGTAGCATATTGCATTTTTTATTATTAAAAGATTTAAATAATCAATAGGATTGAAAAAATATAAAAACAAACATTTTAATACAGCATTTTTGTTAAAAAATTTGTTCTGCTAAAAAATAAATGTACTATTGCAAGTATAAGTCCAAGCACGTTCACGGGGTTATCTGCAAAAGCACCTGGGGAAAAATGGGTCAAGCTAGTTGGAAAACCACAGGCTTCATTAGCATACAACGAGCGGTTGACAACCACAGTGCACTGTGTGGTTTTTGGGCATTTTATTTTTGGAAAATAAACAATTTGCATTTGAAACTAGGACCCAAAAGCCATCAACAGCAGCAGTCAACATCAACAACACGAACAACATAAAGAGCCACAGCAATAGTCACTTATCGTTGTTGTTGGTGTCATCAGCAGTTGGACAAATTGTTAACCTAACCAGAATGCCGACAAATGCTTGTTGACTGACAGATGAATGCTGACAGTCCATTGAGCTGCAGCTGCGATAATAACGGTGATAATTACAAATCTGCCATGCCCCGACTCTCTTTACTTTATATTTACACTACACTTGTCGCATATTTTATCTGCATCGCAATCTGTGAATTTACACTCAGAAAAGAGTTTTTACAAATTCCGATTGCCATAGGATTACAAAACCCCTCTCTTAAATTGAACGTACTATATTTAAACTTTTATATGTTAAGTAAGTGTTAAGTGTTAAGTAAAATTTTTCTCAAGGAGATCCAATAATTATATCTTATTAAGAAGAATAAAATCGATACGTCTAATTTTAAAGTACAATTTTGTATCGTGCATGTATCTATGTGAATTGTTGGCTCTATTAAAATCTGTCCCTATAAATGCCAAACATTAACATTTGAACATTTCATTTACAGGTCCGCCCGGAGAGCGGGGTGACCGCGGTGAAGTGGGTCCCATTGGACCTGCTGGACCGCCAGGCGAGAAAGGACCACGTGGCAAGCGGGGCAAGCGGGTAAGTTGCAAATACAAAATGAATAAGCAATGTGCGGCAAACTCGTTTGCAGTCAATTTTAATTAAAAAAAAAGAAAAACGAAAAACATCAACAAAAAGAAAAACTGAGGAAGGAGTGAAAATATAATGAAAAGGAGAATTTATTAATATGTAAATTGGGGTGTAAATTACTTTGTAAAAATGCGTAGAAGCGTTGCATTAATTTAGCTCATAGCTAAACTTAATCTGTAAAAATTTCGTTAGCTGAGCTGAGCTGTAAATAGAGTTGTAAATATTTAGGGCGCATCCTTTCGCATGGCCAGGCAGCACAGAAGCGCCACCTAGTGGCGTGTACCTTGCATGTTAAATATGTTTATTCTTACATATGTATATATATATATATTTATGACTGATGGCGTTTGTGTATGTCCTTGACTGTGTAATGAGCATGTACAAATTTTCCCCTCGGCTTCCAGAAGTTGCCTTAAGAAGCTGACACAGAAGGTTCCACGTTCAATGCTCAACTAAACTCATTACAGTTACAGACTTGAGGCAGTTTCACATCACAGTGACAGCGACAGCGACTGCGGCAGAAGCGTGGCAACTTTGATGTAATGCCTTTGATTAAAGCTAAAAGTATCTGCCAGATACGCAACTGTGTGCGGGAGTGTACGCTTAATAGAAATTCCCCCAATCTGATGACATTTCACGAGAGGAAAAGGGGAGTAAAGGTAGAGGAAACTATGTCGACGCACTTTGGCGCCTCATCGAAATTGTCAAAAATGTTTTTGGCGCGTAAATCTTGAGCTTAATTTATGTGCCCCAATGTTTTGTTGGATGCCGAGTATCAGGAGCATTTATCTAGGCATTTGCCGTGTGTTATGTGCGCATCTCTGGAATGTCAACAGTGCACAGATACTTAACATTTTTATTGGCACTTGGAGAATTGGCAGATGGCAAACGGGGAAGGAAGATACAAGGAGATGGCAGCTGTTGCCGCCCTATGACGTGCTGATGGATGCATGAGAAAAGTCACGGATTTTCATATTTTGCACAACAATCCTCCTACTATACATAGATATAAATAGATATACCGATACAGACACAGATAAAGCGGCTGGACTGTGTGAATGCTAAAAGATACGAGAGCTGTTTAATAAGTTCGTGAATTTTGTTTTTAAACTGTGTTAAGTCTTTTAAAATTCGGCGGAAGATTGTTTAGGAAAGTTGCGTTTTCTGAGAACCTAAACAATGCAAAATTTAAACAGCCGTGGATATTTATTTTTTTACAAGCACTGTAAAAACTACACACCAGCTAAGGATAAGCTTTAAACATCGGCTTAAGCTACACATACACAATAATATACATTTACACCGCCAATAAATAATATGTTTTTTGACCGGATAAAATATCATTATACTAAGACTCGTTGACTTATCACACAGCCCTCTTAGAAAGATACCAGTACTTCTGTGTATGTATAACTAGCACATGTTTGTGAACGCTATGAAAAATGCATAAGCGCCGCAAACTGAGTTCGAGCTGTGTTTTGGGCCGCAATGTGATATAATTCTCTTTACTCTTCCCCTCTGTCTTTTGCGTTTTGTATTTGTATTTGCGCGTTTTGTCAATTTTCATAAAAACAGTCTGATTATTATACGGCAAACACACATATATAGCAATCTAGACGTGAGGCAGAGTCATATCACACGCCCTTGGCCAACTGCTGTTCCCGTTATTGTTGTTGTTGTTTCTGTTGCTGATGTTGTTGTAATAACGCGTAATAACAAAACAGCGTAAGAAACAGCGGCAACTCGAAACTGACTTTCAATACAAACCAACAGCAACACCAAGTGGCAAGTGGCAACGTGCAGCTTGGACTTTATGACTTCTGCGTCGATTTTCTTTGAGTTAGCCGAGGGTTAACTAAAGAGTTTGAAAAAAAAGCTGTAATAGAAAAGTACAGGGTCTAAAAACATCAAAATTGAATCATCAAACTTATTCAGTCTAAATAAATGATCAGCGCTGGCACCCAAAACTGACTTTCTTTAATATAGTAAAGGGTTTTTCTAAAGAGTTTGCAAGTTTTTATATTTATTTCTTTGATTAATAACTAATATCATTATTGGGATACATTTTCAATATCTAAAAATATCTCCACCCATGAAGAAGAATGATCAAGATTTCCCCCATTTATATATTTATATACTATATGTCGACAAAAAATTTTATTTTGCATAAAAACAAGCATATCTCGACTACATTTTTTATTATCAAAAAATGTGGTATTGACTTGGTGTTTAAATTAATTTATATAAATTTAAGAGAGAAAAAATTCCCCATTGGGTCCGACCTTAAAAAAATTTAATTTGTTATGGACAGTGTATCTGTCTGTATTAATACTTGTGTGACAAACCTCTTGCTGTATTCAGCTGCGGGTAATGCATGACTCTCCTGTCTGCTGCCTCTTGCCTCTTGCGTCATGACTCCTGCTACGTTGTTGCCTCAATGCTATGCGCACTCGTGCCGTGGTGCTCGAATGTGTCGATTATGGAAACCTGCCCCTCGCTGATACTGGGAGTATTCAGTTGCTGCAGCGACGTGATGTCAAAACAAATGAAAGTCATTGGAAGCGGCAGGCAATCGCAGTTCCCTGACGCTGCCTCTGGCAAACAAACAAAACTTTGGCAACAAACAAAAGTTCGCGACCCAACCCAGACCAAACTGAGGCCTTGGCCAAGACGGTGTAGAGCATAAAAAATAATTTGCAACAATTGCCATCATCTTCAACTAAGGCTGAGGTGGTGCCGGAGCTGCTGAAACGTGACAGCTCCCGGCATCAGCAGGAGGACGAAAGCAGCAACGGGGCGTCGATTTTTCAATTCGAATTCGACTATCAGCAGCTTTGATTTTCCGAGGAAAACTTCCAAGCGCAGACACCGTCATTACGATGAATGAATATGGGAACGTGAATGAAAATGTGAATGCATGAAATGGTGCTGCAAATTGTTGAAAAATTATGCCTACTCTCTGCGCCTTGTGCGTCACATGTTTGACTCCATACATTTAATTTCGAAAAAAATTCAGGCTAATTCAGGAAAACTTTAAAGAATTGCGAAGCTGGATGTCTTTAAAATTCTTGTAATTAGTTCAGCAAGTCGTAAAAATATCAGATTGCTCGTGTGCTGTTTTGAAAAACATTTCCGTCTCTGCTGATGCGCCCCATTCAATGACTTTGTGCCTGGTATTATGGCTTTAACCGAAACAATTTTGACTAGCTCGATTTATTTTGTTTCTTTTTTTCCGTTTTTTTTGAGGTCATAAAAAACGCAATTGTAGGCATTATAAATTTGACATGTTATTTTCGTCGCCTCGTCAGAATAAAATGCTCAGACGAGAACATTGCGTCATTTAAGGGGGAATGGAGGAAATAAGACGGCAAGAGAGATGGGTTGGCATATGAAAAGAATTAGCTTGCTAAAAAAAAATGAAGGCGGAGTAGAGTTAGAGGGAAGTAATAGAATGAGCTGCGATGTGACGGAACGAGGTGATGTGCAAGCCTAAGCATTGGGTCAAATGTGTCACACGACAAAGATAAATTAACTTAAAATCTTTATATAATATATGGTCATTTAGGTATTTACAAAATATTATGAGCATTGATCCTTGTTAATCTATTAATTTTTACAAACAGATTTTTACAAATACTTTATATAGTTTGACACGCTGCTATTCTTTGTGTAGAAATAATTCACATCGTACTATGAACTGGAAACAGAGCGTATGATGAATATCCAATGAGTTTCCAACTGCGACAGCAGAAAGCGAATGGAAAGAAATTCGCTATTTATTATGCAAACTGACAGAGCTTTAGCTTTTTTAGATTTGCCATGACACTTTTTAATAAAGTTGAAACAATATTTTATACCCTCACACACTTACTATACCTACTGAGTCACACTTATGTGGAAAAGCATTTCCTAGCCGAATCTCTGCCTAAAGCGTTGCGCCAAAAACTGTTCTTGAAGCATTTATGTCAAAATTATGTTAATATATTTTAAAATCGTTCGTCACCCCGTGTTCATGTCACTTCATTTCACTTGGGAGTGTGTTGTCTTTTGGGCCTTGGAATCTGCATAAATTTCTCTGGCAGCTCTGAAAAAAACTCTCAGCTCGCATTTCTTATCACAAACATTGGGCAAGTTTTCGTGTGTGTTTCCCCCTCTATTAAATAGAGTCATAAAAATTGCCGTTGCCGTAAGAAGAAAAAACCTAACTTTCAGATTCGCTACACGTCACACGACGCTGCCTCAAGTTGCTCGGTAATGTGATCCAACGTCGAGCCCCAAACTCATGACCAGAACTCACTTGAATGTGGCACACCACTGACAATTTGGATTTGAAGGCAGCGTTTTGTTGTCAGCCACTTTTCGTAGCAAATCAAAGCCTTAAAGTTGCTTACGTGAAATCTAAACGACAACGACATTCCCACTCCAATTTTTTGTCCCATTTCCCTACATCCATTTCCCTCGTTTTGCATCTGTTGTGTATAGTGTCCTGTGTCTGTGTGCTGTGTTTGCCACTCGTTCAAAGGGTTCGTCTTTCGTTCGACATCAATTCGTTTTGGGTATTGCTTAAATGACGCAATAAGTTTAACACTTTCTACGAGCCTAGGGAAAATCTCTTTTTGAATTTTCATTGCTTCTGGTCGACTTGAGTTGAGTTGCGTTTGGCTTTTTATAGCTCGATTTGATAAGCCCCCCTGCAATGTTACTTATCTCACACATTTATCTGTGTGTGTGTGACGTCATTGTTCATTGAAAACTGCGCAGCAGGAAAATCGGGAAGTTTGCTTGTTTTTGCGCAATTTTCCATTTTGCCACTAAGGCAATTATTTGTGGTCAGTGTCCCCATGTCTTTCTGCGAGTATATTGAATATTAAATCGGTCAGGCATACCACGATTCCAATGTGCCTCGATGCGTGTGGGTCCTTTAAAGACCTTGATTTAAAAACTGCAGAGGGTGTATTTGACTTGTCAAAACGAATTTGCTGTTTGTATGAAGCTCAGACACTATAACAGATAAAGACACCAATCGTGGTACGCTGGCTGCTTTATAATCTAAGCAAATCAAGATTGTTGTAGAATATTTCCACATATCGAGGCCTTCCCGCGAAAATAACGTAACCGACATTTTTTCGAAATTGATGTTTTAATGCAAAAGTTTTTTACTTACTTAAAATATTATAGCTTAAATTCTTATAGATCCGTAGAAAATGAACTTTATACTGTGCCAATTTTTATAGAAGCTTATGCACACATAAGCAGAAAAAACCCTCCCCTGAAAAATTTGCTATTTGTCGCTTACGTTATTTTCGCGGTAAAGGCTCGACATGGTAGTGCTATAGTCTTCAGTTATGAAACATCTGATGCACATAGACTATAGATTGTATCTTTCCAAAGAATTTTGAGCAGCGTTGGGCTAAAACACTTAAAAGCTTCTGAGATGTTCGTTTGTGTGTTTATACATTTTTAACAGAATAAGTAAAGGGTCTGTTACAGTCGAGTTTTCTGAACTTTTGCCTCTCCCGCTAGTTTTTTTTGTTTTCTTTTTTGTCTTGTAATGTTGCCCCTGGGGTGTTCGTAACTTTTATTTGATATCAACCGATGATGAGGGCGCTGAGGGAGCAACAAAGACGATTGAATAAAAAAATTCAAATGCGAATATACGAGCACACGAACATCTTCGTAGTTACGTATGCAATCAAATAAAAATCTCAAGTTAGCGACACCAAATGAATGGCCCCGCCCAATAAGGGCCCGCCCCCAAGCTCTGGGAAATTTATAGGCACGCGTGTGTAATTGGAAGGGGAATGCAAAGGGAGGCAGCTCCAAAAGTGGCAACAGTTTTCGTATGTAAGTTGCGAATCCTCCCCTCATGGTTTCACAAAGAAAAGGAAGTTAGCATTGTTGAGGCGCCGTTTTGTGGCTGTGCGGGAGAAAACGCGAAATCCTTGGCAACGATTTCCCTAAATACTTCCGAATTTCCGGCATATTACAATATCACAGCAGCAGCAGCAGCAACAACAACAACAACATCAGCAACAATGTTAGCGGCAAAATGAAATCACGCGAAATTTTTACAAGTCAACTTGACTTTATCCTTGCTCTTGGCTGCAGATACCATGGGCAAAAACTGTTGTGGTACGGATAAAATAAAAGTTGTTCAAAGTGACTGATGAAAACTAAATTAAAATGATGTATTAAGTCCCCAAATAGAAAACAACAACAGCTAGTGAATATTATTTTTCCATAGAACGCATAGTTTGCAACTTATATACTTTGACAACTGAAAGTAGCTATTAAATCCAGAGTACACAATGTCGATGCCATGCGGAACATATTACACATTTAATGTGGTCGCGTTCCTGCCAAGAACTTTCCATCCATTGCATGATTCTTGTAAACTTTTTTGGCAGGCAGGGAAAGCATTATACGGCTGGCCCAGCTTGTGGATAGGGAAAAGAAAGAAGTTGTGGGAGAAGTCGGAAACGAGCTGCAAAACTTTCACCTCGGGTGGTGTTCAGCTGCTCTTTTCGTTGTTGTTATCCTTGTTGACGCTAGGGCTGCTGTTGCGGTTGAGAAAAATATGAAATTTCAAAAGGAAATTACTATAAAAAATGAGGAAAATATGCGTGCACGCACACAGAATGGTGAGGGGACTGCGACATATGCTGCACTTGAACACGACCCTGTGCTGGCTAAGCCCCCACACCTTCCCCATTCCTCTGGGGTCAACCGTGTCGCGTCGAGATCAAAATGATTTTCAATTTAACGCGTTTACGTGCGTCCATTTGTCTGCCTTTGAGTCGGCATTTTTCGTAGAAATTTTGAGTACGTCGAGCCTCACCGAACAGCGCGTTGCACTTGACTGGAGATGGAAGGACGGAAAAGGTCGCAGCTGGGGACGTTTGCTGATTTCAGGCAATTAATTTACAGTAAAAGCGCGCGTTTTTTCCCCGACAAAATTTTCTTGACCGAGACGCCTGCAAGTATGTGAAGAATTTTCGAGAGGCGGACTTTAAATTGTAAGGCGTTTGTGCAAATTATTCCAATATTTACGCATAATTTACGAGATGGTTGCCATTCTCATACGTGATTGTGTGGGTGCGAGTGTTGGTGTATGTATGTGTGAGTGTGTATCTGAGTGTATTTGTGTTTGTGTGTGAATGTGCCTGGATACTTTGAAAATTAAAATCAGCCCGAGGCGCTCGCACAAATATTGATACATTCTAATGGATTTCTCACAAACTCACACACAGCCATACATGAACATATAAAAATATATGTGGGATGAAAATGGCCCACACAGAAATGAAATGAGAATGCCGAAAAAGCAGACAAGAAGTTTTTATCGTAGTTAGGCAGCTGCGCCAACATTCGTCCTTGCCAAAAGAATAAGGAGAAACGGAGAAAGGAGAGCATGGAATAGAGAATCCAGAATGGGAAATAAAGAATCGAGAATGACACATACATAACAAACATTTGCCCAATTCACTTTTGGCTCTGTATCTTTTATTTATGTTATTTATCGCAACTGCTGTTGGCATCTCCTTAAAGCCTTTAAACCTTTAGCTTGTCCTTTTTTTTGCGTGTTGCTTTTCCCTGACAGTCGTTGATTTGTCGCCAGCATTTTTTATCGACTGACAGACAGAGTGACGGACTAAGAGTTTCACTGAACGACTGACAAGAAATGTGGGCTGCTAATTCCCCAGAATGTGCCTTAATTATCGGCAATGCCACACGCAGAGCAAACGTTAAGCGTGCGCTTTAATTTAAAGCGCTTTAATTGCTCTACAAATGGGCGACTAATCACCATACCTCTCCCCCTACCCACAGCCACCCTGCTACCAACAACAGCACACGCAAAGCGGAAGCGAATATTCAGAGAGTCAAAAGCGAGGCCCCTTCCCTTCTTTCATTCTCACATTCAACACTTTCCCAAGAGTCTCAGTAACATTGTGTAAAAGTTGCAACAAAACGGCAGCTGAGCTCCTGCTTGGTACACACACACTCACACACACACAATGCAGATGAGCTGAGCATTATATGAGTATGCATAAAGGAGCAAAAGTTACTCTCGCTGTTGCAAGTGCATTTGCGGTAAGCCGTCATGGCGTCATGGTCGTTGCTCTAGCTCCCCCATTTAACCCTTTCCATCCTCCTCTTAGCTCCCTTTTAAAGACCCAAGTTTCGTTTAAGTCTTCATGCCTGTTGTTATTGTTATTTTTATATTCCTTTTACCTTTTCTTTTATTTTTGTGCATTTAAACGAACGACGAACGGCCGCCATTTCGAAGGATCACTTAAGCATATGCCCATCATATGTGTGTGAGTAGGTGTGTATGTGGGTGTGTTTGCGTGTTAAGCGTTTTGCATTGTTTTGCTGTTGTGCCTGGGTTTTAATATCTGTAAGTACAGGTCCTCTTTAGACAACAAAATGGCAGTCAGCGCTGCAATAAAACCTAATTGTTTCTGTTGCCTAAGTATCATAAATATAGTATAGGAGACAGAGAGAGAATTTATAGAGCTCAGTCGAATTAATGCTATGCTGCACGGATATTATATTTTATAATATTTTTAATTTATTGAACACTTAAAACTAACTATCATTCTTTGGATAAAATTAATTTTTTTTTTTTTTGAAAATTATGTATTTTTTACGTTTCTTGCCTTTAAGGTTAACGGCATGATGAGAAAACGGCGCTAAGCTTGACAGAAATATATTTATCAACTACAAATGTGGGAACTATCAAGATGTTAAATGTTTTTTTTTGGGTCTTTCTTTTATGCTGATTATTATGGGTATACCAAATTAAATCATTGCTTTAAGCTAGGCAACTCATCTGCTTCTCTCCTTGAGAACTCTATAGGCGTTGTTTCTTTGAGTTTCTTGTGTAGGCGGCTTTTATTTTCCTTAGCTCTTGTTATTGTTATTGTTGCTTATATAAGCTTAAGCATGTATACTAGAAAGTAATTGCTTCTGTTGCTTTTCAAGTCCTCAAGGCCACGTAAGTGCGTTTGCCAATTTTCAATCCCAATCGCAAGTGTGGCCTAAATGCATCTAGAAGTAGAAACAGAGAGGGTTGAAGATCAAGAAAGTGAGATAGGGATATGTTGAGAGTGAGGGAGAGAGTTAAACTATTATGGTTTCATCGATGCGTTCGCGGGCTCTGTTGACTTCTTAAAAGCATGCAGCAAAAATACTTGAGAATCTAGAAGAACGAAAACCAATTCATTATCTTTCATTTTGGCACCAAGCACAAATACACATAAAAAAAGCAGAGCACAGTGCACACACACACACCCACAAAAACACACACACCGCACTCGAAGCACGTCGCTACTTGACTTTATTTTCGACTCGTCCCCCGTTTTATTCCCCTCTTTGGTACTCTGTGAATTTTAAAGGATTTCTATGCCAGCATTGTCTAAGTTTGTGGATGTAAGGCGAGTATGAACTCAGCTCCAACTTGCACTTAACACAATTTCGCGGCACACAAAAGACTTTCACTGCGGCACCAAAAATCCCCATCCTCTTTCAGCAACCACCCACCAGTCCCCCTCCCCCAATGGAGCCAACTTTTTTTCTTGCCAGCGAATTATGCGCCGCTTTTGTTGCGCCATCAAAGCGTGTGTGTGAGTGTCTGTGTGGTTGTGTATCAGTACGTGTGGGAGGAGCGCGTGCAACGCTTCAGGCGGTGCCACGTGGCATAAATTAATTTTCTCACTAAATATGCCATCGTATCTCTTTTCCATCCCTCGACTTTCAAACGCATTCGCATCTCTGAGCAGATATTCGGCCCAGGCGGAACCAAATTGGAAGATGACTATGATGAGCCACCCGTCACACTGCTGCGAGGTCCACCCGGACCACCTGGCACATCGGGCAAGGATGGCCGGGATGGACGGGATGGAAGCAAAGGTGAACCAGGTGAGCCTGGAGAGCCAGGTTCATTGGGTCCACGTGGCTTGGATGGTCTGCCTGGTGAACCGGGTATTGAGGGTCCTCCTGGATTGCCGGGATACCAAGGACCTCCAGGTGAGAAGGGAGATCGCGGCGACATTGGTCCACCGGGTCTGATGGGACCTCCTGGTCTTCCAGGACCGCCAGGCTATCCGGGTGTCAAGGGTGACAAGGGTGATCGTGGTGACTCGGTAAGTGGTAGTTAATCAATAACACGTAATAATTAATCGATAATAAATCCCAATCAATCATATTGCAGTACCGTAAGATGCGTCGTCGCCAAGACGATGGCATGTCTGATGCGCCACATATGCCCACCATTGAATACGTAAGTGAATATTTCTAAATTGCAGCCCTTCCTTTACTTACTATCTTTCCGATAATATCCTCCACAGCTTTATGGTCCTCCTGGTCCACCTGGTCCCATGGGTCCGCCTGGACACACTGGCAGTCAAGGCGAACGAGGCTTAGATGGACGCAAGGGTGATTCTGTAAGTACCATTTTCTTTCAATTATAAATTAAACTCATTATATTGTTTCTTTGGTGTGATAAATGTTAATATGTAATTTTTCATTCATACTGATTTATTAAGTAATGTTTATTTTTTAAAACTTTTATTTTTAAACCCTGACTAAAATCATTTTCCATTTCTACTACAGGGCGAAAAAGGACATAAGGGAGATCAAGGTCCAATGGGCTTGCCCGTAAGTTGAGGAATTTTTTTTGTTGCGAAACATGTCTTTAATATCTTGTAATTTGCTTCTAGGGTCCAATGGGAATGCGCGGCGAATCAGGCCCATCTGGCCCCGCGGGCAAAGCTGGAGTTCCGGTAAGTTGCAGTTGATTTAGCTATTAATTTAAAATTTGTTGAATTATTAAATACTGACTATTTGGCTTTATATGTTGTTACGAAATTATTGTTGATCATCACGCTTTTGGTAATTTATTAAGTTGTTTTAAATATTTAGATATTTGTTGATGTAACTAAACAATGTCTAACAATATATTTGTACTCGTGTCTCTCTCTTTCTCTTCTTCTCTCTTTATTCTACCTGGAACAGGTGTGGGGCGACTACTAATACAACTTTAATCATTAATAACAAGCACATTGCGACCAGAGTCAAATGAAACGCGACATAAAAACATATAATAAAAAACACACGACACACAGGCACACTCATATATATAATAAATCCACATGCTTACATACTAAGAAGTAAACACACACAATATATACATAAGTATATTTATGAAAAAATGCATAAAAATACGCATAGGAATTATATTCGCGCGTCATTCAGTTTTATCGTCTCTATGTAACCATATATTGACCGTTAATGCGTAAACAGATCCGTGTGTATATGTATGTATATCAAGTTGTACATACAATCGTCAATTGTACAAACATACATAGCAAACTCGAGCAAACTTAAATTGAAAGCATGTCAGTTGTAAATCCCCCATAGATAAATAGATGTTATATACTTTCACATGTGTGTATTTTTAAGTCGGAGTATATATTTAAACAAGGAAACCCCTTAACCCCAAATTAGTTAAAACAAAAGTGCATGCGACTAACCAGAGAACTCATAATGGATACAAATAACATATTCATATCAAACGAAACAAAACAGAGCCCAGAGAATGAGTATTTAGGCATACAAACAAATAAGCAAATGAAAATAAGCTGAATCCGAATGAGAGTTAGAATCAGTAACGAGCGAGCATAATTATTTCTATAGAAGGAGAATTGGCACGGGTGATCGAGCATATTTACATCTACCAATTGAGTCAACCAACTAAATTTCAACCCATTTTCCTGTCAATACAAATACACAAATACATATGCAAATACATATACACATACCGAATATACAAATACATATACAGAATATGGATGAGGAATGAGGAAAGTACACAAATAAGCACAAAGAGCCAAACAAATAAACAAACATGTATACAAATATACAATGCAAATATTTTAATTGCATTTCATTTGCCGCTGTTCTGCTCTGCTCTGTAGAAATTTCCGAGCATATCCGAGCAGCAGTTGCATAAATCATACGCTCCGTGGCACGTTAAAAAGTGAAGCGTAAATCATATTGTGAGCGTCATTTGGAGAAAAGTATCTGTCAGATGCAAATGCATAACTAGATCATATATACCACCAATGATAAACTTCATTACAAACTTCAATTTGATGCTGCAGTTTCTCCTGTTGCTCTTTGAATAGCTGCATTGTTATGTTGTTGCATTGTCTTGGGTGCCGTCCAGAGGCTTTGTCGAATAATCAATATATAGGATACAAAGCGATATTGCCAAAGTGCTTCAGTGCTTAAAAGTAAGGAAATTGAAAGAAAAATAGATTTTAAAAAAATTTCAAAAATAATAACCTTTAACTTAACTTAACTTAACTTAAGTACATGTAGTGAAACAAATCATTTGGCCAGAAGCACAGTATTACACTGTTTACTGTAAACTAACATCACTAAACTATCCTGTTCAATATATTTTATGTCCACAGAAAAGAAAATATAAATACAAATACAAATACATGATAATACATTCTCGTTAATAAATGTAATGCCATGCGATAACAACAAAGAGCTATCTTCCAATTGTGCATATTTTTCAGTGTTATGTATGTTTACCTTCACTACGAAGCGCTCAGCCACATAAATTAGTTAGGCTAAAGTTTAAATAAATATATTTATACATAAATATATATACATACATATATACACATTCGAGTATATCAAATGTTTGACAACTTAAAAAACATTTCGAAATAAACGTGCCATCGGCTGGCCGGTGAACAAGAATTAAAAGAAACAGAGAACGGTCTCAAAATACCCCTATCCACACTTATTGTAGTTCATTTAGGAACTTAACCGTTTCTTAGTAGGAATATCAGTTATTGATATTTAAATATCATACATACTTATAGCATTTATCCTATTGGTTTCATTGAACATCTCATATAACAAGATAATGAATGCAAATTTACCTAACCAATAACTCATAATACGTTCGACAAACGTAACAAAATACTAATTTATGTTTAATAATCGAGAATATGAAATGCGTTCGCCATTTCTAGGCTGCAAGTTCCAATTGAAAACAACAACAAAAAACAACAAAATAGATAAAAAGTTGTCAAATGAATACATTGAATGGCAAATGCAAACGAAATCAATTATGTGTATGAGTATATGAGAGTACTATATGTGTGTGGTAATATAATAAAAGTGACTCAGCTATTCCAAATTTGCATTAAATAAAAACGAAAACAATGAAGAGTCAATAAATTTACATACTTTCGAACTAAGCCTATAAGGATTAAGGATGTTTCACCAAATCACAAAGAATATGTCAATTTGTTTGCAATTATATATGTCAGTCCCATAAGGGAAACCTTTTTTCTACTCTCATAACATTTTGCATGTCAATTTTCATTTAATCAACTCTTAATGAATACATTTGCCAACCTCGAGGTGTATATAATACTTACTCAGCTTTGCAATAATGGACAGTGTAATTGCGTCTATCTCATTCACATTTTCACATTCTTTATATAAAATCTATCTATATGCCCTCTATAACTTTTGTCTAACTTAATTCATGGTAATCGAGATCCATAGGTTAGAATAATGAATTGTTCGATCGGCAAATGCGAATTATACTTAACTTTAACATGTACTTTAACTTTAACATAAATTACAATTACAATTGAATAAAAAATAAAATGGACATTATAAGCTGCTAACGTTAATCGTAAGTGTACATTTGTTAATTACGTACTAAACAAAGTTTTTGCAATTAAATAACATAATTATTATTATGTATGTATTTATGTGTATTTATGTCTATACATGTAGAGTTTGTGTATGTATGATTGGCAATTTGCCATAATGAAAACAGAATGAGAACTTCGCTAATCCAAGGGCAACAAATGCCAAATTGTAAAGCAGCTAACGAAATCAATATCATTTTCATATTAATTATGCATTTTCAATAAAGTGATGGTTTTTTACTAAAACAAACAAACAAGCTCATGTGTATGTATAGTGTATAATTAATCACAGAAAAAAAACACTCTCGACACTATCGAGCAAAATGAAGGGTTCTACTTTTTAGCAAAGTTTTTCTTGCCGGCGTTCTTCTAATCTGATGCTTATCCTTTTCATTCTTAATTGATACAGGGCCCGCCTGGTTTGGATGGCATGAAGGTACATTAACCACCTTACGAAATATCTAAGTTGATTGATTGATCATTGTCTTCTAATCAATCTATTTTATTTTGTTTACAGGGTGCTCAGGGCGAGACGGGACACAAAGGGGAACGTGGGGATCCAGGACTTCCGGTAAGCAGAGTCTGTGTAAATAGATGAAGTATAATTTGTGCAGTATAATTTGTAGAATTGCATCAAGAATTATTAAAAATGATAAATAAGTATAATCAATTTAGCTACAATTTTAATAAATTTACAAATCTTACTTAATGCACAACTGCTGGTCAAGATTTCTTTTTGTGTCACCTTGTTCAAAATCTGCTTAAGACTTTGAAGTATATATTGCTAAAATAATTTAATAAATAATTTTAAATTGTAACATCAAGACTTTAAATACTGTAACATATTTCATTGCAATTAAGCACATTATACTGTATTGGGTTTACTTACTCACTGTGTAGTATATATACGCACACACACACATGTGTTGTTATTTACCTCATGAGTTGCTAATTTGAATAATTTATGTTTCTTCTTTTTATTGTATTTTTTCTTGTATGCATGCATCTCTCTCTGTCTCTCCTTTTTGGCGTCGTACACTGTTTTCCGTCTATGCAAACCCAACCTTTTTAACTTACACACTTACACACATGTACACAAATTTATACACAACCACACATACGCACACACGCACACCTTGACCTGTAACCTGTACAAAAGGGCACCGATGGCATTCCCGGCCAGGAGGGTCCACGCGGCGAGCAGGGTACACGAGGTGATGCTGGGCCGCCGGGTAAACGGGGAAGGAAAGGAGATCGTGGCGACAAGGGTGAACAGGGTGTGCCCGGCCTGGACGCACCCTGTCCTCTGGGCGTTGACGGGCTGCCGTTGCCGGGCTGCGGTTGGCGGCCGCCAAAGGTTAGCATGCGTTTCCAAAACAACAGGAAATTCTCGTAGTTCACTTTCTAATTGGCCCAAACTGAATCGTGGAACTTTGCATGCGCCACGGGCCAACTGGAATGGAAACTTTATATACTCTTGTATTTCTTGTTATTTTTGTTAATCACTAACTCGGCTAACTAACTTTTGCTTTTGCACACTAACATACAATCACACACACACACACCCATCTGACATATGGCAACAACGGAAACGGATACACAGGAGACCATCATCTCAACACCCATGCACAAGGATTATTTGCCAGATGTAACGCAGCCGGAGAGCAATGCCAGCGATTATGAACAGGAGGAAGACGAAGAGGAGGAGCAGGCGGAGGATAATGAAAACGAATATGATGAATATCAGGAAAATTTGCATAACAATGACTAAAAACGGATGGAAGGCAGAGCGATATAGTGAAGCCCAAAACGACCAGCGCAAACAGAAAACTCAGACTCTGAAATACAGCCAAAGCAAATAGATTCCCTACACTCATATACACACATATTTAAACACTCAGGGCAGGGCAGACAGATTGACAGACACGCAACGCATATGGGTAGAGAGCTTGTAGTTAAGCATTTCCGATTTCCGCAGCGAACTTGGCTCTGTTTCGCCTCTGTCGTTGTCTCTGTCTGTTGACATTTGCAATTAGCGCTAACCAATGTAAAGTGGCAGCATTCAGGCTGCCCCTAAAATGGCTAACTACTGTATATTCTATTAGCATACACACTCAACTCACACTCACTCACACTTACACTAAACCCTCGTAGTTGTCGTTATAGCTTGGCTTGGTGTTGGAATCGCTTTGTTTGGTATCAACTTTTACCCTTTTCTTGCTAAAGAATTATGTTTCTACCCTCACAGGAGAACTGGCAGACTTGGCTCAAGGACGAGTTGAACGCGCTGCAGCATACGAAAACAAAAAACTAATTGCCTCAGCTGCAAGTGCGTCGATCCTGCCCCATCATCAATGCTCGTGCCCATGGATGAGGATGAAAACGTGTCTATGCAATATTCAGACGATTCTTAGTGCTTTGGTTATACATTTAGTTATTTGTTATTGTTAATATAGAAATCGAATCGATCAATGCTATGCTACCTATCATAAACACGCATACACATCTAGACACACCTACTCTTAATTTATATATATAGAAACATATGTGCCAAATCCTTTGAGAATTACAACAGTTACATTGTTGCTCATTCTCACCATTATGGGCCTTTTCAAAGTCTACATTTATTTGTAGTCTTAATTTACATGCATACCATACACACATACATACAAACGTACACGTAAACACATACTTTTAATATTTTAACAATAACGTTGTGTCTACGCTACTGATACTTCCTCTACATTTTCTTTTTACTCCAGCCTAAGCAAACCAACAATCTAAAGATATTTAAATATTTTAATAAAAATACAAGTGTATTAAATTTTCAAAAATTTTTGTTGTATATTGGCAACGGATAAAAAGTCAACACAAATATCTTGGTATTTGTAAACGGTATTTTTTGTGTTCAACTGTTTCCAGTTAGAGCATCAAAAAAGAAATCAGACTGTTACTGAGTAAGATAGAATCAGCTAAAGATAAATGAGTCAGTTTCCAGATTCGAAGTTTTGTCTTATTAATTCTTCTTTCCGGCCTTCCTATTTAATTTTAAGCAGTACAGAATCAGCTTATTCAGTAGCTTAAGCTAGAACTTGAGGTAAATACTGGCATTTGCTTTGGATTGTACTTTTAACAGAGACAAGGATTTTATAAAAAAGCGCGCGTAAAAAGAATTCCAAGGGTGTGTAGAGAGGCGAGGAGGGAATCTTCTGGTGAAAGCTCTCTCTTTCTGTCAATCGAACAGAGCTACCACTCGGCGTAATAAAGTTTTTTGAAATCTGGCAAGCTCAGCAGAAACCTCAACTAAGCTGGCTGATATGAAAGCGTAAAAAGAGCTTTTACTTAACAAGCTTTTGTAGCTAAGGTACAATTGAAAGCTCAACATTTAAAACGATAAACGGAAATAGTTTTTGTAACCGCAAGCTCTTCACATATGTCTACGTTGCGGTATAATGCGAGTCCCACAATTTTATGTGCATGCAATATGAAAGTTCTATCCCCATGCAGTTGCATAAATTACGTAGCCGCCCCATTGGCATAGTAAATCGGTTTGGAGTGCGCCCAAGCTGAACCGAAGGTTATTTGTGGCTCTGAGCAAAATTATAATTTTCATAAATTGCCAGCCAATTGCTGATCTTATCGGTCTTCATAGCCTGCGGTGACCGCAAGGACTTAAATAGGTCTGCCGTCTGGTAAAGCAACAAGTAAAGACTTCCCCCTTCACCGAAATAGGTAAATAATGCTTCATGGTGTTGTAGATGTCGACCATTTATTGTTTGTAATTTGTTAGAACCCTTTACATTTATATTTAAACGCCAGAGATGCGACGATAAACTAGAACTACACACACAAAACAATTTGACATTTTAATTGCTTTAATTTAATTATTTATGCATCAACAATACTCATCGGATTACACAATTCTATAGTTCTAACTGAGCTTAAAGATTTGTATTATATATAGAGCTTATACTCGAAGACCATATACTTTCTTGTTTAGTATAATAAAAATATAAATAGAGACATTTGCTACTAACAAATTAGGCTACTAAATTAGAACACTGAATTAGGCAAAAGGTTTCGTTATAGTTGACAACATTTAATTAACAACAATGTCGAAAATATCTGTTCGAATCTTAGTCGCTCTGGGCGACAAATCGTCTAGGTTGAAATTGGAATGGAATTTTGAGAGTTGCCTGGTTAGCTTTACGAGTAAGTTAGAATGTACATTTTGATATATTACTAGTTCAATCACCAAGTCAGGCATTATCATATCGACTAATGACTATCGATATAGCAGTTAGAATGAGGTCTTGCCAAAAATGAAGTTGCCAGGCGCATTCGCATCCTCAGCGGCAAAGTATTCCTTCCACAATGCGGCGAACTGTTCCCGAGTCACGTCGCTCTGCCCCTGGGCCATCTTGGCAAACGCCTCTTCGCACTCCTCCTTGTTTAGGCCATAACTGGAGCAGACGAGCGTAAACTCCTTTACATCGATGCCTCCGTCATGGGATGCATCCTCTAAATCAAACATGAAGTTCATGTACGCATTTTGCCAGTCCATCACGCTGCTGGGATCCTTAGCGTATGCGTCCCACATGTTGCACCACTCATCCACGCTGACCTGCGGATACGAGTAGAGTCAAGACAGAAAGATAGGAAAACGGGGATTAAAAGCATTATATTAATGTGTTACGCCCAGAATGCTTTGGAAATCACATAAAGCGTCTAGCCGCAAAGTAGAAGAGGCTGCAGCACATAAGGCACCATAATGGCAGTTAATGGTCTGAGGTGGTGTGAGATACCATGAGATGGTAGGTGAATGCTGGAGGCTGTAATTTATGCGGCCAACACATTATGTGCGTGTTTTTCACTTTGACCAGGCCAAAAGCTGTGCAATTACCGCAACATCAGCAATCGACGCCTTGGTCAAATTTAACAAACCAATGCCTCCTGACCCACTAGACACTCTAATTCTCCTCGTGCTTGACTTCACGTTAATTTTGGGCCAAAGACTTTGAGCCAGATGGCGGGGGTAGTTGGCCATGTTTGAATTTGGCCATAAATAAGCAAACACTAAACAATGTGCGGCCAGTGCCATCAATTGCAGGCCAATCGAAACCACCACCGGCACCACAACCACAACACAAATACCCCCCGTTCGAACTAACTGCATATTTTTTATGTTTATTGCATCTAAATGCTACGCGTTGCCAAATTGAAATGCCAAATAGGCCACATATCCTTGACCGTGCCCTGCCTTTTCTGGCCCTGTATAATGTTAGACCCTGTACTTAAAAAGCACAGAGATTTTATCAAGTTTGTCGCAACAACGCGAAAAGAATTCCTTAACGATCTACTAATAAATAAAAACTTAAATCTATATATATATATATATAGCGGCTATAAAAACAGCGACTCGAAGCTTGGAGGTCAAAATAAATTGGGGAATCAGGAGACAAACTTAGAAATTACTTGGTCTTTGATTGAGTACTCGGTCTCTTACCGTCGCGCTCCCTCGTCTATAGCTTCTTCTACTACTTATTGTTGTGATACTTGGGGTTGGGCTTGTATAGTTGCTGTTGTCTACTATTCACTATCCACTCGCCGTTGTGTGCCATAAAATGAATTAATGCAACAACAATAAATCCAAGTCTGGCAAGCACAAAGCCAAAACTCCACAAAAGCAACAAACAGTTGACTTCAGCTTATTTTCAGAAAACTTCGTCAAGTCGCTGGCTAAAAGCCAAAACTTTGTGGCTATCTGTGTCACAATCAAAGTGAGGCCAATACCGCAACCTGCAAGAAGCAACTTAAGTAGTGCCACACCAATGGGCAGACACATCAAGCACCTTGCAGTGCAACTGGATTGTGTGGGTATAAACTCGATTATTTAATTTGTGCTTATATAGCCTGATTATCGCACGGTTTCTCCCAGAAGTTCAAAGCCAAAATCCCATAAACTTTGTCTTTGTAATGAGCAAAGGCCTAGAAAACTAAGTCAAGTCGTGGCCCGGAACTGAATCTGCATTGCTCAAATAATTCACAATTCAATTTCCGCCCATTGTTGTCAATGTGGAATTTGCTTACTGCTCCCTTTCCCTCTTCTCTTCTCTTGCCTCTTCCGATCCCGCATCTTCCGCACCAACAACACACTCCACTCGAATAAAAAGAGAATTTATGAGCATTTTTTGTGTGCAGTATGCGACCGACTTTGTAATGTTTGTCGTTACAACACATACATATACACATTGAATGTATTTATATGTGTATGTGTGTGAGGTCCACTTGTCAACTGCTGTCACAATGGCATTGAGTGCAGTCCATAGATTTCAGCACTTTTGGCTCTGACAATGAAGCAATTCAAACGGGCTAGCTGCAAAATCCCAAAACGCAGCACTTGACATGCAGTTGTCCTTTTTTATGGCACACACAGATACAGATTGAGATACTGAAACAGATAAATAGCGGTAGAATGTCAGCTCACCTGGCCATCGTTATCCTTGTCCGCCTTCGATCGCAGACCAGTCCAAATTTCCATCATGACATTGTAGGTCTCCTTGTTCTTTGGCGTGTCTTTTTCCCAACCGCGTAGCTTACACACGCGCTGAAATAATAAACAAATAAAAAACACAGCAGCAGCAAGAACAAAACAAAGCCAAACATAAATTGAGTTATCAGTTACGAGTTGTATAAATAAAAAATGAATTGGTAAATACAAAAACGGAAAGTAGACAGCAAACAGAGAGAATTCAATGTAAAATCAACAGCGTGCCAAATAATGCCATTGTAACTTTGCACCATTCAAAATGTTGCATTTAGTTGTTGTCACTGTTGTTGTTTCAGTTGCTGGTCGATAAACATCGTAGGTTTGCATATTTACCAGGCGGCGTTTACTGAATCTCATAGCAACAACATTTCCACACTTTTTTGTTTGGTACATATTTTAGCTCTGTTTCCGCATTTCCGATTTCCGTTTTTCCTTTTCCACTTACCTCGATGGCCATCTCGAAGTCCTTAACGTCAATTTCGCCACTTTGGTTCACATCTGTTGGCAAATTCAACATTGCGCATTTAGCGTGAATTGCATTGTTTGCATGTTGTGTCCAGTTGATGGTCAGTTGGTTATTGTCAACGTAATAAAAAAACAATAAAGAGAGAGTTAAATGGATATACAATAATAGAAATTATAGTCGTTTCATGTGTGCACAGCTAGAACAAAAATTTTACTTCGCATATCCTTTTTGCATATTCAGCCTTTCAAGATTTTTATTCCTATTTTTTGGCATCTGGCCTATTAACGTCTGCGTCACAATGGTGTGAAAATGACCACTTTAAATTTCAGTGTCAAGTATTTGGCGCTTGCATTTTATGGCCCCAACAGCACCAGCAGTTGTTACCAAAGATGGCAAAAGGCCAACAGGCAGCAGTCAGCTGCCAAGTGGAAGTCTACTGTTTACTGCTCCTCAATTAATCATAATCGGATAGCACTTAACCTTTATTGTTGAGTTGCGTTTCTAAAAGTGTTGCATGCTTTTCAGCTACAACTGTTTTGCTTAACTTTTTACAATTGGCATAAAGGTTGCTTTTACATTGTTTTAAAATACACAAAATTTGTCTAGTGGAAGCCATGAGAATATGTTTGAAATTCAAATAACATAAAGTGTACGCAGAGTTTGCATAGAAGGTTGTCAAATAGAATTCAGCAACGCGCAAAGTTAAGGGTGCACTTAAAATATTATCTCAATTATTCTGCTTTTTTATTGTCTCATATGTAAAAACCTCCACAATTGCAAAACTCACACCTTCTCAAAACTTTTTTGTCATTTTGTTTATTTCATTTTATTAAATACGGGAACTCACCAAAGAAAACATTGAAGAGGAACAACAGCTTCTTCTTGCGAAAATCAGAGATGGACATTTTGTTATATTTTCGAGCTTAGTGTAGTTTTAGTTAGTTTGCTCCTTTTCTCTTTGAGAGCTGTGAAAAATATAAAATAAAAAATTGTATAACGTAGCTAGAAGGAGAACGAAACAATAAAAAATTGAAATAAAATGCATTGAGTTTGGGAATTCTTTGAAATTTAAAGTGCAGTCAATTAGGGGCAGCAACTCTTAAATTGGGGTGGCAGGGAGCTTAAACTTGGCTCGCTGATGACTCGTAAAAAAAGAACGGGCAAGAAAACGTAACGGGTTCACTTGGCTGCTATTTGACTGCCTTAAACCGTCTTTAACCCGCCTCTTGGGTTAGTTTATGGCAGCTAATTCAGGCAAAGAAAATAAAATAAAACTATCTAAGGATGCACAAAGGATGCGCGTAATGGAAATGCAGAAACTCGACGTTCAGCGGGGAAAAAGGAAGAAGCGTCGTCTGTCAGCCTTCCTTCAGCCAAGGCTCATTTAACCTTCAATCAAAAGCAAACAGAAAACAGCCAACGAGGTCAGAGGCGGCACGTTAAATCAGGGGCAAATATGCCAAACGGTTGTGGCATGTGGCAAAGAAACTGACGCATCTCATCACATCATATCATCACACATGGGAGGCATGGTCATTGCCAGCTTTGAAGACCCTCCTCAACTTTTGTTCGCGTACCGTTAATCGGTGTGGGTCGGTTGTTGGTTTTTTTTGTGAGGTGAACATGGCCAAGGGCTTCATTCGGAAACTATTTACTTTAGTTTACTTTGGACAATCCACCGAATCACCTTGCAGCCAACTGTTGTTGTTGTGGTTGCCTTTATCATCTCATCGCACGGCACGGCAAAGGCAAAGCATAATTTAAAAACAAGGAAATTGCAGCTATGATGTCAAGTGGAAAGTGAAATGCAATGAACATGATGACAGCGACAACGACAACGCAAATGGCAACAATAACGACATACCGAAGATACAGACAAGGATATAGATGAAGATGTGGATTCTGCAGGTGAGTTAAGACTGCTGCTGATTCCTACTGGCTGTCGACTTGGGCTGCAAACCCAACGGGAATGAAATCTCAAAACAAAAAAAAAATACGAAGGACTTTATAATGTTTAGCAAAACGAAATATGTAATATTTTTTCAACTTAATTAAATCAGAGGGAAGGTGCTAAATTCTTTTTGTCTTGCTTGTAAGACGATTTCAAAATTGCTGACTTATCAAGATAATTGCACATTTGATAAACTAACATTATTAAGATCATTATCCCGCCATAAATAAGTAATTTTGTTTGTGACTCTATATAATCAAGTGTTTCATTTCATTTTAACGATAACTATTATAATCGATAAGTAATAAAATTTAAGCTGTTTTCCGATTAATATTACTAAAGTCTATTTTTAATTATCCTTAGCCAACATTGGCTTTATTTCAGGAATTGGTAAAGAATCGATTAAAATAAATTAAAGGATTCCTTAATTTAACTAACACAAAGTGTGGCAAGAAAAAAATCAAAACTTAATTTGACCTGTTTTTCATTAAAAAGAGAAGCGAATCAGTTTTCCTTTTCTTCATATTGTAATTCACTTAAACAAATGGAATAAGGGCAAACATGTCGCTAATGGTGTTGTCTTTCATTCGCATACCAACACGATAAGCGGGATGGAAATTGTAAATGAAATTTAAAGCCTTTTAATAGGCAGTTGCGCATTTTGCATATCTCAGTAAACTCATTCAGACGGAATATATATCCGATATGTGTATATAGAAGAGAAATAAATAATTAAATATGCGTGCTAATTGAATTCGCTTCGGAGTTAAAATCGCAAAATACGCCTACGCCACGTGGTGTGGTTGTCATTGCGCCACATACTCGAACGAGTTGAAATGAAATAAAGTTCGACAATCAGTTTTGTTTGTCGCTGTTGCCAATTAAATGTGTGCAATAATATATACGCATTTCCCGCTGCCATTTTTCCTTTCCCTTACCTCGTTTTAGATGACATTCATTAAGTTTGGGGCTTGTGACAAGTTGCGCATTAATTACCAATATCAATAGTCAATATGAATACTCATGCGCCAGTGCATAAAAACCATGCGCACCAAGCCACAAAATGGCTTTAGCTGTGGTTGTGGCTTTCTGCAGGAAAAACCACACACAGCCCAGTCAATGACAGCCGTCTCGCTAATAAGACCCAGACTCCAGCCCAGTGCCGGTTTTAATAGCGCAAATACTCTTGCCAATTTTAGTTGTCACTTTTATGGCACGCTGCCCATTAACATTCATCTTTCATGTTATAATTATAAGGCCAATATTAGGTCATAAAAATTTTAATTGACATTTCGGAGAGCAGCGATTACATCGAGTCATTAAAAAGTTAAGATGTGTACTAACTGAAGTGTTTGCCAAACATACGGTGCCCATACTTAATTTGCATCAATTAAATTTATCAAATTATTTGTATTGGAATTTTCTGAGTTTTAATAGATCTATATTTATGGACTTCCTTGATTGAATGGAGTAGGTGACCTACGATGAGGAACTTAGCTCGGTATCACAATGTAAATTAGAGTGTTTCTATAAAATTATAATGGTCTAGTTTATGTTTTAAAAGTAACTTCTTTTTTAACATGTAAAAGACTTTTTTACGAAAAAGCTTTGTATTAATTGTAATTTTAAAGATATTTGTATTGGAATGAATGAACTAGATGACAATGAAACTTTGTTCGTTATCCCAATGTAAATTAAAGTGTTTCTTAAAAATCAAACCAAATCAATACTTTAAATTGTTGATATTTTGAAAGTAACTTCTCTTTTAACATGTATACACTTGTTAACGAATTTTGCATTGCAAACACTCTTTATATTTTCACGTAAACTTGCATCCCTATTTAAATCTTTGTAAGATCAACATTACCTTTGCTGATTCTGATTGGTGTGGCTTTGTGGCACAGTTTACAATGGTCACTAATTACTTTTTGCGATGCCGCAAATTTGCGCAGCCAATTTAAAATAATAGACAGTACGACTGTCTTTTATCTGTCATCGTTGTGGGCAGACGACAGAGTGGAAAACTGCGAGCTGCATTCAGTTGCTGTATCTGTGTTGCACTCTTGTTGTATTCTGTGGCCCTGCAGTAATTTGGGTAATTTGCATTAATTTACATTTAATTTAGTGGCCCAACGATAGGTCATAAGAAGAGAAGAGAGACAAGAGATAGAAGACAAGAGACAATTGTTGCCCCTGGCAGTTGCTTTAAGCCTGCGGCGCACTCGGCATTGGATGAAGCGGCTGACCAAACAAACTGACACAAGACAGAGGAGACAGAACACAGGACGAGGATTCTTGAGCGAGAATACTTTTTGCTAGGACTATGAGTATTTTTGTTTGGCAACTTTATGAAAAAGTTTGGCAACACTTTGAATGAATTCATTACAAAAGCAGCATTACTTGCACTTGTTAAGTTTCTGTGCTCTTCACGATGGGGAGGAAGTACCACAAAGCGGTGGGCGTCACCAGGTAGGCAAGCTTCCTTACAAACTTGAGTGGCGGAACTGCAGAACCTTTTCTGATGATGTTCTGGACATTTCCCAACCTCAACCTCATCCTTATTCATATTCTCTAGTTCTTTTCCTTGTGAGAAGCTGTGCTCGTTACTTGTGGCTTGTTCTTGTTCTTTTGTCGGGTTTCCAAATGTGTTTTCGAAATTGTAGCATTATTTTTGTAACGGAAACTCTTAACACAAATACAAATGCACTTTCATGCACACACACACACACTCACACACAAACATCGGCAGTTAGTGTTATTGTTTCACTTTACCGTTGGTTAACTCTGATTCTGTTTCTGTTTTTGACTCTAGGTTCTTGTGTGCTCGGCAACGCGCTTCGCAAATTTGTGATGTTCGTTTTTGCCGAGCAGCGGCTTTTATAAGCGCTCAACACCCAGAAATGGCGTCGGCATCAGCGTCGACTTCAGCAGCGCCGCGGCGTCGCAGTCGACTCATTGCTGAGCTTCGGCGTCCTTCGTCGTCGATTTTCTTCCCTTTTCGTCGACGTTCGCTTTGGGTGCTTTTTGTCATCGCACGTTCTATCTTATCGCTGCGTCTGCGTCGCAGTCGACGCTATTCTGCCACAGAGGCATGCACCGTATGCATATGTATGTGAGTGTGTCTGTGTATTTATGTAGGCTAGCAGTCTACTTTTCGGTTACCACGTGCAGTATTAGAGGACACCATGCGGCATTTTTTTGACTTTCTGTTATATTTTTTTTAAATTTTAGCACTTGCTGAAATTGCAAATTTAATTAAGCCTAAAACTGTAGCAAATCTTTATTTACCTAATTTAAGTTTTAAATACATAATTACTTTAGAGATGAGGAAATCTTATCTCAACAATATTTATCTATTTATCTGCTGTCCAGCAACTAAATTTGATTATAATGTGAAGCCAAAAAAAAAAACAAAAACAAATAATATAAATTAAACGCCTATATTCATTTTGTTGTGTCTTAAGGGATATTTATTTTTAAATAAGAAGAATTGAAACTTTTTTATTTTACGATAGGTTTATGAGTTACTATAATTGTGAATAAATAGTTAAAATTATAAAAGGGTTGATATATGTAATTTGAATAATTATCTTATTTAATTTAAATGAATTCATAAATCTTAAACATTTGTATTTTATAACATAGTCTACATTCTACCTGTAAGCTGCACTTTACAATGCAAAATCCGTTCAGTGCATGTCCAAAAAAATTCAACAAATCAAAATGTGCAAATGTTTTGGACAATTTTTAAGCTTAACCTTGACACAAAGCCACACATACACTTAGACTTTTACACTTCTTTACCACATGGGTAGAGTGGTGCCACTTGGCAGCATAATTACAATGGTGGTATATTCGCATTCGATCATGTTGGAAAGTGGACCACCAACTTGCTGAAACGGCAGTCAAAGACATTTAAGCAAAACAATTTCATGTCTGCTTTTCTTTCTTTTAATTATACAAGTCACCAACACACACAAACGTACACAGAGACACTCAGTAGATGAGCCCGTATATGTGCTGGTAATTGTCAACTCTTGGTGAATTGTCGCTGCCAATTTATCAAAATGAAAAAGTGGCCAACAGACTCGCGCTCCTGCTGCGCTCTCACAACAGGCGTAGGACCCAAAATCAGAACGGATTCAACAACAAAATGGAAAGGGTATTTTCAGCCCACCGAACACTTGATACCCTTGGACATCACTGTATTTAAGTATCTACTGATCGTCATAGTTCAGAGTTGCTTTAAGAACCACAAATCTAATTGTCGGAGGTTTTAGAATTAAATTCAATTTGCTACTTACTTTTAAGGTGACAAACATCGACGGCAATTTATCTCAAGTTTCAACAAAACGATTAGTTATTGGAATATTTTGTGAAATAAACTTAAAATGCATTTCGTGTGTTTTTTATATGTTCCACCTATTTTGTCAAAACTATAATACTCTCCGCAAGGGTATAAAAAGAGAAAGAACAAAAGCAATACACAGACAGTGCCATCTTAATGTTTCATATCCAAAATGTTCCATTTCGCACAGCTGCCCATTGCGGATGACCGTTTTACCAAAGTTTCGCTTCGTTTCATTTCATTCCGTTTCTGTGCCGAATTACGAGCTGTGTATGTGTGTGTACATGAGAATGTATGTGTGTATGCGTGTGTGGGCGACAGTGCGTGTTGGAGTAGACAAATGTTTAAATCTGCGGCCCTTTTACCTGTTTGCATCTCAAGTGGCCATAAGAGGGTGCCTGCATCTGTCTCAGTCTTTGCCTCGACTGTTGCGTTTGCCTTGGCAAAAGGAAACGGATGTCGACATTGACACACTTTTATATTAACATGAGCCAGGCCCAGAACCAGAACCTTAACCTGGCCCAAACGCAAGCCCAGGTATTGGTAGCAGTCAAATGTTAAATGACTACCATCTTTGCCTAGACTTTGCACTCGTTTTTCTTCTCCTTGTTGATGTTCACGTTGCCACACTTGTGTTGTTTAGCTGTCCACCTATTTCATGTTGTTGTTGTCATGTTGCTTGGAGCATAAATGAGCGCTCACTAAACGTTGGCCTCCCAAATTAATATATAAAAAAAGTGAAAAAAGGTGAAAGAGGTGGTAACAGTCAGCTTTTGGGAACAAGTGTGTGTGCTCAGATGAAAGAACTACTGAGTGTGCCACATGTGAGCGTGGCACGACAGAGGCACGTTATTTGCAGGCAATCCCTACCTGCAACCAACTTACACACTTACATTTACCGTGCTCTTTCCATTGCACGCTTTTGTGCGGGTTTCCGTGCCAGCCACACACTCGCTTTCGGCACTCGGAACCCGGCCATGGCAATGGCAATGGCAACTTGATTAGACCAACATGAAATTAAGTAATTTTGTTGTATTGTTTAGTACTTCTCCTGCCAGAACCTGTAACAACAATGGCAGGGGAAACAAAACAATAACAAGCTGTGGCGCAAAAGAACTACGAGCATACAAAAGAACACGCCACGGAAAGCGAATATAATGAACATCGTCAGCGGATAACAACACTATTCAACCTGAGAAGCCCACAGAGTTGCAATACAGACAGAGCAGGGATAAGAAGGGGTTTTAATACTCGACCGATTATTT
Organism: Drosophila putrida; assembly: GCA_037043535.1. NCBI lineage: Eukaryota > Metazoa > Arthropoda > Insecta > Diptera > Drosophilidae > Drosophila > Drosophila putrida. Next base: position 307,949 of record JBAMBI010000177.1, on the reverse strand, counting down.
CTAAACACGAGTAAAGAACAAGTTAAACAACAAGTTATGGTGGAATTTTAGATCAGAGCTACATACTATAAGCTTGAATTATTGTTGTAAGTAAATCTAACAAAATGAAGTCCTGAACAATATAGTTTGCAAAAAGGATGGATAATTGTAAATTAATTTGTAATAATTTATTTTCTTTTTGCTGAAATTATAAATAGGTCCATATATGTTATTTAATTTTCTATAATTATCTTATATATTTTAAATCAATTCATTAATCTTAAACGTTTGTATTTTATTGCAATTTAAAGTTAACCTAATATTGTCCGGTAAAAAAACCAAATAGAAAGAAACGAACAATGCGGAAATCTCAAACAGTCTTCTTAACAACTTAAAATAATTAAGTAATTGAAAGTCTAAAATGATAACTGCACGCTTAAATATTTTTTGCAGTAATTTTGAAAGGCATTTGTTTTTCATTTGTCTCACAAACCTGATTAGGGAATGCGCTGGGCTAAAAGCCATTCAAAAGACAGACATTCTCATTCTTGCACTCCTTCTCGTACTCATATTGCGAATTCCGCTCATATACGTAAATTCATTCTATGCGAATAAACATGGAAAAAACTTTGAGTTCGAATCCGAAACAGAACTTACAGCAGTAGGAGAAGGAGAACCTTCCTTCTCCCGTCCCTCTTCTCAACAATCTTCTGAATCCCCTTCTGGATTGCGTGCTTGGTTCGAGAGCCATCGTCAGGTGCAGCGGCGGTTGGAACGTTGCAAATTGCGATGCACAACAGACCGCACTCTCCGCTGTGCCTCATTTGGTAGCAAGGATTTTGCCTGTGCCCTGCATAGCATCCCACGGTGTGGAATTAAATCAGCTGTCCCTAAAATGTATGCAAGCTCGTCATGCATCGCTGAGGCGCTGAAAAGGGGGTTGTGAGCTGGGGGTGCGGCTCGGTTTGCCTGTGTAATTTACTGTTATTTTTTAAGCGCTTTTCTTTTATGCACTCGCATCACAACAACAACTGAAAAAACAAAGCCAGGGAGATAGTGCAAACAAATGTATTGCTGGTTTCATTTGGAATGTTTGTTTGTTCGTTTCGCGATTTTTCGGTTTTATACCCTTTATTCGGGGTGCAACGTCTACGTTATATTTGAAGCCAAAAACTTAAATTTAATTAGCAGTTTATAGAACAAGAAATGGAAATAATAAAGAAAAATAATTTAACAATTAACAAGTAAATTTAAGGCCACACTAAATTTCTATTATCCGACTAGAAATACTAAAAAAATTGAAGAAAAAACTCTAAGTTCATATTGCAATTAACAAAGTTATGGAATATAAAAAATAGTAAAGATGACTGAAAATAACTGATATTCCAGCTATTTTGCTCGAAATTTCAGCTTTTTTCGGACACCAACAGCAGCATTAAATGGTTCATAAAACTTGGCAGCACTGCACCCATTTGCTTTCTCTTGCTTACATTGAGAAGCACGTGAGAAATTACACATGTCCTTCTATGTTTTCAACATGTCATTTGAAATTTCATCTGTGTGAGTGTCTGTGAGCTGGTTGTGTGGTATTTGTGAGTATCTGTGGCTTTTTTGTTTATATTGTCTAGCTGCGGAGATTTATGCTAGGTCGAAATAAATTTGCCTCGTGTGAGTCAAATTGATGATCTCAGATCAGATTTGTGCTCGTTTTAACTGCAGCCACAGTTGCAGACGTTGCAGTAAAATTAATTTCGCCATTTGCCCTTGATTCGGTTGCATAATTATTTTCACGTGTTGCAAGGACCATTCGAGGGTATTAAATTCCGGCCCACACAAATCGAAGCGAATAGGAAGCGAACCTTGCATAACTTTTGGCACAATAAACGAATTTTAATTTGCAGCTTTTCCACAATCCTTAGAACACCCGTCCAGCCCACGCCACTGCACAAGCTACGCCTACAACTGACCTTCATTGGCTAAACATAACACTGACCACCTACCTCCCCCCCAAAATTCAAACTTTAAACTAAGCCCTAAAAAACAATTCAAAACATCAACGCATCTGTTAATACTCTAGCTACAATAAAAATCCATCCAACTTGAAAACGTAAAATTTCTAAATTATATATAATCTATAAACTTATGTGAATTATTCACAAAGTAATTATTACAAGTAACTATGATGGCAGACATAATTTTTATACAAACTCGCTTTTAACTGAATGAAGACTATTGTCAGTTTAGATAAAAAGATAGAGACACTTTATTTTTATTATTATTAATTTGGTAAAAATAAGTAATTTTATGATTTTGTGCGGAAATGAAAGCAAACTGTGAGCTAAAAAAATAATCCCAGCTTGAGTAAGAAGACATAGTTCTAATTATAAATAACTCATTATTACAACAGACTTTTAAGTGAACTGTTGAAACTATTGTTGCCAAAAGTTGCTTAAATAATTGAATATATATGGGTATTACACAAAGATTCTGTATGAAATAAAAAATTAAAAGACAATTTTGAGTTTGCACAAGAATACGAATTTAAAAATAATTTTTCGCATTCATAAATATTTATACATAAATAAATATGAACACGCTTTAAACTAAATTGAAACTATTGCCAATTAGGAAATGAAGATAAAGTATTAACAAGCTTAGAGTATTTGTAGAACTCATAACCCTTACATGCAACACATATGCAAAATAAATATCAGACTAACGGACGGCATCATAACAATTATTGCCCCTTCGGTCCAATTTGGCAGCCCAGCCTGGCTTGGCCTGGCTCTTGGTCTCGCTCTCAGTCTGGATCGAGGGGGGAATGAGGTCTATACTATGCGAGGCGGGTGGCTGAAATGACAGCGGAAGCCGAAATATTGCATTGATTTTGGCAACAGCACGACGACGGAAGCCATGAAAAAGACCGAGCACCATGATGAGGCAGGCAATCTAGAGTCCAAAGTCCACAGTCTACAATGTCGGCAATGGCCCCAATGTCGTTGTCTGTAGCTGGGGTCAGTCCAGACAGCTTGCCAACCGGCTTGGCTTGACTTGGCTGGGGTAATTTATCTCTTGGACGGACCTTTCGGAACCGCAATTCTAGTATTTGTGTATGGTCTAGGTTAAGGTTACGAGTATTACATGCGGAAGGCATGTGCAAAATTTGTATAAAAAAGAAGAAGAAACGCTCAATGATGGCTTCCTGCAATTGCCGCATTTGTATCTCACAGATACGTATAAAACTGCGGTACATTTCGCAAATGTTTCGCAATGCTGATAAGAAGTGTCACAACAAAATGTTTGCCAAAAACTTAAAATAAAAGAAACCCGATGATAACCGGGAGCTGATACAAGAAAGAGTTAAGTCTAACGCTCTCTTATCTGGCAATAACGTCAGTAAAGACGTCGTTCAGTCGCAGCTGTCGTCATCAAATTATCTTGAATCGACAGTGAATTTGTCATTTGAAAATCCAATTCTATTTAATTAAAAGTAGGACAATTTTAGTGGCCTCCTGTCAAATTAAGAATAGTTTCTCAGACAATTCAAATCTAATTCTAATTTAAATGCAATTTATAATTGTGCATAACCAAGTAGCTCTAATTCAGGGGTGCGCAGTGCCTATGTACACGACGCACATTGCATTTTGTATTGCACATAGCAGTGCGAACTTGCAAATTACACAAACAATTTTTCACTTTTGCTTTGCTCCAAATATTCTTTGCTTCCTGCACGCCTTGTGCGCTTGTTCGGGGCTTGCCGTCGCTTTCCTAATGTGTTTTGTTGTTTTCTTATCATTTAGTGTACACTTAAATTGTTTTTCCACAGATCGTTAGAATTTGTGATCAACCGACAAGTGTTTTCTTCGCCGAAAACTTTAAATATAAATTGCATGTTGCTTTTTTTTCAGTGCACACGTTGAAAAAGAAAAAAACTGATCGTCACATGTGTGCGTGCGATTCCTTTATTTGTATTGGTGCGTACACATCCATAAGGCAGCTTTGGGCATCCCTGCTCTAACTTATGTGCTCATCAACGAGTCTTCATTTTCTTTTCTCTACTTTTTATTTCAAGTCGTTCTGCGTTTATCAGTCGTGTGGCGTGCGAATTATTATTTTTGTTTTGTTTTTCATTTCGCCTGCACTGCGACAAACAAAAGCAACAGCAAGCAAGCACCAACAAAACAAACAACAGCAACACCAAGATATGACATAATTTACACACTTAATTTTAACTTGACTTTGATTAGACAATGTCCACAAGGGGCAAAGCAAACGAAACCGTCACCCATGGAGAGCTCTTTGGCAACCTGTCGCCTTTTGTCACTGATTTTACGATTTAACTATTTTACATTTTTACAAGTAATGCTGCAGGCGGGTTCAATTGAGTTCAAAGTGCTTAACTACATAAATTGAAAGGAAGCAAAAGCACACAACAGCATGTAGTAGGGTGGAGTTAATACACATACATCAACATAAATGCAGTTACATTGCTATGCAATTTTCCATTTTCGCATTTTCCCATCCTATTGCCAACATGTGGAAACCGCAAGTTTTGAGCCACATAAAATACCAGCAAGAGAAAAATATAAACAACAGCAACAAAAATGAATATAAAAATAAACAACAAGCAACACAATTTCCAGGCAATATGGTTAACGCTAATTGCTATTAATAAAAATATATCATTCAGTCGGGAGAGTCCGACAGTAGAATACCCTATGGTAGTAGAAAACGGTACTTAGATTTTCTTCTAATTATATTTGTGTTTTGTATTTGTGTTGTCTGTTTTGTATTTAAATGTCTTAGCAACAATGAGCACGTTATTTTCAAGCTAACCAAAAAAAAACAAATTTTAAATGTATAACAAAAATTTAAAAAATAAATAAGTAAAGAATTTAGGCGCGCTATTACTTGGATTTGAACCACGAACTTAGTTTTTGTATATATGAATATGAAAACTCACAACGACAAAAACACATTGAATTAAAGAATTGAATAATGGCGTATATCTTCCGTGTTTATTATACGTTCTTGATGAAATTCACGACGCACCCATATTCACTCGAGTATTGTTCGTGGCGAAGCTCAAGTCTCTAGCTTGATAATTACCAGTGTTATGTATTGTGGGCGAAGGGGGCTTGGCATCCAAAATTTAAAATAAACTTGATCTGCGTGCAAGTATAAGAAATCATAACAAATTGTATATTCCAAGGTTACCATCTCGTTGTTCACACGGACAGACAGACACGGACATGACTATATGGACTCAGCTTGTCGCCCTGGTCAAGAATATATATACTTTTTGGGGTTTGTCACGCCTCCTTTTGCCTGTAACATACTTTTTTTTTTAACAAACTTAATGTACCCACAGGGTATAAAAACGCTGCTGAGTTTATGATAACAACCCCAAACTCCAAGTCACACTCAGACCTCGATATCGGAACTAAATACTTTTAAGTAACAGTGTGCACAAAGAAATGATAGCCGCCTTAATTATTTTTTTCATAAAATAACTCCAATGGTAAACATACATGAACGTTTACTAAAATTCGAAAACTACATTGTAAAGTTAAAAGAAACAAATGAAGCTTAAATTAAATTAAAATACCCCCTGCAATCTTTGTCACGACAATTGCAACTATAAATAATAAATATTAATACAACATTTTTGTAAGCTGAACAAAATGTTTGGCGTCAGTTGCATGTGGCATGCAACGTTGGCATTGCAAACTCCAACTGCAAACTCCCAATTCCCATTGCCATTGCCACTGTCATCAGCAGCAACAATTCAAAACAAAAACACACAGCACCGACAACAACTTGGAAATACAGGAAACACAACAGAACTCAAAACAAACACAAGCAAAAATGCGGAGACAGCAACTTTTAATCGTGAGCGCCAACAAATAGTATAACCTAATCAACAGCAACAACAATGGTAAGTAAAATAGCAACAACAGCAACAACCATAACAGCAACAGCAGTGGCAGCTGGCTCAACACTTGAAGCACTTTCGTTTTCATGTGAGGCAACAACAGTCAGCCGTGTGGAAAGCGCCCGCTGCTTGCCACATGATGAAGATACGCTTTGATAGCCAGTAAAATTTCAGCTGCTGCGTGGCATGCAAATATAAGTACGTTGCAAGCTGCCTAATGTCGATCAGCTGTGGCAACTCAACTCAGACACAACTCAACGCAAATGTTACTCGATTTTGTCGGGTTTTCGAACTCTCGATTGGCGATCAGCTGGCCACATGTTGTAGCCACTTGGGTATGATGCAACTGCAATTGAATAACAGACAGCCACTTTGCAGTGAAATTTCAGCCCACTGCCATGCACCACTTGCACCACTGCCACGACTATGAGTACGAGTATGCAGCATTCAAGGTCTCGAACCACGATTTCTCCAAACGCCAACGCCAAAAATGTACGTGATCATTTTGTTTAGCTTGACTAATTTGACTCTTCATGTTTTTCTTGTTGCTCTTCAAATTGTTTTTGTTGTTGTTATTGTTGGTGGTGGTGCTGGCTGTGGTGATGCTGTAGAGGCTAATTGACCCGCAACGCTTCCGTTGATTGTCGCCGCACGTTGTATGCGTAAAAATCCATTTGATTTCTAATATTTTCCATTCGATTTAAATAGTTTTTTTTTTTTTTTTGGGAGGGTTGGTTTATTATATGTTCATTTAAGTTTTGCAAGATTAAGAAAGTTTACGTCGGTACCCTTAAATCTTTTCTTAATGTATGTATTTTTCCTTCATTTCCACTCTCCTTTTTCAAATAGAGTTTATTCTGGTAACATTGATTGCAAACTGAGAATATTTTCTGATTGGCTGATTGGCATCTACTAGTTAAAAAATAAGGAGACAAACAAACCTGAACAACAGTTCATTGCAAGCTTGGGCGTCCGTTAAGTGTACAACGAGTGCAACTGCAATACAGAGGCAACAGGACAACGCCCACAACAATAACAAATTGATAGGCTGGCAGTCTGGAAGCCTGGCTGCCTGGCAGTAGCTTAACTTGGCTTAAATGATTAATTGACTGCGTAAACAGACCAATGTAGCTGTTGTGACATCGTTTTGGTCACTGCTGTTGCATTTACAACTTCCCCATTGCTGCCACAAGCATAATGACTTATGAGTTCGAACATCAGCGCGGAATTCAAGTCGGGCGTGTGTCCGGCTCTTTTAGCTCGGTCCAATTTATGGCCTGAAGAGTCAGCTTCTGCTGCTGTTGCTGTGACCGTAATGAAAACGAAAGTAACTCTTACTAACACTCAGTTGCACTGGGATACACTCATGCACTCACTCACTCATGCACTCACTCTCGTCAACCGGCGAGTTGAGTTCATCATCATTCACATTCCCTATGAAATCGATCGCAATGCTAATATCAATTGCATTTGATCGAATAAATATATAAATCTAAATGAATAATTGAATCCCAATTAAATGATGTACTCTAGTTAAATAAGCAGGCAACAAATTAACCCTTAATTAAGTACGAGTTGAACACGTAACTAGAAAACCTGGCGTATACGTAACATTAACAAGCTCCATAAATATCCCTATTTATACGTTATAATTATCTTGACTAGGCGCATTGACCCATATTTACATATCTATAAAATCTAGGAATCCGAATCAACCGCACAAGTGCATATTATTAATAAAACTATTCACAGTCTTAATTCCAGTTCAAGCTTGAATCGTGATATGTATATTATATTTATGAATAGGTTTTTAGTCTCCCTGATGCTTGTGGAATTAAAATGATGAGGAAATGCCTTAATTCTAGAATTTTTGCATGAGCTTATTTTCAGTTAAATCATTCCCACAGATATTTCCGTCAAGACTATTTAGAACGTTAAGTAATATCAGGTATTACATATGTTAGCCCTGTATTTTGACATTTCTCGCATAAGGTTAAAATCAAAGTTAATTAATATTTATAAGGCTAAATTATCTAAAACGAATTATAAACAAAGGCTTATAAATAGTCTCATGTTAAACTGTAAGAGTTTGTGGCAGCTGAATAGCTCGTGTCGAAGCATATTATTATGAACAGCCACATTAATATCCATATTATTAAAAATTAATATATAAATCAAAGACCGTAACGTTATCAGTTTTCAAAACAAAAGTTGCACAATAAAAATAATTTGTAGATTTCAGCTTTATATTATAACTACTGTCGCTTTACTTTTTTAATTCATATAAAAAGCATTTGGGATTTTCTCAGATTTTCTTCTAATTCATAAATTGGTACCAAGTTAGCTAATAATCTAAGTTTGTAGTAGGTGAATGATCAGCTTGAGTTGAGGCATGCCCAGTTTACCCTTCCCTCAATCTCAATCCCAATCCCAGTCGTTGTCGTCATCATCTGTGTGGATGTTGTTGTTTGTTGTTCATTCGGTTTTCGTTGTTTGTTAGCTGCTCTTTTGCCCGCTGTCTTTTCACTTTCGTTGGCATCGCTTTGTTATTATTATTGCTGCTGTTGCTGCTGTTTCTGCTGTTGCTGCTGGTGCTGCTGCTGATGTAGCGCCTGCTGCTGCTGATATTATTGTAACTAGCAGCGGTTTGGAGGGGCATGCAACACTAGCCGCCACAGTCAAATGTCGACGCTGACTGCGCAGCATGCGATGTAACCGAAACGGTTACTGTTTGTTGGCCAAACCTGCGCAGCCCCCAGTTGCATTTTGGCGCTCGTCGCAAACGATTCGCCAGCATCGGAAACTAACTTAAGTTCCGATTCAGACTCCTAAGACGTGGCGCACGCGCTCTACGATAGCAAAATAAACAAAGTAAAATAAGAAAAGAAAAAAAACGGAAACCGAAACCGTAACTGTTAATCGTTGTATTGCCTGCCCCAGGCCACCCAACTTTAGCGTCCACTCCATCATTATATAATCGAGGGCGCAAGCCCCCAGCCTCACTTTAAGTCTGAGCTCAGCTGTAAGTTATCAGCTTCTGCTTCTGCGCACAATTTGAAGCAGAAACGCCCACAGTTGGAAACTAATTAATGCGCAGAGTGGGAAATATGGGAAGAAAAGAAAAGTGAAGCTGGGAAATCTCGTAAATTATAATATTTAAAGGCATTAAAAAAGGTCTAAGCTGCGAATGCGTGTTATTATAGAGTCAGCCAGACCAGAGTTACAACTAAAGTTAGGTTGAGTGGCCAGCGTGAAAGTGAAAAGCAAACGTAACAGTAACAATAGTCGACTGCTGCTGATTATCATTAGCATCTTCATCATTGTCATCAGGATACCATCTGTCACAATCAGAGTCACTGTTAGAGTCACTATCAAAACCACAGCTATTATCTGCTGAGTCTGGCTGAGGGTCAGTCATGCGAGTCGTGCGATGAGCCGCTGAGGCTGTGGAAGATGATGAAGATGTTGAAGCTATCGTCACCACAAGTGTCGCTGCCACATCTGCTACTGCTACTGCTTTTGCTGCTCTTTATATTGGTGCAACCTTCGGCGCAATTTGAGACAGGTAAGCGATCTTCTCCGGCAGCAAGACAACATCTTCATTATTGTCATTATCTTTAGACTGTGGTTGTCGACCTGGACATCGCAATGCGCGAATTATTGCAGGCGCCACCACAGCAGAGGGTCAATTTCCGTGGCAGGCATCCCTGGAGCTGTTGCATCCCTCGCTGGGATTTCTGGGACACTGGTGTGGAGCTGTGCTCATCCATCAGTACTGGATACTCTCTGCTGCCCACTGTGTTCACAAGTAAGCACATTTTTATTAACCACTAGTCGACACAATTCGGTTTTTTTTCATATAAAGCTAACCTACTTTTCACCTTTAAGATTAGTTTCTCGATAAACAAATCTTTTTTTACCAGTATAACTAGTCTAATCATTGAACATATCAACTTTTACAGCGATCTCTTTAATCTGCCCATTCCTCCACTATGGACAGTAGTGCTGGGAGAGCACGATCGCAGTTTTGAATCAGGGAACGAACAGCGTATTCCCGTTGAGAAAATTGTGTTGCATCATCAGTATCACAACTTTCGTCACGATGTTGTGTTGATGAAGTTGTCGAAGCCCGCGGATCTCTCTCGAACCTCGCACATTCGTCGTATCTGCTTGCCCTTCATGCTGAGGAAATCTCAGGAATCGCCAGCTCCTCCCAAGGATGAGGATGTGCTTAGCCAGCAGCTGGAGTTGGACGATGTGCCCGAGAAGATCGATAACTTTCTTCGCAGTGTGCAGAGTCGAAGGCGTTACCGCAATGTGACTGCCCCAAGTTCCATAGACATGTCCATGCGGGAAATGATGAACATGAAGATTCTGAACAGATTACGTCAAGCTCTAAGGCAATCTCAGCGTTCTTCACGAAGCAAGAAACGCACTCGGCGAAGAAATGATAAACTAATGAAACTAAAGTTGGAGTCGGACCAAGATTCCCAGCTGGCAGAGCCCGCGGATACCCACGAGATGCCCTTCATAGACTGTGTTGCCACGGGGTGGGGCAAGGCGAACATAAGTGGAGATTTATCCAATGAGCTGCTGAAGACGCAAGTTCCTCTGCATCAGAACCGCAGGTGAGTGAGATCAAACTACCATTCTTGTAGCAATCATTGACTTTCATTCTCTGCAGGTGCAAGGATGCCTACGGCAGCTTTGTCAACATACATGGAGGACACCTTTGTGCTGGGCAGCTCAATGGGCAAGGAGGCACCTGTGTAGGTGACTCTGGCGGACCCCTCCAGTGCCGCCTGTCTCGCGATGGACCCTGGATTTTAGCCGGAGTCACATCCTTCGGTTCCGGCTGTGCCCTTGAGAACTTTCCCGATGTCTATTTACGTATCTCCTACTACTTGAATTGGATTGAAGACACAATTGCCTCACATTAAGGCAAGTTAAGTCCAAAAGAAATGCGTTGTTTGATATGATTGATCGTGCTGTAACTGTACTCATATATCTAAATGTATTTATATAATAGTTTAACCTTTAACCTTAAGTTAACATGATATAAGCATAAAATGTTCCCTAAGTTGTTTACGTTATGTAGAATATAATCTACAGCAAATCTCCTGCTTGTCTTAACTCTTAATATCACAGAGGGCTATTATCATAAGTGTTACATGTATCCAGTTGAGGTAATGTTTCAAAATAATGCGTCATCACGCATTTTAGACCTCACTCAGCTTATTAGAATGAGCATCAAGGGGCAGCAATTTCTGTATCTCATGTTGCATAGACTCTTGTGTATTGTGGAAGGATGCGCCCAGGGTCAATCCAGGGAGGATGCTTGCTCTCTTCTCCTCCTGCTCTGACTTGTGCAGAACTCCTGTTGCGGGTGACCAGAAGCAGAGAATAAATGCAGAACTCAGCTGGTAAAAGCCAGCTAGTAGCAAGAATAACATAATGATACCCTGCAGTAACGGGAAAATATATTTAATACCATGCACGAGCATCTGCAATGGAACAGGGAGGTTGTCAATGGTTAGGTCAACCCACAGCAGAGGCAGCACCATGTTCTCAAAGGGTTCCATCAGACGATTAAACTTTATATTTCCCACCACTTGATTGGCTTGTAAACGCACATGGGCATGCAACGGAACGCCCAGTTGCTGAAAGGGAGATATGGTCAGAGCTGAGATGTCAGAGACGGCAGGAGAATGAAGTCACTTACCGGTTGTAGCATCACACTTGATGAGAAGCGAGATATATTAGGGTTGAGTCCCTCGAAAGGCTCCAACAAGCTGGGATCAGCATGCATAAAGTGCGGATAAGATATGGCCAGGGGCATGTCTATAAAATAATAGAAGAATATTGGAAACAATATTATTATGCAACAAATTATAGAATGTCAAGAACAATAATAAATTAAATTAAGTTCAAATTTTATTTTTCTATTTAGATCGAGAAATAAAAATTAGTATTAATTTATCAATAAAAAATAAAATATTCTAATTGGCTAATTGTAAGATCCCTGGTAACAATAGGCAGACTCACTGTAGTAGCAGGGCACAACATTTCCTACGCCACGCTTTAGGCAGTGATTGTTTTTACAGAAACACGAAGAGTTTACATTTTCCAACTCGCTGTCAAAGACATTTGGCTCCATAATATACTCAAACGCATCCTGTCCTCTAAATGTTAATGTTTTATTAAATTTCATGGGTAGAAGCCGACAGAAAGTTCTCCGATAGATATAGAAGGTGTCCTCCTCATTCATGTCCCGGGGAAAAAGAGTCGCATCATGACTGCCCCAAATGCGATTGCACATAGTGCCACTGCAACGAAACAATAAGCAGAGCAAGGATATCTGTTAAGAACCCGGCTCAATAATAAAGTCGTGTCAACACTTACTTGGTGGCTTCATCGTAGTCCCAGCGCATGAATCCCCGCTCCCCGTTAATGCTATGCAGGGAATAAGCTCGGGGGGAGTCAGGCAGGTTGACTCCATGGGCGTCTTTCAGTTCTGGCAGATGCATGTTGAAAACGTTGCTCTCATTTCCCTCCCGGAACATCTGAAATTTTAAGGATCAAAATTAAATTCGATATTTAAATGCGTAGAGATACAAATTTTTAATTTTTAACAAAATTTTTACAGATAATCGAGATTACTCACCTTCTCCATGATGCCAAAGCTGGCAAAATCGATCCAGCTGGGCACAAACTTTGAAGCCAAATGTACAAGATGATCCTCATAGCCCCACATGTAGTCATGGACGCTGACCTCCAGCATGGGCTGGGCATTGAGTCGCTTGGTGAGAGCACTCAGTCCCAGAGCTGCGAACATTGAGAGACCTGCAGCCTGGGTGCTTACCCCCATGTAGGGAATATTTGGAGCCCGAATGCGATCCACTTTGGGGTCACCCACTGATCGATCCCTCACAAAGATGTATTCGCGACGTGGAGTGTAAGTGATGGTGTTGTTGGCCTTGTTCAGGGTTACGTTATGATTGGAGAGCACCTCCTGGTAGGCGTAGGGGCCCACTTCGACGATCTTCAACTTAGCATCTTTGCCGGCTATAAACTCATCCACATTTGTGTAGTTAAACATGTAGACCATTATGAAGACCTCGAGAGGTGGAAAGAGCCACAGCTTGTAGAGCAGAGCATCGGGACTCAGACTTAATTGCTAAAACAAACATAAATAAAGTGAAAAGCTTTCCATGGCCACCAATTGAGTCACACTTACCCAATCTAAGATGAGCTTGACGGGATCTGTCATAAAGATGACCGAGCCAAGGAACAGTAGCGTCATTCCAAGTGCCGCACATCGTAATAACTCTGCGAAATAAAATTGGAGCACGAGGTGAGTTATGCAATTAGCTTGATCTCAATCTAAATCTCTGTCGCAGTCGAAGTCGAAGTCGCTGTCTCTGTCGCTGTCGCCACATGTTGCAAGCAGTCGAAGTTCAACAAGTTTGTAAAATCTCTGACAGCTTGTGGATCGCGTGTGCCTGCCATGTTATTGACCTTCGCAACAATTTGTTGTCGTTGTTGTTGCCGGCAATTCAGTGCAAAGATCTGCGACCTACCTCAATGGCAGGAGCAGGAACCAGTAAATATAATAAAACTCAATAAAAAGCCCCAACAAGACAATTCTGTTATTCCCGGAGTTCAATAAACGTTCTTCGACATTATATAATTAGCGGGTTGAGGGAAGAGAGAAGCAAAGACAGTCTGACACTGAAGCAACATTTTATGATGCTCCAAAACTCATAAACTTGTGGCGTCACTTTTAATGTTGGGCACTCGTATCGATGTACAAGATTGTTGTGAAAACTGATTATGAAACTGTTTAAGTGTACAGTGTTCTGTACTAAGGCTAAAGGAACATATCTAAAAATGACCTCGCTGAAGAGTAACTATCTTCTGAATTTAACCTGAATTTAAGCTAGGGATAAATGTGCTTACATAGGTGTGGACATGGTATACTTCAATTAACTTCTTAAATAAATTAAATGAATAGAATTTATAACAACTTCCCCGTATATGAGCAATATTCTTTAGCCCGAATCTCATTTTTTGTGAAGTGTATCAAAACTCGTTTTATCATGATTTCAGATGATACTTGTCACGATGCTTACCTTCTACAAAAGTGTGCTATCATTGAAATATTTCGTTCCGGGTGTGATCGTAAACTGATTACAAGCTCTTCGTAACGAAAGCAATTTGAGAAAGAGAATTTCAGCTGCTGTGACCGATTTGTTGAGGTCACGGTCACTTGTGTGCCTAGCCCCATTCAGAAAACACTAGTCATAAATCAAAACAAATTGATAACCTATTTATTAGCAAAATCATTTTCTAAATCCCACAACCACAAACACAAGTACTCGCCCGTAGCTGCCAATTAGACATTAAGCAATAAAATATAACACTAAGAATCGCATTAAATACCTGCTCAAGAGCATTGAACCGCTTACCAAGCCCCTAAGGCAGTTCTTTGAAGCACTCAAAAGACAATAACAATATCAATAATAGCAACAACAACAGCAGCATAAACTCATTAACAAATTTGTCTTCGTTTTTGTTTTGCTGTTGACTTTGTCACGCCACAAAGCGTAAATAAGTTCAAGATTTCAAAATCAAAACAAAACTCGAGAAACTATCCATTATATCGTATATACATACATACAGATGAGTACTCATGAGTCAGTATATGGATGACCCATATGAATACGACTTAGTGTGTATCCTTGCCTTGAATCAGAGCATACACGACATAGCGACGCTTTGATAACTTGGCCGGTTAGTCATTTGGCCATTTGGCCATAAATTAAAAGCCAAACAAAGCGCTCAAGTTATTCTGCTGCAACGAATCTCACATAGGAAAGACCAAAAACATCGATCGGCGAGTGGTAAATTATGCAATTGCATTGCCAAAGCTGTTAGTTGTGAGTTGTGGCTAAGACAGAGGCTAAAGCTGAAACTGAAACTGAGATGCCGATACAAAAGGCAAAAGCCGAAGTCAAAAGTAAGCATAAATGAGAAGCACGCTTGTCTCGACAGCTGATTTTGGTCTGAACCCGTTTCTGCCCTAGAGCTTAACTAACTCATTGGGGCACTTTATTAGCGTTTCAATAAAATATGCAAGATATACACATTAAAAAAAAGGGAACTAATACAGTACCATCTCGTTAACTTGGACACCGGTGATTCGAAGAACCCGAAAAGTGTGGACGAATGCGATCAAACTGATAAGTTAAAAGAAAATCATTTTAAAATTCAGGGTTAAAATGAATTAATTAATTATTCAGAATATAATTGTTAACTTCAGATTATAGGCGGACCTCATAGAAATAGCTCAGTATTAAGTTATGCTAATAAGTCAAACACACTTGATTTTAATTCAAAATTCTTAAAAGAACCACAATTGTTAAAAATAAATCCTCTAACTGTACATAAATTAATATTTTACGATAAGAAAACCGCCACGAAATTAGTTCTTTAAATAAATTTATGCATATCTCTGCATAAATTGACTTCTACAATTTTTAGCATGTATAGTATGTATCACAACGATCAAAAATCTTTCTTGCACCAGCAAAAAAATAAGTAATAAAACTGTTAACTTTCCAATCTTTGCAATTCTATAGAATCAGTAGTGGCTAGTAAGTAGTGGAAGTCGTAGTCAGTTTATTTATTTATTTATTATTAAATGTAAAGCGCTAATACAATACTATTAAAAAAGTAATAAATACATTATATGCGTTTTTGCCGTTCGACCAAAATTTCGCAAGCCTTACTAATTTTAAGTCTTAATAGAAAAAAAAAATAAAACTCAAAAAGCCAGAGCTTCAATGTTGTAAAGTAAATGCTCAAAATACACATGAATTAACTTGTTACCATTAAAGTAAATACTGCGAGTTTAATAATAATATTTTTGAACTTTAAGCTTGAATGTTCTGTTTGGAATCCTAGAACCGCCCATATGTAAATAAATAGAAATATGTATTCAATTTAAAGTGACAAAATGTAATTTGCATATACTTGAGCATCTTTTTTCTCAGTGTAAAGATATATTTCTACACATTTATGAGGTTGTCGGTTGACGGTTGACGACTGTCTGCAGCAAATTGAAGTTCAAGTTCGCTGCAATTTGGCATAGCATTAAAACCTGAAATTTGAAAACAAAAAGGTGTTCGAAATGCACAGAAGCCGAAATTATGAATTGTCAAGTAAAAGCGCAGTCGAAGTCACAGTTGGAAGTGGAGTCAGAGTCGGAGTCGGCGCTGGAGTTGGCGTTAAATTTTGAGTTGACCTACTAAAGTCAAGAATGAATTGCTTTTATTTTCTGAAAGCTATAGCAACAATGTATTTAAGCTTGTGACTGCGTATGTGTGACTTCCGTCAAATGACAATAAATTAAGCAAATATACTAACCAGCCATCCAACCGGCCAGCCAGTTGGTCGACAAGATTCTCGCTTGTGCTGTGATACTAACGAGCACTCATAGTATCCACAAGGTACACTCACCTAGCACTTTAAGCAGTTTCATTTGTTTGCCAGTCTAGAGCCTGTTTGCCTGTGTTTAGCTAATGATTAATCTCACATTGTTACTATTGGCTTTGCTTGTTGTTAATCATCGCCAAAAAAAAAACCCAAAATCCCTTAAATAGTCGCAGTCAAGTTTTTGTTAACAATTAGACGCCTGGCAATAAGGAAAAACAAATATAGTTTACAACTTCCCCGTGCTCCATGCTAAACGCAACCAGTCTCCAATCTCCAGTCTCTGTTCCGATCCCCGATCGGCTTGAAACTTATAGGCTTATCTGTTGTCATTAGTTTTACAATTGTTGTTATTTGCATTGTTTAGCACTTGTTAAGGTGTGCATTATATCTATTTTCTATAAGTGACGATGATTCTCAGATCTCTAAAGAAATCAACAAATATTATGCTTAGCCAAATATTTCCGCTGGGAACGCGTCATCATATAGTGTTATTCGAGCTAACGTACTTACAAGTGTTCAAACATCTTAAACATTTGAAGAAAACCAAAATTAACCCTTTTCAAACTACACAATTGTCAACATGAACTCGGTCTCAAACGTGAATCAATTTTGAAACTGACTTCTCACTTCTGTGAAGAGAAATATATGTGGATATGTTGATATACTAGTATGTATAATAAGATGCCTAATCACACCCAATTCATCTTTAAGGCCAAATGCTGCACATTGCTTAAAGCTCACCTTCAATTTGAGACAGTATTTTTTTTTTTTATAGAAATCATCGTCAAATCGGACTTCATGGTAAGGTAGTACGTGATGTTACAGTCTCAAAAGTTTAAACTTCAAAATATAATTTATGCAAGCTTAATTACAATTGAGATCCGTTAATACACGTACTACTCGGAAACTCAGAAACTAAGCTAAACTTTGGAATTTGTTTACATTCAATGACTTTGTCGAATCGATCTAACGATATGACAGCAATTACTTACAAATCAATTCAGAGCGGATTAAGTCAAGTCCGCAGATCTATTAAACAAATCAATTAGGTATGGATTGACTTGAGGGCAGATAATATGCTTTTTATTAAGAACGACTTATAATATTAGTTTATGCAAATTTATTTCTACCTGCAATTGTATTAGCAAATTTACATTCCTTTTAAAATAATATACATAAAAAATATATATATAATATCAAGTGTCAGTTATAATTATATTTTGCTCAGCAACTATTTTTGGCATTGTGCTAAAAAATATTATCATTCACCTCTGACTTAACTGGAATTTGTTCAACAATTAAAAGTAAATTAAACAATTTATCATATTAAAAACAAAATTCAAATAACGTAGTGGGAAAGGGGCTTCTATATTAAAATCTTTTTATAACAAGTTTATTAAAATCTAAAGAGTTTTAAGTGGAAACTCTTGGAGATACTAGATTTCCATTCGAAAATCCGTCAAGTTTTCGACATACTCCCAAATCCTGCTTGATAACATTCAAATTCAACCCACAAATTGCAACATTTGTTGAGTTTGCAACCAGTTTTGAAAGAGGTACACATAAATATGTTTAACGATCGCGTCGGGAAGTTCCCTTTACTTTAAAGGCGTTCCGAATTATCTTTTATAGCGCATTCAATTTGGTCAAAATGGACAATGTGCGGTATAACGGTAACGGTATAACGGTATAACGGTAGTAGAGTATGGCTTAATTAAAAGCGTTGCAACTTTACGATAACTATTTACTCACTTGCATTGCGCTGCGTTTTGCTTGCGAACAGTTTCATTTTAAGACTTTTCAAATGATTTTTCAACTTTTTTTTCTTTTTTTGCAACAACGGGTACTTCAACTATTTAAAGCCGTGTGGCAATCAATTAACGGATATTTATGGTTAGCTGTTTTATGACAAAAATCAATTACTTAAGCAATTTTTTCTCTTTGTTTATACAGCTTATTGTTTATTACTTGTGAGCAAATAAAACGATTAACAAGTTCGCAGGTGATATCCTCTGATCAATTAGCTTAATTAATTAATTTTCCATAAATTGAAGTGGTGTTGATCGATTTATTATTATCGATTTCAATTATCCACTTAATTTTTCAACCGGGATTCGATAGCGAATTCACTTTATTTTGCACAGAATATGTCCCATTTGGCTACAAAATCTGTATAGAATTTTTTTAATTCAATCCCGAATTAGTTGCACTTGTGGTTATATTTGCAGTTGTAGTTGTTGCAATTGTTATTGATATTGTTGTTGTGACTATTTACGAATGTGACTGACACGCACTTCCTATTCTCACGATATTTGACAACTTAATGCGTCGAGCTGAACGACAGAGGGTACCTTTATATGGACTCTTGGGCCGGGCAGCTCAGCTCCGACTGAGACGTCGCGTCCAAGTCGAGATCGAGCTGAGATCGAGACATAGGCCTAGCGATCAAGCATATAGCTAGCATCGGCGAAGCGCGAAAAATCTTTTCATGAACCGGTCCACTTTCAAGCCCCTGTTAACGCTGACGTCGAAGCTGCCGCCGACGCTGCCGCTGACGCTGACGTCGACGTTTTTGTTCCGTCAACGTCGGTCCCTGAGTATCAACAACAACAATAACGTAGACAATGTTAAATGATCGCGAAGTACTTGCAACTTAGTTTGCTACAAATCGTCGTTCTCCTAGAATGATGAGTTAAACGACTATAAAGCTGTTAACCCCATAGCTTCAGTATCTGTCTAGGGGTTACTGAGGTTCGTCAAAATGGCTATGGTTATTCAAGACATTTGAATGAACACTTTAAACGCCGTTCACGTTATTTGTACAGATATTTATATTTTACTTTTACCCGTACTAGCATATTTAATAGCTCAAATTACTCTATTTAATCCCTAATAGGCACGCTCACGTGCCCAGAGGCTTTTGAATATATTCATAAAGTTCTCGCATTTAATATAATTATATTCCGTGAACGCCAAAGAATGAGGGAGTGGAAGAGGGGAGAAATGGAGACTCCGGGCAAGTAATAGCTATTAAGAAGCAATGCGGATAATGATCGATATATTCAATCTAGATCGTTGACAAAGCATATGTCACGTGTACAGCAAACAACCAACAAGCAATATATTGGCCTTTATTATCATATCATTTGCCAGAGTGTTGACGCAAACTAACTAACCATAGGTAGCTTAAGGCAGAGCACTCCATTAGGCATTAAGTGACCCCTTAATGTTAAACCCGATCTAAACGCTGATTCTATGTAAAGATCGCATGTGTCTCTCACATAAAGCACACACACCCATACGTACACATACATAATTTTTCGTACTTATAATTATTATAGCGAACATTTGTTGACTCCGTTTTTATGGCCATTGTCTTTTGATCTGACTTCAAATTTCGTCTTAGTTCTCTGTCAAATTGATCTTCAGAACACGCTCAAATTAACTCAAGTCTAAACATTAAAAAAAAATAAAAATTTGTGTTGAATCCCCGCTAAATACCAGTTGTCATGCTATAAACAGTTAATTGTTATTTATTTGTTATTTATAGCAAGGCACTATCATAATTATGACAAATTTTCTAAACGTATGGGAACAAATGCGTATTAGGAGATGTGTCGCAATGGTCGAGTGCTTTTCAGAAAGCTTTTTTTACTGCAAGCTTTAAGCTATTCACTACTGTGTCAAGGATTTGACAGGTTCGAGTATTTCGTATGCAAAGCATAACAAACATCAACTTTAGCCCCTGAGTAAACGATAAATTTCACACTGTAAACATTTTTCACTTCCCACTCGAATTCGCTCATATATATTTTAATATTTGAACTTTACTACTTAAAAGCAAATATCAATAAAACTTATTGGCTATGTAGTTGAATATGCTGAAATCCCAAATACTCTAAGCTAGATCTGTAATTATTTGGGTGGAATTAAACAAACTTTATAACATCGTTCCAAGACGTGATATTATTAATGACATATGTCTACATCATTTATATAAACACTATTTTTCCATGTGGTAGAATATCTAAATCCTTTATTACAATTCTGGACTTATTACATAATCTTATTGTAAGACGCATTATGATTAGTGTTATTAATGTTATAGCCTACATTACTTTCTTTCGATCACGACCTACAATAAACGAACTTTACCACAGTACTAATGAATTCACATTTAAGATCATTATCTACATACAATTGCCTTAATTTTGATTTGAAACTATGTCTGAAGTCACATAGAAATTGCCTGAACAGATATGAATTTTAAAATTAACTGAAAATTGTCATTTTATAGAATGCGGACGTTACCTCCAAACGAATTCCTAAGCCTGTCTTTGAGTGCGAATGACATTAGGTTGTTTCATCAATTACAAAAACTATACATAAATCAAAAGCATTTGATTTTCAAACATATTAGTATCAGGTAAAAATGCGAGTCGCAAATCGCAGAGTAATTTATGAGCCAGAAAGTAAGGGGTGGTATCCATTAGAGTCACATTTAGAGGGTATGCATAATGTCACTTAATTGTTAGTTGCAGTTGGTAAAACGCTCAAAACAAAAAACACTTGTTTGCATGTAAAATTAAAAGGTTTTGCCTTTCTAGTTAATGAATTTCGAATGAATCACTGATTCGAGAATAAATACAGGGAAAACAAAGTACTTCAGATTTCTTAGACTTACTTATGTACACAGGGTTAATTTAATCAAAAATAATTTAATCAAATAATAATAAGTCTCACGTGCTAAGTCTACATATCATTTCTAATATAATTTTACATTCGACAAAAAATTCAAACATTCAAATTTAAAAGTGCAATTACCTTTTAACAAAGTGCCAAATCACGCTTTGCGTGAGGCATTAAGTCTCCAAGGGAGTTCCCGGTTGCATGTTACTTTAAGTTATAACTATAAATATGTTGTACGAAATTAAAGACTACTTTATATAGAAAATTGCTCATTGCCTATGAAGTTGTTCCATTAGCAACCAGAGTTGATATCTAAACACTTCACAGACTGAGCAAAGATCATAAAGTGTCCTTAGGTGAATAGCCAACAAAGGCATGACGTATACTCAGTAGAAATCACTTAAAGGTCGGGGATCCCCGAAGCAAGTGCGATTGCTAATGTAAACGTTAAAAGTTACAGCTTCAGCTAGCAAAAATCTTTAGCATAAGCGAAGCTCATAAAATCACATATACAAATTGTCATTAAATCTTTAATAAAGTTACGACCAGTAGCGATTACAGTGAGAACAGAATATACTGAGGTAAATAATTCAATCGGAAGAGTAGAGCCAAGGCAAAGGAAGTATTATATAGAGGTAGAGATAATCGTAGGTATAAAGTTAGCTTTGAGCCATTGTTAATAGTTCAGGTTAATAACATAGGAAAGTTTTTCGTATTCATGTAAAGCATGTTACTAATTGAACTGCAGTAAACTCTTAATCGTCCAATAAGGAACCAAGTAAATTGTGGATGCCAATTAGATTTAAATAAGTTACGTTGTCGGTTAGTTCTAATGAATATTTAACGAGCTTAATTACATTTGGTTCAATTTAACAACGGCATCTATTAGCAATAAAAACATAAAATCAAGTAAATTAATAGTTGCAATATGTATGCGCCATGATAATTAGCCAGGTCATTTTAAACCTAATATGAAAATAATAATAAGCATTGAAAAATGTATCTTGGCTATGATACAACGGTGTCTATTCGCGTACAATGCAAGGTATACGTAATATAAAGTGTTACGTATATGCTGCAGACTAGAAAACGGACAGAAATTTTAAAATTGCCTTTAATATTGAAATGAACGCAATCATGACCTCAAATTATAGAGCAATTCTAATTGCAGCCCTTGGTTTAACGTTGTATATAAATACCTAATAAAAATATCACTTTACTTGTACTCCACTCACAAATTGTTATCGCAATTGATAAGCCCACCGGTAATTAAATAATAGTTAAGTATTTCTAATTAATGATAGTGTCCATAAGGCTACCAACCAGAGGCAGCACTCGCTAATCCTTCGCATCGAATTTTATCATTAATATCAAGGAGCATTTCGAATTGTATCTTGTTTGACAACTGTCAGCATTTGTTAGCGTTGGTGTCGGAATGTTTCCGTTCCAGCTGCTTCAAAAACTTTACCCAATGTAATTAGCTTGCATATGAAAATATTTTTGAGGCTTCGCGCTGCCACGCAACTTGCAGGTGAGAGCGGGGGCCTCACAAATCCTTCAGACACTCATACATATATCTAGGTCATGTTGAGTCTGCGGGGTATAAATGCCTGTTGCTTTCCTCATTCGGAAACCATTTGCTCTCGTTCGTTGGATTCATCAGCTGCCTGTTGATTGGCTCTTTAGCTCAGCATTCGCTCACGCACTAAGCTCATCGCTTGCCTATCTGCGTGGTCTATTTTGGTCTAACTCTCATTGCGATTGTGTTTGTTGTCACTTATCGTTCTGCATCTGAAACGTGAGGTGCATACCTGTTGAGCCGCAGAAGGACGCTGCGTGCAAAAACAGCATTCGAGTCTCAGTTTTTAGTGCTTTCATCAATACTCGGCACTTAAAGGTAAGTTGTGCATTTTTAATAAATGATGTTAAATATAGTCATTACAAATCATATATAATTTTAATTAACAGCTACATTTGTAATTATGTCAAAAATGTGCGAAACGTAAAATATATATTTATAAACTATGTGGTGCAAAAATGGGATAACAATCTGTGGCTCGTTGGTTTAAATATATTTTATTTAATTCAAGCTTGATACTTATGTATATGAGTATAAATTATGAATTAATTGAAATAAATAAGTACTCGTGGTATGAAAATGATCACTCCAATTACGCAAATTTTAGTAAATTATATAGCACTCGAAAGCTTTGGTAAATTCAACATTGTTTTTAAAAGTTTTTCTCGAGTTTTTGAATGTTCAAATGAGAATAGAAAGCAGAACAATGAGTACCTTTTGCACGCCATTAAATTAACTCGCATTTGTTATTATAAAACGTTCACTCCACTCGAAAATTGAGTAAGCCGTGACGCAATTGCTCTAACTAGATACAAGTACGACTAAATTTAGTATTGATCGTAAACACCAAGCTCAAGTATCTTAACCACTTATAGCACGCCCAGTGCAAATTATCATACAAGATTGCCACCCATTAAATACTCTTAACCCCAAATAGGCTAATACTGAATCAATACTCCAATTACCAGATATAAAAAGGGTGGCTATTCGAAAAAAATATATGAATACTTATTTTTACAAATTCGATTTTATTGATAAGCTGAACTTTAAAGTTTCTGAAAAAAAAACAACATCATTGAGATGGGTGCCACGACTGGCTTTACAATATTCCATTCGATACATCCAGTTTTCAAAATAAAATTCCATCCGCTAGATGGACCACCCTGTACATACTTATTGATGCAAATATAAATTTGCTGCCATTTTCCTGATTAATCATAAGCTCCCTCTTTCTGACTCTGTCTTCCTCTCTCAGATAATCCATCATGTCACACACAATGCGCTGCACCTTGGTTGTTTGCGTTGCACTCGCTCTTTTTGCTGCTGGTTGCAACGTAGAGGCATCAAAAACGCGTCCGCCACGCAACAATGATATCAGCACAATGGCGGATGCACTCAAGTATCTTCAGGATCTAGACGTCTACTACGGGGATAGAGCACGTGTAAGATTTGGAAAACGCAGTTCAGTGTTGCAGTTACTCAGAAATCAAATGCTAGAAAATGGTATCAATAGCGATGGCATCAATGAAAACAGCAACGGTGGAGAATTGGTAAATGAAAATCCTATACATAATAAGGCAGAGCTTCATTAGGAATTAATATAATCAATTCTAGATCCGCTCCGGGATCGAAGAGGAGCCATTTTAATAAATGAATCTAAGGAAAGCCTCATATCCTCTTAAATAATTTTGGAGCAATAGTTTACATATATATATATATATATTGAGAATTGCTTGATATCCCAAATAAAAACTTTGAATGTAAAAAAATCTTGCATGAATAAATGTTACGTTATTGAAGCGGTAAATGGCCTTTTACACCCATGTAAAGTTCATGGATGCAACTACTTTGTTAAACATAAATAATACGACATAACTAAAGCAAAAGCGAAAATCAATTTTTAAATTTCTAGCTGTTTTTCATTCCTGAAATTTTATTAGAGATTTAAATGGATCTTTAATGTCGTTTCTATGCAAGCTGAATATTTTCGACTTCCTTTATCAGATCCATGTGCTTAAACTCTCCAGGACGTTTGGTGAAAGTTTCAAGAAGTTTAAGCTTACTCTCGTCCGCTTTATAGTAGAACATTTGCAGCTCATTTGCCAGACATTGAGCCTCCTGAGCAGTCAGAACCTTTGAGTCGTACTCTCCTCGCATGAGAACAATGCCTTTTTCCTCCATTTCTGTATAATGAACCAATGTGAGGCATTCTGGGGCATTCTCATGATGCACTTGATAAGCCAACAGAGGAGTAAAGTGCACAGTGTTGGCGGCAAACTGCAACATGATGAACTCAAAGCCTTCGCTGCGGGGCAATGGTAGCAGGAATATTGGATGCTCCTTAGCACGCGATGTCAGCATGTCGTATTGGGCTGTAGTTAGGGTCGCAGCCAGCACGTCCTTAGTCTTATGATATTCGATCCAGATTTTCGCAATTTCTTCGGCATTCTGGTCTTTGATTAGCTCCAACTTCATAATGTCGGTTAGCTTCTTGTGAGGCAACTCACCCTCCTCCTTGGCCAGCTTTTCCTTGGGATTCAAAAGCTCCGAGTATGATCTTAAAAGTGCATTAATTAATTGTGATTGATTGATTGATTGAATTTCTTGTCACTTACCTGGCCTGAATTTGTCCGTCTTTAATGGGATTGACAACACGCTCAATGCGATCCAAGAATTCTTCGGCCGAAGTTTGTTGCATTTTAGCAATTTTATCAGCATACTTTGAATAGTACGGATTTGCATCTTTCAGCTGATCAATGGCCTCTTTGACACGGCTGGAGGAAGTCATTGCAATGTGGCGCGTAACAACGTGATGATTACTTTGTAAAATGCGTAAACATTTACGAACACATTCCATGCCGAACAAATAAATCTAAGAAATATTACACAACACGACGCTGACAGTTGACAAACAGCTGTTTGAAGTATTAAGTGTTGGAAATGTGATTTCTATTAACATAGAACTGTAAGCTCAAATGGAACTGTTAACTCGACAGGAACTGTTAGTTAGACACTTCAACAGCAGCATGTCAGCTCAACTGTAACTGTCATTATTTATATATCTCTCTTATTTTCTTAATATTAATTTAATTTTGTTAAAAATAAGAGAGGTATGTAAATAATAACAGTTTAAGCTAACAAGAAAGTGAGGAGGAAGAAGCGGATCTCTTAATCCCACACATTTTAAGATGTGGAATTCTCAAGCCCATAAGCCCATGCTTAAGCCCATAATAATTTGTCGTTGGCTTCGGATGAACTTCTTTCGTCTTTGAAATCCAAAACTATGTCATTTAATCCATTTTCAGAAAAGATCTTTTGAAATTACAATTTCTATACAAATTATAATTTATTAAGAGAATAAACTGATAGAAAATTAAGCGATGATCGATTAGAAAAATTTTTATATATTACTTAAAATATTACTTTCACAAATTTTACTAAACGTCTTTTAAGTTTACGTTCGAAATTAACTTCCTAACAAAAAAGTTTTGTAGAACCAAAACTGCTTACGGCCGCGCAAACGTTAATAAGTTCATTTATACATACATACATACCATATGTGTGTATGTTGTATGTATTTATAAAAAAATCCGCAAAACATGTAAGAGAACTCTTTTTTCGATATGTGCACTTAAAAAAATTTAAAAACGATAACTTTTGGAACTGTTCAACATTTCGCTGACATCTGCAAATTAATGCTGATTTTTTCAAGTGCACGATCGTGTTACAAACAACAACTACGTCGCAACAACAAAGTTGCATATGACTAAAGATAAGAAATAAAATTAAGCAACATTGTATACAACCTGCTCTCCTATGTATGTATGACAGCAGTTACGACAAGACAGTAAAATTATATTCTTCACGTCGAAGATTTGATACCCTCGCACAGCCATGGATTTAGTTTTCGAACGATCGTTCCTAGAGATAATATTGGATAGACAAACCCGATCTCAATATAATTTATGGTAGGGGCGTAAAGTCTAACTGAGCCCCTGCTTTGTGGCGTCTGACATGAATCTGCTTAATGCGTTACACATGTCGTTATAAAATGAGAAAACCTTCTAAAAGGGTTTAAAAACTATATAGAAGTTTATACGTTTTCAAGTTTGTCAATGCCTTACAAATACATTGTTGTAGTGCAATCTCAAACGACTACCTTTGGCATATATATATGTATGTACATATGTACATATTTACAAACAGCTTCTATGCGTTGTAACATATGATTGGTTTGCTTTCTATAAAAGTCAGCAAAGTAAATATTTCTGTTTTAATCGTCTCCCATCGGGTTGCAATAGTGGATTTAATAAATAAAGTGGATTAGTATTTTAGTTTTTTTATTAGCAATTTAGTGAAATTTGCTTAGAAACTAAACATAAAATGATATCGCAAATTCAAACATTTTATAAAAATAAAATCGTTTTTATTACTGGTGGCAGTGGATTTCTGGGAAGAGGTAAAATTATGAGATTAGAGTCTTGTGTCCTCAAGTTATTGCGTTATTATAAATTAAAAAGCAAATTCGAACTTTAAACTTCCCGGTTTTATTGAAATATAAGTTGTATTGATAAAACGATTGACGTGTTTTCTTTCAGTAATAATTGAAAAGCTTCTGCGCTCTACAGAAGTTAAACGAATATATATATTAATAAGGCCAAAAAAAGGAGTGAGTATAAAGGATCGCATTGCCGCATGGGATAAAGACCCGGTAAGTAGCTGGACTTTCCAGAAATACTTTTTACTCCAATTTTCTTCTCAATTTAGTTATTTTCTGTACTGTTTAAATCAAATCCCAAATTTTCTGAGCGAGTAGTGCCTGTAGCAGGAGACTGTGAATTGCCAGACTTGGGGATTAGCGCGGAAGATAGGAAGCTATTAGAAAATGAGGTCAATATTGTAATTCACTCTGCTGCAACTGTTAAATTCGATGAGCATCTCAATGTGGCACTGGACATCAACACCCGTGGTACGCTTCTTATGGTTCAGTTTGCCAAAGAGATGCCTCACCTGGAGGCATTTGTTCATGTGTCTACGGCGTTCTCGAATTGCATGAACCGTCATATTAATGAGGCCTACTACCCAGGAAATTTGACCATCTCTTTCGACAAGATACTTGCGCTACGAGATATGCTAAGCAATGATCTTATTGACAATATGACTCCGGCACTTCTCGGACAGTTTCCCAATACATATGCTTTTACCAAGGCGTTGGCTGAGCAGGTGGTTCAGAGGGAGGCCACTGGCTTACCGATTTGTATATTTCGACCAGGCATGAGTATGTTACATTAAATTTTGCGCTTTTTGTACTCTTGACCTTAAATATCTTTTAAAGTTCTTGCGACCTTCAAGGAGCCCATTACTGGATGGACTGACAATCTCTATGGACCTATTTCCATATTATACGGTTGCATATTCGGCGTTCTCCGCGTCACGATCTGTGATCAAAGTGTTCGATCGCATGTTGTGCCAGTAGACTATTGCGCCAATATGATTCTGGCCACTGCATGGAAAACAGCTGAAGAAAATGTTCAGCGTAATGAAAATATAACTGACAAGAATATCTTAAAAGATCCGACCATTTATAATTATGTTGCCAACGATCAGAATCCCGTAACCTGGGGAGACTTTTGCAAAGCAGCAGAGAATCTAAGGCATGTTTGTCCACTAGAACAGATGATATGGTACCCATTTATAAAAACCTACCCTAAACTTTGGGCGTTTCAGCTGGTGAGCTTCTTCTATCACATTATACCTGCACACATTATCGATATGGTATTGCGCCTAAGAGGTCAGAAGCCACGAATGCTCAAAATCTATGATAAAATACACAAGAATATCAAGAAAATATCGGAGTTTGCGATTATAAATTGGACATTTGAGATGCAGAACACTGATCAACTTATACAATGTATGTCAGTACAGGATCAAAAACTATTTGAATGTGACATAAGGGGTCTTAATTGGGATGAGTACTTTACTGTGGCAATCTATGGAGTGCGAGAATACCTTGCAAAAGAAAAGCCGACCAAGGAATCCTTTCAGAAAGGACAGAAGAAATTGAAGCGGTACGTACAAGTATGCAGTTTAACATTCAAATCAGACTATCATTTAGTTTTTATTACTATTTGCAGATTTCTTATATTTCATCGTATAGTTCAAACTGTCGTTTACGGTGGTGTTGCTGCTTTGATGTGGTTGGTGCTACGCTTAACTCTTGGTCACTTTTATAAGATGTAGAAGTAGTATCTTTATTAAGTGGCTTTTCAACAATATTGGCACTCAAATGTATTGCAAAATATTATTCTGTTTTTATTTAACACTTTTTTTGCGATATACAGAAATAATCTTATTTGAAATCTAAGAGCATTATGGTGCTTTAGCTTAATGAGTGATTTTTCCTTAATTAAACAAAGGCAAAATGTCTTCGCAAACTCAAACATTTTATAAAAAAAATAGTTTTGCATATATCTGGTGGTAGTGGATTTCGGGGAAGAGGTACAATACTGACTAATAGTTAAAAGTATAGATCACAGCAAATTGTTTTTGCAAATTAAGGTCAAACTTTAATCATCCTGTTTTTTAATAGAAACATAATGATAAGACGATTAGTGAATCGATGTGCTTTCTTTCAGTAATAATTGAATGACTTCTGCGCTCAACAGAAGTGAAACGAATCAATGTATTGATTAGGCAAAAAAAGACGTGAGTATAAGAGGCGCAAATTGCACCGTGCCTTTCATACACACGATAAATATTCGCAAATCAAGGATGCAGTCTTAAGAATTGCATAGTGATAACTCGTAGGCAGCTTATTTGTTAATAGTTTTTTAAGAAAAGCGAGGCAGCAAAAAATGATTAATTGCTGGTACTGAAAAAATATATTCAGAAGTAGTTATAAGTATTCATTAACAGCATGAACAGTCGAGACGATACAGCTATGTCCGTCTGTCCGTTAACATTATGCTTCCTTCGCCCAGAAATCGAAATCAAACAATCATCAAGAAAGCTAAGATCCGACATGCATAGCATAAGATCCGACTGTTCAGTTCTAGCGTAAAAATTTGATTATTACCAGATTCAAATTGTAAAAAGCTTGTGTTTGTTGTGTGTGTATACATGCATATGTTTTACTAGGCATTTATGTGACCCATTGAAAAATAATTACTATATACGTAGATAACAATATGCAATTTTGTTGCCCTTTTGACATTAAATGCATTTTCATTGTCTATTTTGCAGTAGGCACACATATATTTACATATGTATAATTGAGTCAGTTCCTATAAAAGGCAACACAGTCAAGAATTCTGTTTTAATCGTAGCTCCTCGTTGAGCCGCAATAGACTAGTAAACTAAGTTAAAATTACTTATTGTTTTTTTGCAAAGTAGTGATTTAAACTTAATTAAATAAACATATAATGGAATCGCAAATTGAAACATTTTATGAAAATAAAATCGTTTTTATTACTGGTGGCAGTGGATTTCTGGGAAGAGGTACAATTCTGCTTAATAGTTAAATGTACTCAAGTTTAAATCGCAACAAATTGTTTTTGCAAATTAAAGTCAAACTCTAATCATCACGGTTTCTTAATAGAATTAAACACATAATGATAATACGATTCGTGAACCGTATGTGTTTTCTTTCAGTAATAATTGAAAAGCTTCTGCGCTCTACAGAAGTTAAACGAATATATATATTAATAAGGCCAAAAAAAGGAGTGAGTATAAAGGATCGCATTGCCGCATGGGATAAAGACCCGGTAAGTAGCTTGAGTTGCCAGAAATACTTTTTACTCCAATTTTCTTCTCCCTTTAGTTATTTTCTGTACTGCTTAAAACCAATCACAAGTTTTCTGAGCGAGTAGTGCCTGTAGCTGGAGACTGTGAATTGCCAGACTTGGGGATTAGCGCGGAAGATAGGAAGCTATTGGAAAATGAGGTGCAAATTGTAATTCACTCTGCTGCAACTGTCAGATTCGATGAGCCTCTTAAAGTGGCACTGGACATCAACACCCGTGGTACGCTTCTTATGGTTCAGCTTGCCAAAGAGATGCCTCGCCTGGAGGCATTTGTTCATGTGTCTACGGCGTTCTCGAACTGCATGAACCGTCATATTAATGAGGCCTACTACCCAGAGAATTTGACCATCTCTTTCGACAAGATACTTGCGCTACGAGATATGCTAAGCAATGATCTTATTGACAATATGACTCCGGCACTTCTCGGACAGTTTCCCAATACATATACTTTTACCAAGGCGTTGGCTGAGCAGGTGGTTCAGAGGGAGGCCACTGGCTTACCGATTTGTATATTTCGACCAGGCATGAGTAAGTCACATTTAATTAAACAGTTATGCTATATATTAAATATATTTTAAAGTTCTTGTTACCTTTAATTGGTCCATCACATGAGCTATATATGTGAAAATTTGAGCCCGTAATCTGAATATTGGACTGTAATTTATTTCGATGTTCAACACTAATTGCTAAACCTTAATATATTTTAAAGTTCTTGCTACCTTCAATGAGCCCATTACTGGATGGATTGACAATCTCTATGGACCTATATCCATACTATACGGCGTTACATTTGGCGTTCTGCGCGTTATGCTACTTGATAAAAATGCGCGAGCCAATATTGTGCCAGTTGATTATTGTGCCAATGTCATTCTGGTCACTGCATGGCAAGCTGCTGAACAAAATGTTCAACGTAAAGAAAATATCACTGACAAGTTGGAGCCGACTATTTATAATTATGTTCCCAGCGATCAAAACCCCTTAATATGGAAAGACTTTTCAAAAGCCGTGGAGGACAAAAGGGATCTCTGGCCATTGGAACAGATAATATGGTACCCATTTTTGTATACTTTCAACAGTCTTTGGGCGTTTCAGCTGGCGATCCTTTTTTATCACATATTGCCTGGACACATTATTGATTTAGTTTTGCGCTTAAGAGGTCAAAAACCACGAATGATAAAAATCTATGATAAAATACACAAGAACATTAAGAAAGTAGCGGGATTCTCAGTTGTCAATTGGACCTTCGAAATGCATAATACGGATCGACTCATCCAATGTATGTCGACAGAGGATCGAAAACTATTTGAGTGCGATATTAAAACTCTGAATTGGAATAATTACTTTTCTGTGGCATTGTTGGGAATGCGAGAATATCTTGGAAAAGAAAATCCGACTGAAGAATCCTTCCAGAAAGGACGGCGGAAAATGAAACAGTAAGAAAAGTATCAAGTTTAAGAATCAGAATCAAGTCTTTTAATTATTTCTTATTTTTTACAGATTCCATACATATCATCGAATAGTTCAAACTGTTGGTTTTGGTATTATTGCTGCATTGATCTGGTTAATGCTACGCGTAACTCTTGGTCTACATTATTAGTGACACAAATTTTAAAACTAAAATTTTTAATTTAAACTTACTGATCAAGTTTATTTGATCATATGCTGTTGAGAGAAACTTATCTTGATGGAGGTGGCACAAAGCGCAACAAACCCGGCACGTAATGGGAGCCATAACTGTTGTGGACGGTTCGAATCTTTGCTTAAAACGGTTGCTGATTAAATAAGTTGGTTCGTTAAGTAATTCGTTAAAGAAATTTTGTTATGTAATGTTACTATATTTGAACTTTATTTGTCTAAAAATTAATTAATGTAACTATTAATAAAAAATCTTTCCACTTTAAGCAATATAATCACGAAATAAGAACTATATATAAAAAAACATGTACGAAATTTCAGTTGGTTTCAAGCGGAAAAGCGTTCACGTAACTGATGTCAAAAACTGTATGAAAGCGGCAATTGCTGCGACATAATTAAAAAATCACGTTAATAATGCTCGTATTTTGGAAAACTTGAGACTCGACTCTTTGATTACTTTTTCTATTTGCTTTAGTAACTGTGCGAGTCTTTCTCTCCATAATAAAGTTATTTGTTCCCTAAAAAAGAATACGACATACGAAGAAAAAACCTTGCCCATATATCTGAATGTAAAACTATACCACACAAATTAAATCTTGAGCAATTTACACATCACCTTCTGAACGAACACTTTGTCTAAATATTACTTGCAGCGAATTTATAACGAGGATCAACAAGTGTTCGGCATACCAGCGAACTTTCCTATACGACTGTATTTGTTGTTTTTGGTCCTGTAGTAATGTAATAAAGCGCTTATTAAATTATGAACTGACGCTTTTGCTGGTGCTAAAATAACAACAAGAACAAGTAATCCACAAAATTGCCGTCCTGGGTTGCCCACAACCAAACATTTCCCGTTGCTGCCGCCCTCGCTATAATTCTTGCGTTCATAATGATGTGGTTTTGCTGGAGCATTTTGTTGGCCCAAAGCCAGTTGCGGTTATAGCCCTTTACTTGGGAGTAAAAGTTTTCATGTCTGTTAACACTTTCGCCGTGCTTTGCTATTGTTGTTACTATAATTGTTTTTGTAGAAGTTACGACTGCAGCGATGGAAAAAGTTAGGCTTGGATGACCACCACTTTTAACATTTTGGCTAGGAATATTTTAATAATTTTTTTAATTGGAATACATTGGAAAAGCACTGTCAATCGATTTCATTCAATCACTCGATAATAAATTTATATATAATTATATTTTTCGCTTATTATGGGACTAATATCATATCACGTTTTGAGAAGTCTTTCCATATTTTTCCCATTGATGGGTGCCAAGGTAAATTATGAGAGATTAATTGTGTAATTGACTTATGGCTCAACCTTATAACACTGACTCCTTTTGACTTCTTTGAGCCCTGCAAATATTTGAATGAATTCAATAAAATGCATTTTATGATGTAAGTATATTTATGCTTACGGGGTAGTCGGATATTATATCGCGTGCAACTAGCGATGGCCAAGAAACATGGATTCATGAACTCATAACAATTTTTACCATCGCTTCCATACGTTGCCTGTGAAATATTAGGGCATTTTATAATATGACAGTTGCGTTTGGATGAAGTAGATCGCAAGTCAGTTCGTCGATACGTTGTCGTAGCAACTGGATACTCATCATTAAGCTCTAAGTCAACTAAAGAGCTGTGGGATTTGTTAGTGTCTTTGTAATTGGATTTTATAAGGTTACCGGCTTCCAGCTTATGTTGATAGCTATCTTCCAGATTGTCATACATTATTCGAGGTGGTGCATTCATTTGGGTTGGTGTACCTAATTTATTAGAATTGTGGTCAACTCCACTTAGGCTAGAAATCGTTTGTAACTGTGAAGTGCCTGATGCCACATAACTTTCGAATGATTCTGGCCTCCCAACTATTTTGTCTTCGACTGATGTCAAAAATAAAGAGTTTGTTGGATTAACTGCTAAGCTACGAATTAGGATATTCTGTAGTATTAAAAGACTAACAGTCATGTTTAAAATTTAAGTGGACACTATTAATTGTTATAAACAACTGATATAGACCGTTGAGATAGAAGTGGGATCTTCTCGCATATTCTTAATAGTTTTATAGTCCAAACTTCTCAGGCTAGTGTTATAATGTTATGTCAAAAGTAAAATAATAGAGGTATAGTTAGTGTTAATTGTGTACCATAACCACAGCATCTCGTTTAATTAAGGAACAAAATATTTATTATTATTACTTAACAGTCTTTGCAGAAAATATTCTCTCACTACTAGTCATTTATAGCATTATCAATCATATTACTGTTGAGTTAAGTTAGTTTTATAGCGTTAAATAATCAGTTGTAACAATTTTAACTTCAAAACTCTTGCTACAAAAAAAAATAGCTAATTCTCGAAGCTTTATGTTCGTTTCCAGCTACTGTTCTAATCTGGTAGCGGTTAGCTACTTTTTTACGTTCATATTAATCTTGTATAATGACTACGTAGAGGATATACGATTATTTTTAATTATAAATCGTGTTGATTCAGCAAGATATTTTAAAGCTACAGATTTAGCGGGCATGAGATCTTATTTAAGTCTAAATTTATCTGCGGAGCTTCGACTTTAATGTTATAATAATACTTGGTAAAAAAACTCATTACTTTTATCGCTCGCAAATATAAATATAAATAAGCTAATAGCTTTTGTGTGTTTTGAAACCATAAATGAAATATCCAGTTTCACTGATGATATCGTAACAAACTCAAGCAAACAGATATATTTTTGTGTATATGCATTGTACAATTTACACATTGTCCTGTACTAAGCATTGGCCATTCAATGCTCCATCATGAATACCATTGAAATGTTCTCGGCTTTTTTATTGCTCTCTCATAATCACCATTGACATCATTCGCCTACACTCACACATTTGTACACATAGTTTGTACATATATGTATTTCGAGTTGCTTTAAAGTTTTTATGAAGTTATGAGTATGAAGTATCACAATATAGATCAGTATATGACGAATGTTACTACATCATTAACTTCATCTTCTTTAAGTGAGCTATATGTATGCCTTTGTCCTATGTTATGCAGTAGCATAGTTACTCAAATTCAAATACGTATAAATGTATCAATTCTGTCGGTATTCCATATGTTGATTCACTCGGTTGTTTGTCGTAGGTCAGGATTTAAACTTTTGAATCCTGTTGCTGCTGGCGTCAAAAGAGCGCGCATGCGCTTTCCTTATGGCAGTGCGTTCGGCTATGGATGCAACACGTGCTATTGCATTTGTTTGCCGCAAATATAAATAAATAGCAAAGAGTGATGACTATTTGTGAATACTGAATGAACCAAAGTTGGGCGGGCAGAAGTGGAGGATAGTTAATTGGGATGAGGATTAAGAGTAATTAAGCGATGTAAAATCTCGGGATTGGTATCAGACGACTGGTTACATAGGTGTATTTTAAGCATTGATATTATAATCCATACGTTGACGGAACTTTGTTAAATTTCATTCGGTAAAAGCAAAGAATGTGGCATTCCCCAAAATTATTTATTATTGCTAATTTACAAATAATTAATTTTGGTTTAAGTTTTTATCCTTAACAACCTAAAAAAGTATGAATAGATACATAGAGAGCAAAAATATATAACCTGAATCAAGACGAAAAAATCTGTCGATATAGCCATACGTATAGTACATTTAATGAATCTCGATATAGGTCCGTCTATCATGCAGTTGTCAAGGGAACAATGGGTCGATAACGGAGTTCACGGTATAAGATATTCGGCATACCGATAATAACTTTTCTATGTTGTTTATTATAACAACATGTTTCTATGCAACTCTCATTTGCCCTTAAGGTTTTTATATAGAGAGCATTCGAGCGTATATGCAACATTATAGAAGTTTCAGTTACTTCACTCAGATACATAGATAGATGGCAAAGAGAACAAAAAGTAGTAAGAGAATTTCAAAAACTTTCCTTCATGATGTTGCTGGCAGCGCAGCGTGCGGCGTTCAATAATGGCCCCAACGTTTGGATACAGTAACGACACTGCCAACGAAGTGGACGCCGAAGGGCAGAGCCGACGGAGATAATCCTAAACGACAGGCGCTGACGTTGACGTCGCAGTCGACGCCGCTGCTCAGCCTGTCTGTCTGGAATTGAGGAGGATGCTATAGGACATAGTACAGCGAGCTATTTCAAAGCTCAGTCATTGCCGGCGTTTCGAATTGTTTGGACGTGTTAAACGGACAAAATTAAAAGTGTTGTGTGTCTTCGTGTTTGTGTTAGTGGCATTGACATGGCCCTAGTGTATTAGTATTAGTTAAGCACATATGCACACACACACACACACACACACACATATGAACTGCCTAATGGTCGGGTATATGTGTGTGACTGACTGTGTGATTTAGGCACTATTTGGGGATTTAATGAAAAAAAATCATTAATGGATGCTGCCGTTGTCGACGCTTTGGGGCCGGAAAGGGCCCATTGGTGATAGTGGCCAGACAAAAATGTGCAAGTGTGTGTAAGTGTGTAGCAATATGTGTGTTGGATATAGTATACTAAAGCCCAAAACTATACAGTCGAATTTCGTGTGCTGACATTTGACACATACATATCCTTTCTGTGTGCTTCGG
Source organism: Drosophila putrida (assembly GCA_037043535.1). Lineage (NCBI taxonomy): Eukaryota > Metazoa > Arthropoda > Insecta > Diptera > Drosophilidae > Drosophila > Drosophila putrida. Next base: position 271,235 of record JBAMBI010000177.1, on the reverse strand, counting down.
GGCACATTTTGTTATTATCGTGGGTTTGACTGACTTTACGGGTTATTTGTCTCAGCAAATGTGCTCATAAAAAATGTAACCAAAGTGGACTTTCTGAACTGGACCCAATCGTTTCGTTTGCGCGCTGACGTCCATTATATTGCTCCTACTAGATGGTACACATAGCCATTACATTTAAGTCACGTTCAATGAAAAAATTAAATTAAATAAAATGTGAAATGATATGAACGCTAAGCGCAACAAACGAAATCAGAAAAGGTGTCTCAATAAATGACAATTGAATAATGAAAGAAATTTAAGAATGAATCCGAATTTACACACATGGAACAACTGTAGCAACTAAGAAGCGAGCTGATATGAATTTGGCAATATTTAAAGTTATGTATATGATGATCATGTGACAAAACTGCGAACTCTATCAAAATAGATAAACAAAGTTTATAAAAGTGAACGGTTTATAAATGGTTATATTTATGGACGTGATTTCTTTTGTCTTTTTTTGACTTTTATTTGGCAATTGTTGAATGCATTTACCATTTGTCGAATATTTTTTTTCTTCCTCGCTAGTCACTGTTGCGTGTAAAGTTGTTTGCATGTGTGTGCGAAAGACATTTCAACGCCTGGTTTTCAGGGCGCACTGCCAAAAATAATAAAAGGATTTTAGGATTGCCGGTATCACAGATCTATGAGACGGCCACCGAGTTTTGTTACCAAATATAGCAAGGTAAATTTATTGAATAAGTTTATCATCCTTATATGATATTGATTCCATTGAAACCCTAAATTTAATTAAACGTTATAATACGGAATATACTTTGGAAATGAACAGAAATTTTTAACACATTTAAGAAAAGTGTAAGGCTCAGAGCTCAACAATTTTCAAGAAACGGGAAATAATGTTCTGCATAAACATGAAAGAGAGAACAAAATAGAAAGGGGAGAAACTGAGTTGCGCTTAGCAATTTGAATAGATTTATACAGGTTAACTACTACGGTTACGGTTTAAATCCCTCAATATACAATTTTTCGGTAAATGAGCGCGATATATAAAAAAGATATTTCTAAAGGCCTTATGTAGATGGTTATATCTTTTTTTGTTTGACACTTCGGCAATGTCTGTTACAGTTGCCGCAATGAAACACTCATGTCAGCTTTTTATAGAATAAAACATGCGGCAACAACAACAACTCCATCAATGAATAGCAACAATACAAAGGCACCCTTTAACCCCGGAGGATACTTTACTAAGGCTGAGATAAAAATTTTAAAAGAAGTGAGCGAGAGATAGGACCGGTAGTTTGTCAATGTGACAATGCAGCACCATGGTGCTGTCACCATTGACATCCTGGAGTCTGGCTTTGCTGAAACAACAATAGAAAATTTCCTTAGCTTAGAAAAAATACGTGCAACCATTAAATTGTTGTTCTACTGCAATTTACGTTACACAATTGTTTTTCCCAGATTTAAAATAATATGAAAGGTGGCCAAACATTTGTAGACACACGCAAAATGCGGCTGCCTTATTTGCAGATAGATGAAATAACCAGAAATATTTCCTTACTCCCTATGCGGTGCTATACTGTGGTGTGCGATGAAAAACGTAATTATGTGGCTTTTCACCTCTTCATATCCGCTAGCCGTCAACCGCCACCTGCCATTAGGCTTGATCCCGATTGTGGCCCTTATCATTGTTCCAGTGGCCACTTTTGTGCAAAATAGCTGCACTTTATGAGTGCGTTGTCGTTGTCGTCCAATGCCAGCAACGGATGCTCTTTGACTAGCAACTCGACTCATTGTACTCTGAGTTAGCCAGAGAGTTGCACTTCAGCTTTCGGGGGTGTGAAAATGGATCTATTGTCTAGCAGTTTCATACAAGGAGTAAGCGTAGCAAACAGGATTTAGTCCGGATCGGATTAAATATGCCTTTAAGTTCTCGCTACGAAGTTTGTTTTTAAAGTTATCAAAGTACTGAAATATCAGAGTACACTATTTAATTTAGGTATACAAAAAAATAAGTTATAAGGCCAACAAAAATCAGTGTCTACAAAATTATTAAATATTTTCTTCCAACGGGGAACATTTTATGTGTGTGTGTTTGTTTGTGTATTGTAATTACTTTGCATAAAAAATAAGCAAATAACTCCTTGTGAGAATTTTGTAACCACCTCCTCAAATTTTAATTCAGGCTACGCCCTTGGTACCTTCTTCTATGAAAAACAATAAACTCAGGTGCTAAGTATTACAACGATCTAATACCTCAACTCAAAAGATGCAAAATTGTTGCCTTACGCCTCAGGAGGAAGCGACGGCGGATGCAACAACGTTTAGCAACATCAGCCATGGCCAATACTCAAGCACTCAAGGGAAACATGCTACATTTGCAGCCGACTGGCACCAAAGTAAATGCAACTCGGTTGCGTAGCTTTGTGTGTTACCATTTGTTGCTGTTCATTGTGGCATATTGCACTTAAAGCTTTTCACTTTAGTCGAACATAAACATATATGTACTAGATGGGTTCAAAGTGGAATATACAGCTGCATTTCAATGAATTCGTCTCTGATACATATGTACGTATTTTAGGATTATTTGCATTACATTAACTAAACGTTGAATACACAACATATAGACAAATTGGACACATAAATTCTTGTTTGGACCAATCAAATATTAAAGTACTTTTTAAAGCTAATTTATTTTAAATGTAGATTCAGTAAAAACCATTATCAAACTGATATCCTCCACAAAAATCGGGTGGTTTTGACAAAGCTATAGAAGTATTAAGTCTGTTGACCGTTTGGACTGGCAACTTTACAAGTCAAATTGATTTGTGTATGTACTAGATGGGTTCGAAATAGAATATGCAGCTGCCTTTCAATTTCGTCATCTAATATGTACGTATTTTAAGATAGTTTGCACTGTACGTAGTGGATTCTTGCATACAACAACAAATCTTGGAGAACGAACTAATTTTTAATGTAGAAATGATTTTATGCACGAAAATCGCTCTTTTAAACTTTTGTCCTGGCAACTTTTACAATTCAAGCTGATGTACATAAAAAACATCTCAGAATCAACTTAAAAGTGGTTTACAAATTTCGGCACGAGGAGTTGATTATAAGGGAAATCTATGTTCAAATAATCATGAATTGTTTGCCTTGTTTTAGTTGAATTTTTGCCCTAAATGCAAATTTTAAATCGATTATGAAACTCTTTCTAAATAACATTCTGAAAGAGACTAGGGCAATGACATAGTAGGTGCATATTTTATGCACCGCAACAGATAGCAGTTATGATTTGAAATCCTTGGAGATGTGAACGCTTGCGAGAGCAAAGTCTATGACGTATACCCTGAAAAAAGGTCACACTACACCTCTCACTACTTGTCCATTAACAAGCAGGAAAGGAAGCGACCAGCCAGACAGTTAGAAGGGACAAAGGGCGACACACAAAAGTGTGTAAAATAACAACTCATTAAAAATTAAAGGCAAACAATACACACTTATGTATACAGACGAGAAGGGACTGGTACACACACACGCTTTTTGATGACGACACCATCCAAGTGCTAAGTAAAGAAGAAAAACGCTTGCAGCAAATTTTCAATAAAACTCAGTAAAGTATACAAATCATTTACAATTCTCAATTAAATGTAAGGAACACGTGCCTATCATATGGAACAGTGCAGTTCTGTTCTGTATTCAGAGCTGTCCTCGGTGAAAAGGTGTCAAGTTGTAAATATGAAAGGAATCTAAAGTGTCCTTGTGCTTCCTCACAATCGGCGTGGTGTCGATTCTTTAATGAGTGTCATTATGAGGTTTGTTTAGGTTCTCTATAATGTGCCTGCCTAAAAGAGGTTTTTGCTCGGTTTATTAAGAATTTTTGTAAATTTGTAAATTTGTTGGGCTGTTGAGCTTTTGTACACATGTTGTCCAACACTTTGACATTAAATACAACTTATTTGTAGGAGTCGTTTACGGTTGAGCACGTGATGTACTCTCGCAATTAAATTGATTGAAAATATAATTATATATTAATATCATCATTTGGCTCAGAAAGTACTTATTCAATGTATTTAATTCATAGTATTTATGAATACATTATATAATTTGAACATTGTTTTAATCTGACGAATCTGAAATTGCAACGGAAAAAAGACCAAATGACTTTGCAAATCAATCAGTATTATTTAACAAAATCATTACTAAAATGGAAACTAATTTTTAACATAAATTTTCCTTTACAGTTGAACTACTGAGGACCCAGCGGAAAGTTGTACACAGAGAATCAAAAATAAAAAAAACGGCGAACATAACTATACTAATTATAATAATATTAGACAGAATAAAGCATGGAAGTACACACACAACTTAAATTCAGAGAAGTGTGTTTATTACTGCTTCTAGTCAGTAAGAAAGGTGGGTTAATAATTACAATCTTCAGCAATTCTACTAATTCAATTGTTGTGATTGTAGTAATTGTTACTGTTGCAAAAACTGTTGTTTCCAACAAATTAAATTGCTTTTGTGTAAAAATAGTTTTGAGTCCCTATAAAAGCAGGGTACAATAGCTACAGACCAACATGTAGTATGACACATGTTACTACTAGCTTTATGAATTTAAAGTAGTTAAACAATAATTTCGTTCTTATAAAGACAAATTAACAAATAGTCTAAACATATATTTGCATTGATAAATACAACTTCATTATATACATTTTCTTCCTGCAGTGAATATCGTTATGCATTCAATCTTACATATTTTGACTTTTGCTATATACGTGATGTCACTGTCGTTGCCCGGTGAGGCAACAGGCGGATTACGCGTTCCCTCCTTCCTTCAGGAGCCATTACCCCATTTGCTATTTGGTAACGACACAGGTGCAGAGGTTAGCTGTATGGCGCATGGGAGTCCCCAGCCTGTGGTTTCCTGGGTAATGCGAGACGGTACCCTTGCAACTCAGCTACCCGGACTAAGGTAAGTTTCGGGCTTCGGCAACTATGCTTATGAGTAAGAATAAGCTATTTTCTTTATAAATATGAACAACGGTAAATTGACGGGTAAAAACGCAGCAGAAATCTACCAATAACTATTGGATACTGACACTGCATGTAAAACACATAATACTTATATAACCTTAGCAGCTTAACTTACGTTACATTTTCGGAGTCAAAATTATAATACCTTTTGCAAGAGTATAAATATTTAAGTACAGCATGTATATACTTAAATCAAATGGGGTTTTTTCCCATTGTAAATTGAAAGCCTCAAGACTTTGTTAACTACAATACTGTATTTTCAGAAAAATATCTGGTAACGGCACAATGCATTTTCCACCGTTTTTGGCGCAATATTATCGAACGGATGTACACGAGACTACATACCGTTGTCGGGCTAGCAATGAAGCTGGCACAATATTGAGTCGAAATGTACAGGTGCAAGCAGGTAAGTAAAAAGTATAGTAAAGTAGCTGACACTGCGTCTATGCTGTACTTGGAGGCTCTATTAGTATGCACAACAAGCCACAAATATAAATACCAACACATTTCCGCCGCATTCATGAGCATAGTGTATTGTTACATTTTCGAGCCTCTTTTACAAGCGACGTATTACATACCCTGTTCCAATTACTGTGAATGCATGACCAGCAAAAAGTGCCGCTTATGTTACGAGTATTATATAGACTCTTAGTCAGGACAAATAAGACATTCCATTTGTCTGTTTAACAGTGCTTCTATCAGCTCAATCATCAGTATGAATATGCATTATCAAGATTATGATTTGTGTATCTAAGTTTGACTTTGAACTGAAAAATTTATTATGCTTATGTTTGTAAGAATGCAACTAGAAAATTCAACTTGGCTTAAATTACGCGAGTCTGTTTCCATGTTTATTTTATATTCCGTTTATTCTTGTGCCCCTTGTACACCATTTTCAGAGCCCCACAGTTAGTTATTAAAGTGATTTTAAGATTATCTGAAAAGCAGTTCAACCTTACAGGTCTTCACCAAACGTTGATTTTTAGATATTTTTTTTATTTTTACTTCTCTTTATACATTTACTTCTTGCAGTGCTGCGTCGTCAGTTTCACGTACATGTGGAAAATACTGAAGTATATTTGGGAAACTCAGCATTGATTAAGTGCAGTATACCGGAATATGTACGGCCTTATGTGCGCGTGGCCAGTTGGCATCGTGGCGAAGAGATACTGCTACCAGAATCATCGGATATTGGTGAGTGTAGCCACATTTTGCCTTTACCTTTTACATTTTACCCTTACAGAGGGTATTTAAATTTTGTTAGGAAATGTGTAAAGCTTTCAAAAAGGACTGAAAAGTCTCATAATGTACAGTACATACATATTAATACATATCCGTCTGTTTCTATAGCGGCACACTATATCGTATATGTAGATGTAACAGGAACTATCGGTAAAGATCAATCTTTAGTTCGGAAAACTTTGTTGTTTCATGAGATAACTCGATCAATCTCGCAGATCCTGAAGAAATTTAGTTAGAATCTGTCGACTATATAATATAGCTGTCATAGGAACGATCAGTGGACTATACAATGCTCTGCAAGGGTATAACAACTTTGGCTTCAAAAATTTTGTGGTTACTCCTGCCAGCATACATATGTCAGTCCTGTTGTGTACAAGTGTGGGTGTTTATCCGTTTCTGAAATTTATGTAGACATATTCGAACTGTTGTTGGACTTGCTTTTACTTCTTGTTTTGCTCTTTTTGTTGTATTGTTAGTCCTGAGGGATGCTCTGTTGCTCTATTGCTGGTAGCGTTGACATTTATTGCAAAATGTTACGAGCACGCAATGAGAACTTTGATTTGATTTTTCTTTCTGTGGCTTTCATTCTATCTTACTTTGTTGCTTGAAATTTTATAAATTAGGTCTCCTGCCATTGATTTTTATTGCAGCGGGTCGCTATGTGGTTCTGGCTACCACCGGAGATTTATATTTTCGCTCTGTACGCTCCGAAGATAGCTTAGTAAAATTCCACTGTCTGGTTACTAATACTCTGAATGGGGACCGACAACGCAGTGATGAGGTCACGCTGCAGGTGAAACGTAAGTTGAAACATTGGGAACGATACAACTATTTATTTACTAACATAACTTACTTGTCAATACAGAGCTGAGCAAGAATATGGCACCACGAAGCAGCCAAAAACCAGTAATAGAAATTGAAGTGGAACGTGGTAACGATGTGCATTTACCTTGTAATATACAGGGCAACCCATTTCCCATATTCACGTAAGTACTTCTTCCAATGCAATTGTTTTTCTTAAGAATTTTGTATGAAAGCTCAGTCCCTAATAGGGACTTTACATGTTTCCTTTGATTATACCCATGGTGTTCATATCTCAATTTTACTCTACATATACTTAATATTATTGTTTTTTATTCTGCCTTTGAAATTTAATCTAACTTCTTGCGTCAAGTGATTATAGTTGAAAATATTAATTAAATACATTTTAATTGCAGATGGTATCGCGTTTCTGATTCTGCAGCGCTCTATCCCATACCGTCTTCTCAGCGATTGATTCTCTCCCGAACATTGTTATTTATCAAGAACGCTGAAGAGCGGGATGCTGGAAAATGGGTAAGTATCCCTGATAGAGATAAAAACCAAAATCTTTATATAATCTAATAATATAAATAATGTATTAATCAGTATGCATTTATTATATTAACTTACTCTTACCCTAAACATTGTTTCCAGATTTGTCAGGCATCAAATCAGTTTGGGGAGCAACGAATTGAAATTCGGCTCAGCGTTAATACATTTGTATCTGTGCATATACTTCCACAAGTACAAATTGTCAATTCAGGCGGAACGGCAATTTTCAATTGCACGACAACTGGCTCAGCGATCGATGTCATCGACTGGTTGCACAATGGCAAACCGCTACAAGCTAAAAGTGCACTCAGTGCTGGTCGAGATGGGTAAGTATACGCATATACATATATTCAACAAATTTCAAATTTTGCATACATAAATACAATACTAAATACGTAAGTATAAGCGTCGAAGCCAAGATTAATTTTTATACCTTGTGGGTATTTAATTCTTCAATTTAATGTGTTGTTGTGTTGTTGTTGCTCGTTTTGTTTTCCTATTCGTTTATGCATTTACACATGCATAAAAGCAAATTTAGAGTTTTCGCCCCCTCTCCCACTCTCTTTCAAGTTATTTCTGTTTGGATCTTCTTACATGCATATTTATACAAGAAGTGGGTTAAATTCTTAACTTATTTGTTTTAAAAAATTTTGTTATACGTGTAAAATTTGTTTTTATTTAGTTAGTTTGAAAATAGCGTGCTCATTGTTGCTAAGACTTATAAATACAAAACAGACAACACAAATACAAAAGACAAATATAATTAAAAGAAAATTTGAGTAGCGTTCTCTACTACCACAGGGTATGCCGGGCTCTCCCGATTGAATGTTATATTTTTATTAAAAATTAAAATACTGAAAAAAAAATACGAACACTTAATAGCTAACTATATTACATTAGCAACAGGGATTGATTTTATACGCTATGAATTATGAAACATATTTGCTATTATATTGTTTATCCCAACTTCTCATTCAACTGTTTAAACCTTTCCCAAAATTAGGACTTGGGTTCAGTCTGATAAAAACACATATGTACATATAACATATTTGTCTTTTGTGCTCATATATGCTTTGTGCAGGCTAGATTTCTTATTGTTAAAGAGTAATAATAATAGCAGTAGAAAATTGAGTAAGTGGAAGTAAAGATGTGAACAAAACTCACTTGAATTGGTTGAACCATCTTGATAATGCAAATTACATGAAATCAGCATAATGCGCCTTCTAGTCTGTAAACAACAAACACAATCCTTGTTCATATTTATATGTACCTATGTACATATGTATGTATGTATGTATTAACACAATATGTGCATGCTTATATGTATACATGTATGTACATTTGTATATACTGTGTATACATTCGTGCTGTCGTACAAGCTGGTTAGCCCCAGAAACAAATAACTTGTTAAAGTAAACATCATTCAAGTCTATGTATCTGTATGTTGTGTTTGCATGCAAGCTGACCAGCTGTTGCCTTAGGACATACTCCTGAGAAACGGTCAAGCAGGACATGATGAGAGTGAGTGAAATAGATAGAAAGCGAGTGATACGGAGATAGGGAGTCCGGGCAAATCAGCATAACAAATCAAGCAGAAATTTGTATGCTTATGCTAATAAAATAAATTACAAATTTCGCCTGAGCGAACAAAAGGCTATTGCTTACAAATATACACAACACTTTAAGGTTGCAAAATCATGTTAGGCTGTAGACTTTTATATTTTTTGTTTTTATAGTAAGTATTGCCTGGCACAGTTTTAAAAAATAATTCATTTTACTTAATATATTTAATTATTGTTGCAACAATGAAAAACATAAAGATGTTTCGAAAAGTCTAGGGGTATTCAATGTTAGTTATCCAGCATTTCCCGTGGTGCCTCTTATTTTTGCAGTATACGTTTCCTATCAAAGAGTTCATTGATGATACAAAATGTTGGAAGGCGCGATCGTGGAGTTTATCAATGTCTTGTGGAGAACCAACGTGCCAGTGCCCAGGCCATGGCTGAGCTGAAATTGGGCGGTAAGTTCACAATGGATGATACCTCATTTACGAGACATTTATCAAACGTGCTTATATTAATTTTCTCATTGAAGACACGGTGCCTGAATTGATTTACACATTCATTGAGCAGAATGTGCGTCCAGGTCCATTAATATCGCTTAAGTGTTCCGCCAGCGGATCACCGCCACCTCAAGTAAGTTCAAATGTGTTAATATTTTCAATGGGCTCTTCCATATGTTAAGCAATTTAGTAAAAGAGCAGGCGCACATTAAATTTGTTATTCAGATAAATGAATGATTAAGCTCTTAAGAGCTATTTATTGATTATGAATTTCTCATTGCAGTTCGCTTGGCTTTTGGACTCACAACCCATTATGGATGTGTCCCTGCACCATCGCTTCGCTATTGGGCAATTTGTTGACATGTCTGGTGACGTAATAAGTTATTTAAATATTTCACATGTTCGCCCAGACGATGGAGGTCTTTATAGGTGTGTGGCAAGTAATTCGATGGGACATATTGAACATTCGGCCAGGTTGAATGTTTACGGTAAGTTGACACATTCAATGCGACGCAGGATTTTGAATTATTTTTTTGTATTAGCACTTTGCAGATCGAAGTAAGTGTATTACAAAAACTTTGCTTGCCTATTTTCTGTTTCAATAGGTTAATGTATATCTCTATAGACTATAATGTAATCGACAGCTCCCAACTCGAGCGTTTTTTCCTATTTCGCTTGAACTTGGGAAGCGACACCCTATTTTAACGTTTGAACTGTAACTTCTGCCTTGTGAATATATCGGAAATAATCCTCCACTCATTTGGCTCACACAATTTGTCATAATCAATGGGAAAAGGATGTTTAATTATGAAAATTACAATTTGCACAACAAGTTTATGCATTCAGCGTCCTGCATTGGTTGTGGATCCGTTTTAGGCATTAGATTTGCATATGCCCGAAATGAATATAATTTGCATAATTAAGCTTTAGAGCTATACTCCCGCCTAATTGCATTTTACGAAGGCTACTTCGTAAATTATTGTAGCCAGAAAATGTTAAGAGCGGTATCTGTTTGTTCGTTTCTATTGGTCTATGTTGCTCTATGAAAAATTTGTTTGATTAAGCTTTGAGTTCTCGACAGTCGCATTTAGATAAAATATGCACTGCTGGATAATTTAAGGCGAATATAGCTGTTATGATTTGTTTTATACTTAGTCACATTTGTAACTACAAGTAAGTAAAAGTATGTAATTTACAGGACCACCATATGTACGCGCTATTGGAGCCGTTAGAGCTGTTTCCGGAGAAGACATAACTATGCGCTGTCCGTTTGCAGGATATCCGATTGAACAAATTCGTTGGGAAAAGGCGCATCAGGAGTTAACAGCAAGTAAGAAAGCTTGAATTTAAATTATGGATAAATCATAATAAGACCCTTTTTTTATGTATTTGTTATATTATTAAGTTTTTTGATTCCTAAAACTTAAAAGTATAGAGATTACTAGTTTCTTACTTGTTATTATGAATTACAAGAGTTTTAACAACATAAAATTAATTATAAATTTTGTTATCCACATAGTTTTACTTATTTTTTTATTAATTCTTTTTATTTAAATATAGTGGTTAATATGCATAAATTGAAAATATATACTCGTTTGGTTCAGGCCCACACTATGGACTTGCTTCAGTGCACGATGGCGGGCAGCTTGTCATCAAAAACGTAGAGCCAGTTCGGGATCAGGGCATTTACACCTGCATTGTGCGGAGCCGATCGGGCGAAGAAGCACGCCGAGATATGCAACTGAATGTCAACAGTAAGTTATCCGTCTTTCATTCGAATATCACCGTAATCTGCTCCATCGCTCACCAGGTCCTCCTGTTATTGAGCCTTTTAAGTTTCCAAAAAATCTGCAGGAGGGTGGTCGCGCTCAGATTACCTGCGCGGTATCTTCTGGGGACATGCCTATATACTTTAGCTGGAAAAAAGATGACCACTCACTACCTAGCAGCCTACAGGTGAGTAGTTTAGGATAACTTTTCTTTATATTTAAGCAATTTTACTTTTGAGTGCAATACCAACACTTTTGTGTTTGCTTCCATTTCAATTTCCAGATTAACGAGAAAAAGGAGGAGTTTTATTCGCTTCTAGTGTTCAAGGATATCAGTGCGAGGCACAGTGGTAAATACACTTGTTATGCAAGCAATGCTGCCGCCAAGGTGAACTTCACTGCGGACTTGCAAGTGCGGGGTAAGTTTGCTTCGTTATCGATGTAGATTAATAGCCAAAAAAGGGTGGTATATGCAATGTTGAATACTGAATCTACTGAAGTCTGGTGTCTTTAATTTAAAAATAAATCAAGCTTCAGAAATAAACCTTTTTTTGGTGGTCGCACACAAACAGACTTGTACACAGCAAGTTGTTAATATTATTGTTTACTTGGTGCGCTCTTATTTGTATCCTTTCGGTTCCGCCTTTCACGTCACGTTTTATTTCAGTGGCACCACGCTGGAGCCACGAGCCCATGGATACGGCCATTATGTTGGGCAACACAATATCGATAAATTGTGAGGCAGAAGGATATCCGATTCCGACTATTACTTGGTTCAAGGGACAGGGTAAGTTTGCCAATTTGCCGTCCAGTAGCTAAGTCTCGAAGCCAACCACCTCAGTTCATTAAAATTGGATGAGTTAAACGTAGAGGCTTAGTCAGAGTCAAGCGCTAGATTATTAATAAGCTGAGTGGGATTTGAGTTGAATTTGAGTAGCAATTAGTTAAATGAAAGAGTCTTCTATAGGCAAAGCCTTCAAGGACTTCAAATCGCTGAGTATGCGTAATCACTCGCTAGTGCTGAATCTGGCTACGGATAATGATGAAGGCTACTACATGTGCAAAGCAGCAAACGAAATTGGAACTGGACTTAAGAAGATAATACGCATCAATGTGAATGGTAATTGAAATCACACGCATCAGACTTAATAATGGTTACCTACACAATGGTTACCTTTACTTCTATATACAGAGCCAGCACGATTTGAGCAGCCCGCACGGAATGTTAGCTCCCGTCGTAATGATCCAATAACATTGGATTGTAGTGCAAAGGGGGACGAGCCTATCAGCATTGCCTGGACTCACAACAATGGACGCATTGATCTTAATAACTTTCGATTTAGCATTGCTGAGATGAAAACCGAGAAGGGCGTGGATTCGCAGCTCACCATCTCACACTCAGATCGCCATGATTCAGGCGTTTATCGCTGCACAGCTGAAAATCCTTATGGACGAGCAGACCAAATCATTTTTCTCGCCGTACAAGAGCGACCTGATACACCCTCGAATTTAGAGGTTTACGAAGTTGGCTCCCGCACTGTTAAACTCAGCTGGCGACGTCCCTTTGATGGTAATTCTCCTGTGCTCAGTTACCTAGTACAGTATCAGCCTTTGAAGTATATGCAGTCACACACAGTCACTACAGGTGGGGACTGGAATAACATTAATGTCATCAATGTAACTCTTCCTTCAACAAGCATTAGCCGCAGGTATGTGTTATTTTCAAACTGCAGCCTGAAAACAGACTTAAATATAAATTGGTGCTTATTTTTGATAGTTATGACAGTGATCAACGTGAAAATGCCATTGTAGCTGGCCTTTCCCCGGCAACAACATTCCTTATACGCATGCAGGCCATTAACGAGATAGAACGTAGTGCCTACACTGACGCAATTGTACTTAAAACGCAAGAGGAGGCACCCACAGAAGCTCCTTCTAATGTACAGGTGCAAACTGGTGGCGAGAGCGAGTTGATTATAATCTGGCAGGTTGGTACACTTCAATAAACTGGCTATCCTGAAAGTGTATTTCTCACCCATTCCCCATTACATATAAACACTTTCTAAGTTTTATATTTAATTTTCGACATATTTTCTTATTTATTTACTTATCTCTTGTACATTATTATTAATTAAATAGTATATTTTTAAATTCTTTCTTTCTATCTATCTCCTACAGATACCTCCCCGCGAGTCGTGGAACGGTGAGCTAATTGGTTACACTATTAACTGCAGCGAAGAGAAGCAAAACATTAATTACATAAGCGTGGTGAACAGTTCCCTCAAGTCGGTTATTGTCAGCGGATGGGCCACCACTAAGGCCACTCTCCGTGGCCTGCGTAAATACACCCGATATGCAGTCACTGTACGGGCTCTCAACAGCTTTGGCTCTGGTCCCTGGAGTGCTACCGTCTTAGGAACTACTGCAGAAGGCGGTAAGTAGAACCCGATAATTATCAGATTATAATTGATTCAGTTGATTTAATTATTTATAATTCTATCAATATCTATTGTTCAGACATGGACAACATTTAATATTATTACAATTTGAACCGATTTTTTTATAATCTCGAAGAAGATTAGCGTCGACTTAGTCATTTTTGTGCATCAGATACTCTTCATAGACATCCAGTTATGATTGTATTGGAAAATCTTAGAAAATCGACAAATTAAATAAAGAATGCTTTGAATATATATTTTCGATGAAAATTTTTAAATAAAATAGGCTTATGCGTATTCTTTGTTTTATATTTGTAGTGCCGGAGGCTGCACCGCAAAATGTAAGCTGTTCGGCGTTATCATCTCAGAGTCTAAAGATATCATGGTTGGAGCCGCCTCTGCAACTCCATGGTGGTGTCATACAGGGCTATAAAATTTTATATCGCCCAATAGTGCATCAAAGTGAGTACACTATGTATTAATAGGGACTAGCTAATATTGTTAAATATTTCTTGGTATTGCAATCTTTGATGAATTCGGAAATAGCAATTAATAAGTATTTAAATACCCAGAGATTAATGGATTTGAAAACTTTAATGTTATAATTGAGATAAATGTCTATTATTTATCTATTGGTATATCAAAAATTTTCATTAAAATTCAAAATATATTTGATCAATATTACCATTTCGTAGTTGACTTCCCCACCAAAATGGAAATTAAGCGCACATCAAATCTGGAAACCTATCTACACACACTGCTCAAGGCCACAAACTATTCAATTCGTGCTCTGGCTTACACATCTACAGGAGATGGTTTGGCCAGTCATCCATTGTTTTGTCTAACCGATGACGACGTTCCTGATGCGCCTGCGGCTATTAAAGCTGCTGCCTTGACAGCAGATTCAATTTTAATTTCATGGCTGCCGCCGAAGAATCGAAATGGCATTATATCGCATTACACCGTGTATGCACGTGAAGCGGGTCGCAAGGGGCAAACAAAAAGTAAGTAGCAAATGGAAAGTAGCTCAGTTATTTTCATGACAACTACTATATTGTTGATAACATATAGACATAAAAAGTATAAACATCTCTTATTATTATATTCAATCCTAATTGTAACTTAGAGTGGTTAAATATTCTTGCTCGAAAATACTTATGGTTTATCTCCTGTCCTCTTATTGTTACGTGTGTTTCTTTTACCTGTGCTAGTTTATCAAATATAACAAATTTACCGATTTTTTTAAATTGAGCTTATTACATGTGTACTATAATAATTAAAAATGAAAATTTCGTACAATTATTAAAAATGAAGTTATTTAAGGTCTGTATGTTATTTTGTTTTGAAATTCCTAATCATTAGCTCACTTGGTGCGAGTGGATGAGAACGGCTATCCAGTCACCTTTGAGGCCCGTAGTCTTGCCGAGAATCAAATGTATGAGTTCTGGGTCTCTGCATCCACTTCGGTGGGCGAGGGCGAACCCACATCTGTGGTTGCTCAGGCCACCAATACGCGAGGTAACTTTAAGTTAATACATATTTATAAATATTTACTATGGCTCATAGTTGTATTAAAGGATATTTTGCAAATTTTGAACAATTTTAATTTTAATTAAAATTGCACATGCCATAACCAACGATTGCTGACCAAATCAACCGCATCATCCTCAGCCTCAGCAACCTTTTAATTTCATTTAACTAACTGATTGCATTGGTTGTTTGTTGTTGCTTTCTGTTTTCTGTTTTCTGTTTACTGTAGCACCTGCACGCATTGCCTCATTTGGTCAGGTGGTGCGTAAAGCAGTGGGAACTAGGCTCATACTGGAGTGCATGGCTGTTGGTAATCCAACACCTCGTGCACGTTGGTTAACCCGTGATCGCCCCGTAACTTTTAGCCCTTTCTATGAGGTTACAAATGAGGGCAATTTAAAAATACACCGTAAGTAGATCAAAATGTGGAATCATTCAGAGTTTTCATATTTTGATCCTCCTCATGTTTCTAAGGTGTTGAGGCTAGCCTGTCCGGAAATTATTCCTGCACGGCAAACAACCTCTTTGGCAGTGATGAAATACAATATCAGATGATTGCCATGAAGCCTCCTGACGCACCACAAATCATCGTGCAGTACGCTTCCGCTGACAGCATACGTGTCAGTTGGGATGCGCCACAGGACGGAGGAGCACCGCTGCAGGGCTATACAGTTTCATATCACGCATCCGGTGATAGTTGGGTGCAGACAGAGCTGTTGCCGGAGAATAACGCTTACACGATTACAGGCTTGAAATGTGGAAATCAGTACATTATTAAAATGTCGGCTCATAATATGGTGGCTACTGGTGCGTCTAGCGAGGAAATTAATGTCTGGACCAAGGGAAAAGGTACGTTTTTTATCAATTGCGTTTCCATTCAAATTTATACTAAGTTTATATATCTTTCTTAATGAAATTATCAACATATTTACACATAACATAATTGTGATTTTCGTTTCCATTTACATTTCCGTTTTACACAGCCTCCCAAGCACCGAACGGTAACGAGCTTATTGCCACAAACGCAACATGCGTGAATTTGAAGCTGTCATCTTGGCACAACGGCGGTTGTGGCATACATCATTTCTCTATTGAGCACCGTCCACTAGGTTTGTTAAAATTACAAAATTATTTTAAAAAAAAGCGTAAATATAGTCGCTATTATTTTAGTCATCCTTGCCCGCCCTGTATTATTTAGGGACAGGAAAAAAGTCTGTATAATAAAATGAAAGAGTTGCAAGCCATGTATAGCAGATATTGCATACCCAATTCGAATCAGTCAAAACCGATTTTCCATATTTTTATGTGATATTCAATTTCCTCTTGAGCGAAGATAACCTACTTTTATGTTGATATTCTTTGGTTCGTTTATTCCAGGCGACATACGCTGGACAGTTGTTACTTCAGATATTTCCAACGCTGAGGAAAATCGTGAAAATTTAATATTTTGTGACTTTCTGCCAGCCAAGTGGTATCAGCTGCGTATCTCGGCTACCAACGATGCCGGGAAAACCACAGAGCATTATCATTTCAGTACAACGAGCCTTGATGGCATTACCATTTCACCACCACCAGTACTTGAATCGGAATATGATTTAATGGACAATCTGATAAATGCAACAAATCCAACGAATGGTGATTGGCTTGCAACATTTATTGTCATTGTCATAATCACAATATCCATTATAACGATGTAAGTACCGATTCATTAGGTATAAACAGTCGTTTTCGTACTTGTCAATTTTTATTAAGCGTTTACTAACAAAGCTGATAGTTATCCACTTAACGAGAAAATAGTTTCTTACTTTTGTGAGTGTCAAAATTATATACATTTTAATTTGCTTACAGTGCACTTACTATTAAGCACCGGAGTACACTCTGTGGTCCTATAGCTGAGGGATATGAGTCGCGTGCGATACCCAGTGATTACAAGGAGGAGCATGAAAATCGACGCAACCAGCAGGTTTACAGTGCCTCTCCGGTTAAGACAGTGGACAAGGGAAACGAGTCAGGTGAGAGTCAAAAGATTTTTGTTCAGCTGCAATTAAACGTATTTTTGTGACCCATTTAGAAATGTATGAGATTTCGCCATATGCTACGTTCAGTGTGAATGGTGGAAGGACTGGGGCACCAACAAAGACACCAACACGTGGTCTAACCGGACAAACGCCACATGACTACACTATGCAATTCAAAACATTTGGTCATCCAGAGGGGGAAAATCTTAATGCAACTGCCTATCCGTTGTTACCCAATGCGAGCTTTGGCCATGTAATGGGCAAGCCCAGCTGGCACAAACAGCGCTATCAGAATACAGATGGTAAGTTGATTGTGTGTGTAATTAGCCAAAATTTAGCTGATATTTATCCTCAGATGAGTCAACACTAAGCAAATCGATGACCATAGTGGCTGGCTCGCAGTCTGCTCATTCTCGAGCTCAAAAGTCTAAAACTAAAATTGGTGGCACTGGTGTGGTGGCCGGATCCGAGTCTGACACGAGCCTAAGTCCTAACACCGAGTTCTCAAACATGCCTACATATCGAGTTCCTTGTAAATCTTCTCGTGGGAGTGATGGGCGCGTAGTTGTTGGTAAGTATTTAATAGATAATATTGACAGCTCAATCGAATATCTGTTATCTTTTTAAATACAATTTATTATCTTTCATCCTAGCGTTAAAAGGTTTCACTTAAAACTGAGTGCACTACTCACAATATGTTAATTAAATTATTCTAAGTTAATTCTTAAAATCATATGCAATATATATTTTCTATCTAATGTTAAAGCTCTAAATTAATTAATTTACTTACAATTTGATTACTTAGATATGTTTCGACCAGATTCAAGTACAGAATCAAATAATGATCAGGTCTCACCGGCGTTGGAACGGAGGCTGAATACGCCGCGTCATGTTGGATTGCCTGTGGAGAGTCGGAGCGCTGTACAACGTAGCCGGAAGAATGCTTCCCAACTGGGTAACCAGACGTTGGAGCGACGAAAGTGCCCTGGTAGTAACAACAGGTAGTTCAGGTACCTAAGCCCTAACCAATCCGAATCGAAAATCCAAGAAAAATCAAATTCACTGTAGCAAATTAGATACTATGTATATTTAGCTATTAGTATTTAGTAATTCTGAATCAGTTCGTATGGATAAATTTTGCTGTCCTTTACAGTGTAGACAGCGAGGGAGAGACCGCCAGCTCGTTAGCCGCTTCAATAGCCGCTATTACCTGCGGTGATTTAACTGGCGGCTTTCGACCACCGGCTGGATTTAATGATACTCGGGAATTTGGGGATCAGGCAGAGTGTGAACGAGAGCAACGCGCTTTAGATTTAGAGGTGCAACGCGTGATGGAAAATACAAGCGAGGCTCAGCTCGCAAAAATGGATCGGGATGAGCTTACCTCACTGTTAGCAAGGTAAGTTCATTTTACGAGCAGAATCGTTATCTCCAGTGCTTGATTGCAATTTGTTGCATGCCTGTAGTGTCTACCAACCTTGAACCATGAACCGCAAAAACTAACTAGCCTGCGACCTCTAGGTATCACGAGAAGAAGGAACAGGAGCGTCAAGAGTCCATAATACATGTTTAATATCTACAAAAAAACCGAGATCTTGATATTGACACCGACTCAACTGTAGCATTTAAATGCATTTACGTAGCGCCTACTTTAATTAGTGTTTACTATTACTAGTACTAGTACTATAGTACTATAGCAATCACGCGAAAATCTCGCTAATGAAAATTAAAGACTATAAGAATCTGATTATAAAATAAGTGGCAAAATAAATGTAAACCTACAGCGATACTATTCAAAATATGTGAATATGTCAAAAAGTGATTTTTCTTATACTCCTTAAATATTTTCAAATTATGAGTGTCTCTTTTTGGTGATAAATTTAGATTTTTCAAAATAGATGTTAACGACAATTAATCGAACAAAGTGCACGTTTGGCACAGATGTGTAATTTTCGTAAAATATAATAATAAAACTAACTAAAAAAAATTTAAAACGTAAAAGATAGAGTATACATGTCAGTAACAAAAAATACAATGAAAATAGCAACAAAACGAAATAAATAAAATTTATTCTATAACGATAAAACAAATTGACTCATGGTAATTTTATTTAAACAATATTTTTAAAAGCTAAATCCACAATCTTCAATTTAAAAATAGCGATTATTCACAGTTATATTAAATGCAAAGGATGCCTTTTAAATCTAACCTATTTTATAATTGGCAACAGCTGCACTTTTAATGTACTGCATTTTCAAAGAAATATATTTGAGCCAAGATGAGGACTGAAATTTTCTGTAAAGAGTCAGTTTAATGACAAGACCAGAGGCATGAAATCTCTATCAGAATTCACAATCAAACGAAAGTTTCAAAATCGATATAATAGCTATACGCATGACCTGCACTGTAAATATGTACGTGTGTGTGTACCAGAGTATCTGTTTGTGTATGCTTGGCATGATTCTGGACGGCAGCACTTGTAGAAATGCACATGATTGTCGACTAAAATCAATTTCAATTAGCTAAAGCTGCTGGCTGCTGGCTGCTTGTCTATACAAATGAGCTCCAAATGACAAAGGGATAGAGTTCGTGGCAATAGAAGCAGTAACAACAAGAATTGTAACTCCACTTGCAACGTTGACAATGACAACAATGTAATTTAAGCAAATTCATAACCTGAAAATGCAATAGGTTATTTGCATTAATGGAACAATTTCTCAAGCTTACATTTAGTACATATACTCACAATTAGCCGAATCAAAAGGAGCCTAACAGCTAACCGCAACAAAGAAGCTATAATAACAACTATTGAATATAAAGGTCTGTAGGTCCTAACTACACAGAAAAATGTTTTGACTAACGGAGCGATTTATTTAATTATTATTAAACTACAAACAGTACACAGAACAAATAATAAACAGTTTAGATTTAAGATCTAAATCTGGAGCCAATAAAAATTAAAAAAAAATTTTACATAGATTGAACCAACATTCGTTGCAAGGATTGGGAAAAACACAAATAATATGTTTAAATTAGTTAGTTAAAGGTTAAAAGCCTTTTGTACTACATTTTAAAGCTTTCTCTTTGGAATTTGAGCTACACGTAGTCTATTAACCATTGTATAATTTTAGGGTTTAGTTTCAGAACGAACTTTTTTCTGTGTACTGTGTTTTACTGGGCTGATTTGAGATTCCTATAAAGTGTGGATTATTAGCTACTCAAGTCTCGTCCAAATAAGTACAAATGAACCAGCATAGCTTCTATTTTGTGCGGTCTTTTAAATTAAATTATTCAAATTTTGATTAAAATTTCAGTTTTCGGTCTGTGGCTTAAATTGGCAACATCTGATTTAGGATTAAATCATACCTAAAGTGTATGACGATTTACAAATTAAAAGGAATTGCATAAATGTTGTTTTTTCTCAATTCGTTTTTCAAGTACCATCCTAAGCAGTATTAATCAACGTATTTTGATAGCTAGAAAGCTTGAAAACGAAAATTTAGGTGTTTGTCTTTCTCTTGGCCTCCAGTTACAAATCAAACAGCCATCTCAGCAAAATGAGGCAACATGAGATGTGCAGCCATGCCAAATACGAGTAGCTCCTGCCTAAGCCACTTGAAGTTCACATACATATGCGAGTACATACATGCATGTGCATATACAAACATATCTGTGGGTGTGTATATATGTATATGCATACGGAGTTTGACTGTAGGACAGCTGTAAATGCAACAGCCAGTAACGTGCACCCAACGGGGTGGCCTTTACGTGCATTATAAGACATGGGATAAATAAAAAATGTAAAGAAGTGTTGCAAATTCAAACAGTCAAGCAACCCCATCCTACTACTAGTCAGCCAAGTGCTATTCATGAGGGACTCACTTAAATAAAGTGCTTTTGCATTGCCCGCCAGACAAACGTAGAGTCTGATACGGGGTGAAGAAGACCGCAATGTGGTTGTGGCAATAGCAGTGGCTGTTTCTCTAAAGCCAAGCGTCGTAATTATTCGAATTATCACAAGTGCAAAATTAAAGCTACCTATAATAAATATACACACAATATAAAATTCTAATAAATAAAATAATGATAATTATAAAAGCTTTTTTAAAGCTATGTCCTTTTGTTATGTAACCCAGAATGGATCTATCATGTTAGGGTCGACATAGGGTACTTCGAAGTCGTACCCTCTCCACGACTGCTTGTGTATTTATTCTTAGTCACCCCAGAATAAATGTTCTACAATCCAGCTGTCGAATTAAAACGATGTTTATTCTACTTCATGAATTAATAATTTTACTGAATTTAAGAAAATCCGAATCAACTGTACTTCTAACTCAACGGATACAGGGCAGCACTCAAAACAATGATAGGATAGATACAGCAAAAAAAATAAGCATCAGGCAAAGGAAAAAATAAAGAACAAAGTGGTGAAAGAGAAACAGCAAATGAAACAAGAATGGGACTTTTTACACTTGACTGCTCTTGCAAAGTGTATCGCATTATACCGGAAACGGAAATTTATAGACGGACTGAGCACGGCTACTTGCTTTGCTCAATGAATGGACAGTTTCCCCCGTGGCCTCATGTTAAAAGAGATGACTCCCACAAATGTTAAACACAAAAAAAGTAGGCCTTTATAAAGAGCAATTAAAAAAAATTAATTAGCAAGTCATAGAAGCCATGACAATACTTTTATCTTTTTTTACTATCCATACTCTCCAATACATAAGTAATTACCACAGATTAGAAGCATATGTAAACAATCTCTAAATCTCTAGGCATTTATTTACTCTAATTGAACAAACGGTCTCTTTAATGGGTTGTCAATGGTTTGGATCGATATTTTATTTAAATTCTACAGTGCACTTGCTGATTTATGATAATAATCAGAAATTGCAATGTTAAATGAAAATGTAAGAAAATTCTATCAGCTGCATCTCCTTTGGCAGTTAGTAGGAGGCAACACAAAACTGTAAATTGGCTTCAATCAAATCAGTGCATTAAAATCGCATTAACATCCACGGAACTGCGTTAAATAACCTGATTTGCGAAGCGGCGCTAACCCGACGGAATACGTGAGGATGTCTGCCGTAACGAAACTACGTCGTTTAGTCTCTGAAAGGGATTGTCGGTGAAGCTGTAACTAAGCTTATATAGAAACCTGCAATCGATAAAATTGTAACCCGAAAACTTGTTACAAGTCACAATACAGTTTTGCTTTTAACAATCGTAATAAAATTACTTCATTTTTGACACTGCTCTGAGGAAAAATTATTGCATAAAACTTCTACTGTATACCAATAAATATAAAATAATAATAATACTCAATGTCCCAAATGATAGCCACTTAATAGTAAAAGCATTTCAAGCGCATACTAAGCTTCATTTATTAAATTGATGCTGTGATTGATGCATATATTCGTTCCCGCACTCACACATAGAAACAGCTCGTAATGGTTCGAAAAAAAAACCGCAATCGAATAAAATTCAATCTTTGCAGTTCTCTTCTTGCATTTTATGATGGGAATCCGCAAATATAAGTGCACTGAGATTGCGACTGAGATCCGCCGACCCAACTGCTAACTTCTCCTTTTAGTTCAACTGGGACTGCTTCTGTTGAAGCTCAAAAAGCACTCAGCTAACAACAGCAGCTCGTACGTAACTCCGGAAATGGCAAAAGACATGCCAGTTAGCTCAGCAGACTTATATCCCCTCTTTGCCTGCCACATGCCACATGCCACACTGCCCTGCCTCAAGCGGAGCCATTTGTGCTCTGCTCTGCACTGCATCAGCATCAGCACATTATTGGATGATTTATTGACGTCGATATGCTTAGTTGAACAGCATAGAGCATGAGTGGAAGGGAGTTGCAATTTTTGGTATCTGTACATGCGTTAATATCCACCAACACACACACAAAACACACACTCACTGACAAATGTATAAGGACACGCGAGTACACGAAACTGCAAAATATGGTAATGTTGCTCGATTTGAATATGCCACATTTGAGATTGAACACGCTCTCCATGCCTCGTATAGATGTCACAGATTGCATTTTCCAAATGCCAAAGTTCAAATCATTGAATCATGAATACAATTTGCGTGGAACCCGAAGCGGTGATAATATTTAAGCTTATATACATATTGTACTATGCATATGCATACATACACAACGATGTGATATGACGTCAACTAATAACAGAATGAGTCCTGCTTCCGTTCTGCTTCTTAAGCTCACTAACTGAATTAATCTTAAAATTAATCTTGCCTAACTAATATAATTTTTGAAGTGCCTAGGCTTTCTTTGCAATGAATACAAATGGAGTCACAATAGAATACCAAATATTTATTACGTTAAATCAACACACTCATTCATTATTGATAACATTTCAACAGAACTATAGTCTAGGCAAATGGATTTTATGTATTTGAGTACCTGTCTGTAACTTTGTGTACGAACGTTTGCTGGCTGAGGCGGAATTTATTTCTTGTTCCTCATGCTACCAATTAAAATGCTTTAAGCAATATGTCATAAGAGGAAATGTGCATATACGATTTTATGCACTGTATAGAAAATATGATAACCTTGAGTTAAGAGTTAGTTATTGATAAATGTACACACTTTTCTTAAATAAATGCTTCACTAGAACTACACAAAAGTAATTATTTACATCCTATATGATATGTTTGATATATGCATTAAATTACTTACACTATGTAAATAATTGGTTGAACATAAATAAGTGAATGCGGATTTCCATAAATTTCGGTTCATTCTGAATCATGAAAACTAAAGCCTAATTCAATTGTTTAACATAGGACATCTGAAGTGTACCTATACTCACAGTCTTTGAAAAAAGTCAGCCATGCGGAAAAGGGTTGAGACAACTAACGAATCTAGCTACAAACTGCCAGTTTTAGAAAATTTTTATTTTTATACTCGAAGCTACTGAAGTAGAATAGCTTTAAAACTATTAAAGCTATGCCAAAAACAAAAAAACCAGCTGTACTCAAAAGCATTAATAACGGAAACCGAAACAAGTCAATAACTAAATACGAGAGCCAGAAAATAATGCAAAACCAAATCGGGGGAGCTCTAAGAACACCAAAACCAACAGCCGACTGAAATAATTAAATTAAAATTCTATAAGTATTAGCCCGAGTGAGTCAGAAGTGCTGCACAAACAGTATATTAAAATTAAAACTTATCCAAGCTATAACAATAAGCCATTTCATTCGCATAGTACTCAAACAAGTTCATCCAGACTGTGGCTTTTCGACTTCTACAAAAAACAAGCCACGTATAATTGCATTTGTTGATACTAAAGCTGTTACTTTGGATAAAAAGTTCCACCAGTCAGAACGTCTGCAAGTGTCGCCTTATTGCCACTTTGTTGTGGCAATCGAGATTGTGTCTCGCCATGTGATGGATGCAATAAAACAATAACTGTACTTACAATGATCTTCCTGCAATGTGCACCATAAATTTATAATAGGTCATTGACAGCCAGTAAATAAATCTTATTTTAAATATTAAATAAAGACAAGTGCATTTTATTGATGCATTGGGTCTCAATAAATTTAAAAAAAAGTCGTTTAGGAGAAAGATTCAGACACCTTAAATTTAGTGCAAGGCAAACTTAACATCACGTACACAGATAGAAGATATAAAGCTATAATCATTAATGTACCTTGTATGCTTAGCTGGCTGCCGTTGCCGCAAGCTTTTAGATTGTCAGCCCCAACCATTGCCGGTCACGGCCTGAAATGCTCTGCCAAAACAAATGGTTTCGGTACATTAAAGCTTAAGGTAAGTGAAAACTCGAATAAAAAAGTATCCAGCTCCGAGAAACTTTTACAAAGTAATTTCGAAGCTACTTTTGGGCCAACGCGAGAATTAAATGTACCAAGAACCAAAAATGTCAATAGTTACATTGAAACAGCTGTGCTGTGGATTTATTATTTGGCCGTGAATTTGATGTCCACGGGCTGTAATAAGTGTTTTATAGACTTTGATTTACCTAAAAGCTTTAAATCGATATGCCACGATTCGTGAACACAATGGGTGGTAAATTATTAAGTAAAAATATGCAGCATTATGCAAAGGATATTAAGGGATTACCACTTCGGGAACAGAAATTCTCCCAGCCACACAGTTGGATTGGCATTAAGTCAGAAATAACAACAACAAAAGCACCTACGCCCTCAACACACACGCACACACAACTGCACACAATGCCGCTACTTAAGTTGTTCTACGTGCACAAAGGATACACACGCAAATAACTGCGGGGTAGCTTTTAATTATCTCGTTATTTTTTAATTGCCTGCATTTCAATGATTTCATGTGGAGCATATTAAGAGTTGACAGTGTTTGAGGCCAAACTCAATGTCATTTCAATTTCCATATGCCCATCTCTGTTGTATTGTTAATTTCATGAAATAACAAATTTCCCTCCACCTTTAAAACTAACCAGACTAGCGTGTACCTCTACACTAAACACAAATCGTTTCACATGTAAATATCTTTGTGTACTAAGTACAAATCAAACTTAATTACAAAAAACGTGGACTAAATTAGAATAAATTTCAAATTCTTACACATTGTGCACTTGTTTCATTTAGAATGTTTTTCTAACCGCTTTTTGACCCTATACTTCAAAAAAGTACAAAAGATATTAGAGAAACAGAGCTAGGCACCAGTCATACTCTATATGATCCTCTATAGGTATCATAGATAAAGTTTGCTATACAATTGCGGCACTCCAGAAAGTCAAATAACGATCTAACGATTTCTGCTTGTGGTTGCACTGGCTTTTTTTAGTGTAGGTACAAGGTCTCCTACAGTCGAGCAATCTGCTCTGTAGATTTTTTCATTTGAACGTAGACATTGAAGGGAAAACATAAGATTGACGCCCACCTAGCAAATTCGACAATTGCATAAGCAGCTATAAAAGTTGTTACTTGAGCTTGGCTATTTTCCCATAAAATTTATGATTATACCAATGAGGTTATTGACAATTTATAAAGTAAGTTAAAGTCAACACTACAAAATTGTTTTACATATGTACATTGTACATACAAATGTTAAAATTAATAAAGATTATATTATGAAATGTTGAAATCTAGCGAACGATAGTGTACTAACCTGCGATGCAATGCCAATAAATATATATAAGTGTATTATTAAAAGAATGGGCTTTTTTCCACTTTATTTACCTTAAAATGCTGTCGGAAGTAGCTTGTTGCATTTAAAGTGTTCATTCTAGCGGTGGTGTAGGGGGGGGGGGGGGCAAAACAGGCATTGGCGGCACCACACGTAGCGTCACCACACGTGACATATGTAAAACAGCCTGGGGTTTGCATAATTATAGTTACATTGTTTTAGATTCAATAAAAATTATATTATTTTTTAAAAAGTTATGTGATTGTCAATGCAACACCACCTAGCGGAAAATTCTGAAGATTTTTGTGCGAAAAAAAGAGATGCCACCCTGTTAATTCAAAAACTTTTGCTTAAGCAGTGCAAGGCAAACTCAAAGCAGTTCGTGCAAGCAGAGCACTGCTTACATTTACATTAAAGTTTTAACGAAAGAATGTAAAAAAATTAATTAAAAACTATTTTTAAGTAACAAAATGACATTTTAGCGAAACCAATGTAACTATATATTAGCTATATTAAAGCGGATTCCTTTAAAACATGTTTCGTTCTTTTTAGCCTTCTGGCGTCCTTGTTCCTTCAAACAATTTCCAAAAAATCTAAAAAATTTAGGAAAATCTAAGACATTTCAAAAAAAAAATTCTTACCGAAATTCGCTTTTTTTTAACAGCCTTGATAATAATGTTCAAGATGATGTTGGGATATGTCCATCGGAAGCGATGTAAGCCAAGCCCCTCACGTTATAAGCTTCTAATTTGAATAATAAATTAATTTAATCTTTTTAGATTAAAGAAAAGCTGCAGTCACCAACAATATTAAGATTAATTACATACATATGTCAACAAAAAATAGCGTGTATACCACGTGCAAGAATGAAGCAGTTCAATCACAAACAACTTGACTGCCTTTTTCAAGAGATTTTTTCTATCAAGCCATCCAGTTATCCAGCGACTTGAGATTAGACCAACAACACCAGCACCACCAACGACTTTGTCAGAAAATATATTATTTTTATGTATGTAAACATATTACGCACATATGAATATATATGAATATCGGTGGTCATTAGCACTCTCTATTTTTTTTAAGGAAAAACTAAAAGTCGTTGGGCATTAATTAAAGTTAATTAAACAATTGTAAATTATCCCATTCATTGATTCTTAATGTTTACAAAATGTTAAATTCAAAATTATTGCATTAATCAAATAAATAAATAATTTTATAAAATTGGAAGGCTAAACATTTCTTAATGGACATTTCATATATTTACTCTACAAGAAAAAGCATAACCCATAAGCCTAGAAACTTCAGAACGTATTTCCTGTTAAATATTTTTTATTTATATATTACCCGTAGCCAGTTCCACAGTGTCACAAAAGAAATGCAATTAAACTGGATAAGTAAAATCCAGCTAGTATACCGCTGTGAAAGCCACTCAAGAAAAGGGGCTGTCTCTGTGTCTGTCGACGGCAGCGGAAGTAAGTTGTTGCTTACTGTTGAGCTAATATTCAATTATTTGTTTGTTACTGAGATAAAGTGATTAATTTGCGCACACAAACCCAACGAGCCCCTGAAAACTGTCAAGTTATTCATATAAATACAACAAGAACTCTGCACTCCAGCAACAGTCGTAGTGAAACCAGTTTTCAGCAAACAAACCAAACCCACGCCCACGAATAAACGAAGCCCCATCCAACTCTTAAGATCAACCGGTAAGTTTCGGGTACTGTTTATATACAGACGTCACTAAATTAATTAGACATAAGCTGCTGTCAGTTCAGGTATCACGCCCACAAAATGGCAGTGACGTGTAAACTGCTTTTATCACTTATATTACTCATTTCTCTGGCGCGTGTTGTCGATTGGCTTGAACAGGAATAATTTATGTGGAATACAATTAACATAAATTTAATTTTTCCCACGGCTTACAATTTGAATAACAAATACATTATTACTAATATGTTATCTGAACAAAAAATGAATCAATGAATTTTAAAAAGTATGCGTAAAACAAAGGGATGCTATCGACGACAGGCTGCCAGACAGAGTCTACATTGTAGCATGAATTGGTGGTAAACCAGTCCCAGGCTGTGTCCGGTTGGGACAAAAGAATTTCACGCATTTTATTGAAGCGTAACTTATTATTATTGTCGCGTCTGCTTGTCTGGACTTGTCCAACCAAGTTAATTCTACGTTGTATAATTTTTCCTGCAGTTTCAGCCCCACTAATTAATGACCGATCAGGCGACCAACAACATGGCTGTATTAAATTTGCATTAATTACAATTTCAGCGCATGACATCGGTTACAGCTCGGTTACAACTGAATTCGTTTCCTTCACACTTCCTGCTGTTACTTTCCGTAAGATTTTCTTAAAAATATATATCAGCTTTCTTTCTATAAGAAATTGTTCTTGAATGGGGGGGTTTTGTTTTTAAAAACAAATTTTTAAATTTAGAATAATTAGAATCATAGTATAGTGTTGTTAGCTTTGGCTTTATTTTTTACTGATTTTGCAATTTTCTTGTACAAGTTGATCTTCATTTGAAACCAACCAACCAATACTTTCTGTGATATTACGACTTCGGTTGGCTTTGGCTGTTAACGTTGATCACTAATATAAGTAAGTAGAGTCAATTCAATTCAACTAGATTTTTATAAACATTCGAACGGAGCTTTTGTAAAAAACTCTAAAACACAAAAATGTAATTAACATATGGGAGAGTAAAAAAATTACCACCTGATCGAATTTGTATTGACTTTATTTTGTAATTTTATCTGACGCACTCTCGGACTATCTGAGACCGGCTTGAAGCACTCTTGTAGTTGTTGTCGCTGTCGCTATTTCAGACTTCTTGACTTTGTTAAGCTTTCGCACATTCGTTTGGGTCGCCTATAAAATAAAAAGGCAAACGAGAGTTCAATTATTTCAGCATAGCACTTGACACTCAACGGTCGCATCTTGTGCCTGCTAAACAATAAAAACTTACCAATTAATTAATAGGCTATCTCAAATTGATACTTATTTTAATTATAATCAGAATGTGCACCAATAAGAACCTAATGCTGCTTACCTTCGCAATGACAACTCTATGCCTCCTGCAGTTTGGAGATACCCTCCCTTCCATTGGACACTATGGCAAAAGATTTGGTAAGCCTATATGCCTAACAGCAATATTAGTTTTTGTTAATTATCTGATTTGCAGATCCAATGAGCGGAATTGATTTTATACAGATTTGCCTCAACAACTGTGCGCAATGCAAGAAAATGTTCGGTGATTACTTCCAGGGCCAGACTTGTGCCGAATCATGCCTAAAGTTCAAAGGGAAAGCCATACCTGACTGTGAAGATATTGGGTCCATAGCACCGTTTCTAAATGCCCTTGAATAGACGCTTTTCATAAATATTTGAAACTTAATCATTCTTTATCATATCGCATATGATTTAGACATGTATTTAAGTCAATACGGAGATTTTATGGTGACCACGATAGCACTGAAACTGACCTTTTCCTAAATGATTATCTAAAGTTGCAAATTTTTAATAGATTAAGTCGAGCAGCATGACACCAAAGAACTCATTAACATTTTATTAAAGTATTTTTTGTTCTCATTTGGGCCCCAGGAGTTGATTAAAAATAAAAACTCAAGATTTAAAATATTGAAACATTTTTTTTTCTGTAAATGTAAAGGGGGAACCCTTATCTAAAATTCTATCAAAATCGAAAAAAATCATTTTTTAAAAATAACTAATTTTAAATGCAGAGCTAAATTATAAATTAAATCATGACTAAAATTATAAAAAATAGAACTTCACAAAGTCATTCTTAACGTTATACTTACATTCAAAGAATAAACACTAGCTGTTAAATCAATACAAACTTTCTTTATATTTTATTTAAATGGTACATTTTTGCAAATATAAAACCTACAGCGAAATATAATTAATGATTTATTAAGGCCTTCGGTATTATAAATGACCTTTAATAACTTATCCTGTATTTTTGCTATATTAAAATAATACATATATACAGAAATTATTAATAATGTATGGAAATGTTGAAAATCTCTATTAAAATGGCAGTGTGAAATTAAAACTGACTGGTTTATGAATCATTTTTACAGCAGAAATTTTTCTTGTAGTGATGTGAGACTAGAAGAGGATTAAAGAGAGACTAAATGGTAAGGAAAAAAAGAATGAATATGGAATAATGTAAATATGTAAAAATCCTGTGGTGTGCATTTAAAGAATCAATCATATAACCTTTACTTTCTGAAGTTTAGAATTGTGTCGGGAATTTCGTTAATGTAATTCTGAAAATAAAATAATTTTGCCGTATATCTGTTTGAAAAAGAGTCTGAATCTTTACTTACATATACAGACGAGTCCAAGCCATGACTGCCAAAGTCTGCCCACTTACTCAAATCGATAGAGGGTATAATGCCGCTCTTACATGGAACCCTTGGATTACTATTAGAAGACTCAAGTAAATTTAAAATTTTAAACAAAAGAAAGACACTTACATTTCATGATCCGGCAAAACCATGGGATACACCTGGACAGTATCAATTAAATCGGTATTATCGCAAATTAAACGTGAAAGTTTCGCCTTGCGTATTTCCTGCAGCTGTTCGGGTGTGAATGACGAAGGCTGATTTGGTAACTCGTACCAGAAGCGGTCTCCGCGACGAATATAGCTCATTTGTGTGGCAATAATACACGCAAAGGTGGGTCCTAGCATGGAGCCAGGTAGGGATTTTTCCGACACGCCACCAGACCACAAATCAATGTCGGCAGGATTTCTATTAATATATCAATATCAAATGAGATCAAAATGTTGATTTCTTATTATATCCCATACGTACTCAAATATGCTGCCGTATCGTAAAACTGTCTCATTTGGCATGGAGCCATACATTTCATCCCATGTATTTGAGGTTGGCAATCCGCAGAATTTTCGGAACTCCATATAGCCAGGTATGCCAAATTCGCGTCCACGCTGCATATTGAATGACACCAAATCCATGCCAAAACGTGCGCCCTCCTTCTTAAAGAGATGATTTGTAACTTCCTGGGTAATAGAGTCGTCCATGGCTTGTGCCACCTGATTCATTAGACCCATAAAGTATTCATCCAGCACTCCAGCTCGATACAAATCGTAAGGACGACGAATTAAGTCTGACAAACGCTTAGAAGCAATAAATTTGTGTGCCTTAGACCAGCGCTCTACGGCAGTGGGAAGAAGAGAATGACCAAAGCGGAAAGCGGCGCCAGCAAAGGAGTCAATTATTCCTGGATTTACATTCGAATCGTAGCCATCCCAGTAACCATCTTTCTGCAAAACCAAACCAAACTTCTCCATTACCTCTTTGCCCAGTAGGATGGGCAAAAACTCATTGAATGTGACGTGCTGTACTATGGCAATGTTAATGCGTCTCGCTTCCTGGAAAAGGGTCTCGTCATCCCAGTGCTGGTTAATATGAGCTAGTCCAGTTGCGAGTCGATTGTGCTCCCGCGCCATTAATGTGTGCATACACGTCAATACTAGTTGCTCGTTTACGCGAATTTCACCGCCCTCAAAGCAGTACATGCTTTTATTGGGTCGCGTACATCCCTCATCGGGTATGTCTAGCTTTAAAGGTAGTAAATCCTTTAGACCGTACTCTTGAAATACGGGATTCATTCGCATCAGACCGCCATATCCAGTACGAAGCTTGCGTGCAAATGATTCTTTAACACCGTAAACAGTGTTGGCATCAATCACACCGGTTAAGGTGTTGAACTGTTGTCGGGAACCTACAATGTAAAAGGGCACATGAATAAAATTACATCTATGACCGTTAGGGAAAAAGTAAGTCAAGCCTGTATTTTTACTTAATGTAATTTCTTTACTACTCACCCAAGCGACAGCCCGGTCGGGGTGATGGGAATCCCCGCACAAAGTCTATGCACTTGACATTAAATAGACGATAAAAATAATCATCGTCTGGGATGCGTATCTCATTGCAATACGGATGCTTAAGGTGTAGAGCACGCTTGCAGCACTCCTCTGGATCATTTCGATTGACGGGATCTGCAATAATAGTGATTTGATATTTCGAGTTTGCACTATGAAATTGCTTTGTGCAACATACCCAATGGTGTGCCAGTAAGCGTAAAGTCGTGATCCATGAATTGACCCCAAGCAATGACCATAACCGTGCCTGCGTGATCGTGATACCCATCATCTGGATGCATTGTACGTGAAACCACGCGAGAAAAGGGCAAATCACGACCAGTTACTGAAATCCGAGGCGCATTGATGCCATCTGCGTAGAGTGGTCCAATAAGGCGTTGGAATGGCGAATTTGCAGCGCCCCAGGTGGGATGTTCAATATTATTGCAGAGGCCGTCGAAGCGGCGATATTTTCCTGGTCGGCATTCAACGCCCGCAAAAAAAGGCGGACAGACCTCACGAATAAGCGTTTTGGAGGTGTCAATTGTGGGTAATCCCTTCTCAATTTCCTCATATGAAAGGCCGTATCTGTATAAATAAATTTTCAATTAATTTATTTTGTTTAAAAATATTGGGCAGAACTTCTATCTCATCTGTGCCGTCCCTTAATTTATACTCATATATATTTATGAGTAAATATCCGATCATTTTGTCCTAATTTCGAAGCTAACGCTTTCAATAAAGTAAGTATAAACATAAAAAGCAGCTCTGAAACAGAATGCTATTAAATAAAATTTAAGAAAAAAGATTCTTGTAGTACTTTCACCACTTTATAAATAAGCTTCAATTATTTTCTTGTATCTTTCATAAGCTGCCTACATTAAATACATAATGCTTATATTATACAACTTTGATTGCATTGTTGACGATCTTCTAGCCAAACTTGTATTTCTGTTGCCTTTGGTGTTAGATGAGACGATCGTGACGCCAGAGAAAGTCATGTATGCTGTCGAAGGGGACTTCAAGTGGAATTGTGACTGGGATGCACAGATTTACCAATCCCCTTCCCAATAAACTAGCACTGTTTACAACTACAAAACTGGAAATACTCTTTTACAGCTGCATTCTATTTATACCATGCAACAGGCAGAAGGAGGCATACCCCATAAAGTATATATATTTTTAAGTCGATATAGCCATGTCCGCCTTTCTGTCCGCGCAAGCAACAAAATCTCAGATGTGGTAAGACCTCGGAACATCAAATTTGGTATGAATACTTCTTATACTTGCACGCAGACCAAGTTTATTTCAAACTTTGGTTGCCCCGCCCCCTTACAATAATATTATAGGATTATAAGTTTATTATTTGAAATCCAATATCTCAAAACTAAATTTTTTTTTTAACTTTTCAAGCCGAACCTTTTTATTAAGAAGCGGTCCGGCTCTGGTTTACCTTTGAGCTTATGAACCAGTTCGGTTGTCCCATAAGCCCGAAACGAACCATTTGTAGACTGTATTTTAGCTTTCAACATGATATCTTAATAAAGACTTAAGCAATACTTGTATACATATACTATTATGCATCTGTATTGTGTAGTTTAGAGCTGCGTACAGTTTATCTTCCTCTCAAGCACACTCAACGTGAGCAGTCTTACTTGTTGTTTTTGAGTGTGTGTACACACAATATCCCTGGCTCTGTCATCCCGAACAGTTGCTTCATTGCATAATTCACGTTTATTTACATTTAAAGCAGCGAGTACAGAAAATAACAGGCAAATAAATGTGTGTAGACAAGAAAAAATGCAGTTGCACCAGTTGGTTTTTAAAAAGCATCTCGTTTGGATGCCAAACGCAACTATGCAGGTTTAAGTGGCTGCCATCACAGACAAAATTCATATTGTATTTGTCAAGTGTTCCAATCCATATTGGCAGTCACATACATAAGTCTGTTGAGAACCCTGCAACCATGAAGATTTAGTACCAGTCTCAAAATCATACACATGTATGACTTTAGGCAACTACCAACAGGTAACGACACAAGTACAATTTAAGTGTCATGTCATGAGATGATTGGAAATCATTTAATGGGACAATGGGCGTGACAGCACAACTTTCAAATTCGCCTAAAGTTTATTAGCATTGCATTTACTTACGTGCGTGCCAACTGTATGGAAATATCAAGCAAAAGTTCGCCAACGGTAGCTAGCTCCTCTGGCTTCCAATCAGACTTTGGTTGAGCCACGTCTATAGAAAGGAATCGAGAATATTATCTATAGTTTTTTACATTGTTTAACTATATTTTCACTTACGTATACGCTTTCGTGCGTCCATGTAAGCGGCATTGATGGCATCATAGGTAATGCAAGTGCCCGCACCGCCGCTATATGGATTCCTGCAAAGAACAGATAAGGATATTGAGTGCTAATAACAATAAGAACCAATTTGTTCCCATCACATGCTAACCAGCATCTGCTACCCACACAGTTTGCGGATTGTCAGATAATCAAATTATTGACAGTCGAGCAAATAAGGCAGTGAGGTTCTCAAATCGAAGTCGGGTTGGTAACTTTGTGCTCAGTTCGACGCATGACTTGGCCAAGGCAACATGGAGAAGGCACGTCAAAGTCTAAATCAAATATTGAGGCAACACAGGCAAATCTTTTTGTGTCGAACAGTTCAGGAGCTAAAAGACAAAAATTGCGGCCTTTCACAAAGCACGCAAAACCTGATCAAGTGGACTAAATTTCTGTTATTGTTCAGTCTGGCCATATTTTCGATAAATTACTACCACACTGAATTGCAAGGACAGGTGTGTAAAATTTAAATTAGCGATCGTAGCTAGTAAACATTTTTTAGTAAAAATATTGAATAGATAATTTTTTTTTACATTTTTTCTTAAATTTTTTTTGGTTTTTAAATACATATTACAGTTATTTTAGTTTTAAATATTTATTTCGAAACAAAACTGCTATTTGCAGTTTTTAAATAATTATTTAAAAATAATAAATAATTATTAATTATTCAAAAACTGCAAATAGCAGTTGTTTCGAAATAAATATTTAAAATTACGCTTCGAAATGATTTTTATTAGAGAAGTAAACTAGTAATTCTATGTTGATTTCATATTCAAAATGATTTATTTGTTATAGTTAAACTTGTTCCATAACTGTTATTTTCAGTCTATATCTAAATGTGAAGCATCTGTGAGATAAAAATATGTTATTTAATTGCAGTAACCTAAAATCCATATAATGTATTCCTTATTCTTAGCATTGTGCTCTCTTAGTGACACGAAGTTTAAGTTATGTCTTTCGTCCGCCGGAGCGTTGTGATTTTTGCTCCAATATAAAAAGTGTTCCATATCTTAGCGAGCTTAGTCCATCCAAGTTTGAAGCTGATTTTGCATACAGTGGTGCCCCTATCATTGTCAGTGATGCAATGCAAAACTGGACAGCTAAAACGGTGGGTATAACTTTTTCTTTAAAACTGCACACTAACATTATTTAAGGTCAGCTCTTTAACTACCGGTACTTTCAAAACGCCTACCGTAAAGCCAAGCGCAAGCAACGTTTACGAAACTGCCAGTTTTTGCCCTACAAAACTGGATTTCAGGACATTTATGAGGCTCTGGACATGCCACAATCCCGCGTTGACTTGATGATGGGAGAAGCTCCATGGTACTTTGGCTGGAGCAATTGTCATACAGAGACAACCGAGGAATTTCGCAAGCATTATGACAAGCCCTACTTTCTTCCTAAAAACTCTGAGAACAAAGCAGTGGACTGGATATTCATAGGTACATCCGGAATGGGCGCTCAAATGCATGTAAGTGGGATTCAATTTGTATTTTGAAGCATGGTTTATTATTATACATTTTCTAACAGATTGATAATGTTCGATTACCCTCCTGGCAAGCTCAGTTGGCCGGCAGCAAACGATGGTTACTAGTTCCACCTCCTGAGTGCTACTTTCAGTGCCGTCGCTTTGAAGTAGTTGTTAATCAGGGCGATATAAGTATGTTAAGAAGAGAGACAAAATCTTTACCACTTTTTATTCAATTTATTTAAATTAATCTTTCAGTTGTTCTGGATACGAACAGATGGTACCATCAAACCTTTGTGCAGCCTGGAGTAGTCAGTATAACCATAGGCGCCGAATATGACTAACTTTGATCATTTTAAAGTTGGCTTTTTAACAATAAGCAGACTAGATATATATACCTAAATCTTAAAATTGAACTAGCATGTTTAACCGGTATATTAATTAAATATTACAGCACGCATTTTTTCATCCAACGCAGCTGGAAATACTCATAAACACCATTTCCTCAAGTCAAACAAGTTGTAATTCGCAACTTTAGCAGGAATATTAAATTAGAACAAAAATGAATACAATGCAACTATTAAGCATTCAAACAACATTCTTTGCAAAAAACACGATATGAAATGCAAATGAATGTAATAAGCAAAGTAGAATTAATGAATTGGCAATTAAATTTCGCATAGTATAGAGAAACGATTATTATAATATTTGGAAGAAACATTACATAATTTTACGCGCACAGAGTAGGATCCTAACCGAATAAAGTTGTTTTTTTGTTTCATTTATTTATTTTGAAAGTGCATACAAGTTGAAAAGCAAACTGGAGTCAGTCATTTAACTGGTCCGTCTTACTTTTTGGCTTTTGATATTGGCTAAAGGGAAAGCGCGTTTGCTGACTGGAAATTGGGGGAAGCTTGAAAGTTGCTTGAATAGATGTCCTGATTAGACAATGGAAAATTAAACAGATGCATAACAATCAAAATCGATTTATTGTGATAACGTGCATATATAATATACACATATTCAAAATCGCCCCTTATTATTATTATTTCTCAGCCAAGCGTTAAGTATAATCTCATGAGTGTGTTCTTGAAAGAATATTGTTGTTGTTAAACATGACACCTATAGTACTAGTTAACCAACAACTTCAGAGTTACCACTCTGATAGTATGGTCAAAGCTTAGAAACACAGTATCCTAAATCTTATAGAGCTTTATGCTAATAAAATTCTGAGATGCAACTACTACTACTACTAGTACTATGGCTGTGCAGCAGGTGGTATTGACGGTATTAAATGATGCAATGTCATTTGTATCTGTTGCTTTGTTTCTATTCACAATTTTTATTATTATATCCAAACTGCTGTGCGGTTTTTGATACTAATTTTTTCACATTTTAAATCGCATTGACCTTATAAATGCCGTAAATCAGACGCGTTTACATCACATGAATCTGCGTCAGCTGACAAAGTATCGAATACGAATTGAGGGCAAAGTTTTTCTGTATATTGTAGCATACTAGGTAGAACTCTGAGACCGACGACTATACTAGTTACTCAAAAATGGTATACAAATCTAATCGTCTGGTAAATAAAGTTCATATGTTTTAATTATCCAAATTTAAATAAAATAATAAAAGGCTATCTTTGGCGCCGGGTAGTTTAACATATGCATACACTGCAAATTATACGTATGTATGTTCTAATATAATTTTAGTTTTCAAAGTTACCGTATTTAGCAAAACATTGAAAAATTTAATTTTTGAGCACAAACGTAAAGCAGAATGCCAGCTGTCAACTTTTTCAATTCGCAAACCATACTTACAACGTGCCGCGAAACAAGTTCACATTGTAGTCGTAGACAGAGGAACGACCCGGTCCAGCTAGCAATAGGGCACAGTCGGAGCCATGTGGGGAATGGAGCTGCTGCCCAAACTGATGATACTGTGCATGGACAACACTCAAAAGGCCCAGCAAAAATATTCTGAAAGAAACAAACAAATAAGGTAAATTAAAGCGTTTACATATGAACAGATTTTATAAGTATCAAACGACTACATGAGACATTACATTGAATCTTCTACTTATCACTTAAATATTGTATTTTAGCATTAAAAACTCTTTTGATTTTTAAAACATCTCAACCAAGTAATTCAGTAAATATGTAGTTTAATTATTGGTTCTTAACTATAATCTTTAAATATTGCTATTATTCATTAAGAGAAGTTCCACAGCTTATTTATATATGTAAATATTGGACGTACAAAATATTTCTTGCCAATAAATATCGTGTCTGTTATTATTCCAGTTAATGATACTCTAAAATACCTACACAGTGCTGATTGCCTATCAGTTATTAATACAAATATATATCATGATGGTGCTATTATTAATTAGGAGAAGTTCCATAGCTTAGCAAAAACACACTTTCTGGTAATTGTTAACAGCCATTTGTAGGTACTGGTTGTAATTGTAAATGTTGGCAGATGCAACATCAGTGAAAGTAGCTTATTTGTATTGCTCTGCAAGATTGTTGTGTTGTTTTGAGTATTTGATGCTGAGGGCATATCACCATGGGCCGCTTTTGTATAAGCAAAATAAAGCGTACTTAAATCCTTTCACTTTCCATTTAACATTCCATTTATAAGTCTTTCATTTCAGCTGGCCAAGCAAAATGTGGCGCTTCAAAGATATAACGATTGCATCTCTTTCCATCTCTTTCACTCACAATTTGACAAGCTTTATAGCAAGTATAAAGATCTAATGGGGAATATTCTGACAAATGGCATAAACCTTATTCAACTATGTAGTAGTAGGTGCTTACAATTGTACAAGCTGTGCATGCCCAAATTGCCTTACAATTTATTATTAACGAATTACTTTTGACAAAATCATTTGAAAGCCACGCAAATGAAAGTGGATCAAGGTTGCTCATGAAAAGGTCTTAAAGTTTATGGCGATTAACTGACCTATGAGTTGCTTGTTTGAACCGTACGCTTTTAACCAAGTTGGTTGGTAAAGTAATTAGAATGCAGCAAAAGACAGACACCCACGCATTTATTGGCAACAAACCACGCCTGATATGCTACTAACAGATTAAGCCTTGATTGCATGCAGGCAGCATTCGACCAGTGGGTAAGTCAATTAATTGTTGCTCGCCTTCGGGGCGACAGCTTTTATGAAAGGTGCTCACGCATAGTCAAAAATACCCAACGTCCTCTGGGCTTGAAGCTAAATAAAGCAACATTTATTCACATTCACGCAACGTTAAGTCTTACACCTGCCTGAAAAAGTCAATTATTTTTTGCCAGCTGTTGGTTACAGTTTTTATATAACGCACAACATCAACTTATCTAACAATCCTTCGATTTTTCGAAAGCAATCTGCATTTATTTAACTAAGAGGCCGCTGGAGCAACACCATTTTAAACATGTGACTAAATACCTATAAATAAAATATATTATACACAAAGGGTATTTATAAAAGGCCAAAGAACATCCTAATATCAATAATATCAAAAAGTTTAATGAAATACCCTCTATCAACGTCGAGGTTTGGGTATATTTCTATGCGATTACTCATTCTCTTCCATTCTTGTAATAATATTATTCCCAGCAAATATAAGTTATTAAATTTGGATAAAAGGTTTAGAACAAATACAAATGTACCAAGACATCGTCGTAAAATAGGGTATCTGTGCATTCATCCTATGCATACGTTTTACCAATCCAGCTCTAATGAACCTAGGTTGCGTTGTGGCTTCCATTGTTGTGGCATTGCTAACCGACTTATGAAGCTTTTGATTTTCACTGCACGATGCTCGTCGTCATCTTAGCTGGTATTCATGTAAGACTTTTATCGCCTAGGGTCTGGGGTGAGCCAAGCACATAGGGTTTTTGTTCGGCTTTGATTTATCCTCTTTGTTGTGTTGTTGCTGCTTGCCACATATCTCGGTATTGTCTTTTTTTATTTTTTATGTAGATATAATACTCCATTGCAATTTGTATTCAAGTGAAGGTGTTGAAATGAGCATATGTTATTGTGATAGAAGACTTTCACTTAAACCAATTAAATGATGTGTACTTACAAAATTATTTAAAATATCACAACTTTGGTGAATGAAAATAAAAAAAGAGCGTATACAAATATTTATATGTGACATAGTATCACAATGTTTACTTAAGTAAAGAAGCTTTATATACTAAACTAATTATATTAATCAGCAGACCGAAAAAGAACAAAGAATTAACATAATATACACTATCCGCATAATTTGCTGCATTTTATGTAATTCCCATTGATTGTTTTTCTATTCGCATTCATGCTCTTGACAAGCTCAAAATGAAGAAGTCAGCATCACAATTCACTTTCGGTTCTCATGGGATGAATGAATATGCATATGTACAAAAAGAAATAAGATTCACTTGACATATTTATAAGGATCGCTTTCCCAACTATGGAATGATTCTGCATTTTAAACCTAACATGAGGAGTGAAAACTCAAATGAGATGGGATGATTAGACAGTCTCTATCAATTAGTGGAGGATTAGTATTATCCAAGGCTGCTAACCTGTTTTAAAACGAAGCTAATCGGACCCCTTTCGAAAACGTGCCACGCTTTTAGATATCCCTTCAAAAGTTATAGAAAATTAATAATAAAAAGAAAAACATCGCTCATGCTGAACTTTTGTTGTGGCGGAGATAGCAAAATAAATTATTAGTCCAAAAACTCAAGTAAAAGTTAAAATTTAATAACAAAAATCAAAAGACGCCAAGTTGCGGGCCGTTTCATTTTATGAAAGCAAAATTTCAGGTAATTTTGCTTAATAAGGTTTATTACAAAGCATCCCCATTATAAAGAAAAAAAACTTGATGCCAAAAATAAACAAATTCAAAAGTAAATGTTAGGTACCAGACCAACATTCACTTTGAACATCGAATAGTCAAGTACTCCAATCTCGTCAATGTCAGGCAAACAAACAATTCGATCCAATATTTCTGCATTGAACAAACATCACATGATTTGTTGCCCAAGTGAATTTAGATGCTGCCGATAGGCATGGAATTGAAATTATGCGAGTAATTGTTGCGAAACTTAGAGGCAAAATAAGTAAGAGATTTAACTTAAAAAATCATTTTCAATGCTTCAGCACTTATAATTGTATTCATTTACCACCTTAACTTTGGAAGAGTACTGATCAAATACAAATATATTGCTTAATTATGTTCTTGCTAGTTTTTTTTTAGAAAAAAGTAATGGTTGTCGTTACTAAAAATTTATATTTAAATAAAATGTCTTAAATGGACTAGTTTTATTTGTATCTTAACTCCCATGATTTGTGTGCTATAGAATATGCAAGATTGTCACCAACTGCACACTAAAGAACTTTGGCCTTGACACAAATTCGAGGGAGTACATACGTATGTCAATGATCTTTCTGGCTGTAAATCTTTTAGCCATTCGACTTGCTCTCTATAGTCACAATTATATTTTCATCTTATAGTGCTCACACAAACCGGATCTCTGGCGAGTCACGCGGCAGATGCAGCCCAGTTTTAGTTTCAGTTGAGTCCAGTCAATTGCAGCAGGAAATCAACACCATTTACACTTTTGTCTGTTAGAGCTTGTCTTCTACTTTTAAGGAGAAAGTAAAGTGAGCACACGCAGACGTAGGCGCAGACATTTGATGCCAGCTTGGAGACGAACTGGTTAAACATGAAATCCATTTCAACGTCGGGCAACCATTTGGCCAATTATATAACACAAGTTGAACTTTGCAATGTTAATGTCCTCACGAGGGTGCGCTTACGTAGAGTTGAACTAAAACTCAAGCGCTGTCCTTAATTATCCTGATTAAGATCCAATACATATCTAGGACAATGACGACTCAGCAAAGAACTGTCAGTTAACAACAACGTGATAACTAAGAGAATTAGCTAAATTAATCCTAGGCTTATGGTTACTACTATTATTAGTAAGGTGCTAACCGTCGCTTTTATAGAATCTATGCCATTAGCCTCAAGATCAATAAAACAAAAACAAATAACAGGCTTTGAATAAAGCCAATTCAACTTCGACCAGACCACGCCTATATATACCCACCTTTGAATTCAAGATAATAAGGTGTTAAGCACACTGTAATTATGGGATTTCACGTAACATGTTGAAAGGCTACTAATATTAATATGCTTATAATTATTACTTGCTAAATAAAATAATAGCCTAGCCGCGCTTAACATAAATGGGTGTGATAAATAGATGTGAGAGATGAACACCGAAGAACAATTTTCGGTGCTGTTTTCTTTAGTATAAAAACAATTGGAACATGTTTAAGCAACTATCAATAAAATTGCACTTTTAGATAAAGTTTTCATAAAAAAATACTTTTTGCAGTACTGCATTCAAAATAATGTATAGATCGCATAAAAAACAGTTGCGCAGAGTATAAATAAACATCATGTAGACTCATGGGCATGACAAGAGTTTGTTTAATAAACACCACTGTTTAACATACAGAAGTTTCTCTGTTGGCGGCAGAGAACTCACCAGTCAAGTGACACATACGTGTAAAAGAAACGGTAAAGTGTCAACAGAAAGTTTTCATAATGAAGCGACGGGTACATACAAATAATACTAAATGAATACATAGAACCAACTGGAATATTGTACTAAGCAATATTTACGCTCCATTTGAAATTATCTTGAAGAATTTGAAAACTTGACGACCCATTAAAAAAGTCAACTAATGTGCGTCACACAAAAAAAGGTGAGTAGTATAAGTACGAGCAACAAATCGAACAAGGCAACATACCTTAAAATCATTTTGTTGACGTTGCACGTTGCCACTTGGCTATTGATCGTGGTAGTTGTTAATGACTTCTTTAAATGCGTTTTTGCAAAATTTATTACAGCTGCGATATAATCCAATTATGGCCAGTAAAACGGTAAAGTGGAACGTTGCGACAGCCCACGCAGTTTGCGATGATGGTGTTTCGACTTGGCCTTAATTATTTGTTGTGATAGTTGGCCAACCAAGGTGCAGCATGCCAGCTGCCACAATTTGACCACTGAGTTTGTTGTCTAAGTCTTTTGTTTTATTTCAAACTTTCTTGCATCCGATTGCATGAAGTCTTGGCTATTTTTTATTGGTGAATCAAACAGAATATATTTTGAAATTTCAGGAATTCACTGCACTTGCTAATCGATTCGCTTCCTCTTGCAAACTTTTCAACAAAAAGCTGCATTCAGTACCGTCAGCCTCAAACAGAGCTGCCACGGCGTGTGTCCAACAAATAACTGAAATCTGCGGCCCAATGCTGCCACACAAAACCAAATAATTTACCGACTGGAATACGGCTGTAGCTGCGTCAACGTCAACGTCTACGTCAGCATCGACGAAGGCAGCGACATCGGCAGCAACAGAGACAACGAACGCGATACCAGGCCAACAAACACACTACCAGCTGCCAGTGAGACCGGCAAAACAAACGCCCAAAGACAACGGCTCCGAAGCTCAACTCTGAGTTTGGCCTTAAATTTGACGTCGTCGTCTTTGAGTATAAATTTGAGCTGTGAACTGGTATGGGCCATTATCAACATGTGTTGAGTTTGCGTGTAGTGTGGTAGCTTTGGTGTAATGATGAGCCACGAGAGATTTGTTTCCCAGTTCTTTTATTTGTATGCTATCAGGTCAGATTTCGAATGGGATGAGCAAAAAAAAACTGCAGAGATATGTGTGTTATATCTCATATTTGAATTTTTTTTAAGTTTTTTTGTAATTGATAAATATACTATATAAAAATATGAGCTTTTAAATATTTAATGGTAAAATTGCTAGGTTATTCTTCAATATTCTAAAAATGGTTAGTTAACTTAATTCAAGCTAAGTTTTAAAATGGTTTTTAAACCATGTTGGTTAAATTAAAACTTTTCCAAGCAAACCAAAAAAAAAGAATCAAATGGCTTGCATTTATAAAAAGTCGTTTGTACTGAGTTGCTGTTCTTTTATTTACGCTACTACGCATTAAGATCTACATCATCGACCTGGTTTTGACAGCCCCACATTTTGTTTTTATTTTTTCTCGAATTGTTTAAGCTTGTTGTTACATTTGACAAGTGACTTGGTACGTATTTATTTACGCACTGCTTTAATAT
Organism: Drosophila putrida; assembly: GCA_037043535.1. NCBI lineage: Eukaryota > Metazoa > Arthropoda > Insecta > Diptera > Drosophilidae > Drosophila > Drosophila putrida. The sequence continues at coordinate 226,711 of JBAMBI010000177.1, read as the reverse complement.
TGTGCAGATCATTAACATGGTTCCCAAATTTCTTGCTTGCGATTAATAATTTTGCTCTGATTACATCTCATTTTGCAGGTCTTAAATAAAAACAAGTACTAAATATCGGAAAGCTCATTGATTGGTAAGAATTGATTACTATCGCACCTTCAATGTGTCCATTTATAAAGTGAGTCATTGCAACCACAAAAAAAGGCCATCGAGTTTCAGCCAATTTAATTAAGTTCGTGAAGCTGAATGGAAACCACTGTAGACAACCTTGCAAGCATTCTTAACATGTTCAAGATATTTACAAACGCACTGCATGTAGACTGGCTGCAATTGCGTTCACTTTTCAAATGCTTAAAAATGTCAATTTTTGGCACAATGATATTTGTTACTTTTATCGCTGCGATTGGGCAATTTTTGTTGCGCTTAATGAGTTTTAAGTTGTTGGCTGGGTAAATGAATTTTTAATCCAAAAATTCCCAATTTCATTCTAGATCCCTTTTCATTATGCGATAATAACAAACAATAAATATTTTAATATACCTTATACGAAGATTGAACATGTTCAACTAAATCGATCTTTTTTGTTAGACCGATGCCTGATATTCTTCGATTGGATAATAAGCTCGAAAGTTATTCAAGAAAAAATAATTATTTATTTTATAACTCAAACTAAGAAATGCCAAAGAATTTAAGCAATATGTACATAAAAAGCATTTTTATTTATTTTTTTCAAAATAAAAATTTTATGGAAGAATTAGTGTGTTTTATTTTATGTATTTATTTATTGAATTTGTAAAACATTAAATATCCAAAAATAGTACAAAAAGAAAATAATTAAATGGTAATCATTTATGTACTTGGGTAAAGGAGTCTGCAGTTCGAGTTGTATTGTGGTTTTGATGCATCCAAATTTCATTAAAATCATTTAGTAGGGAGCGTGGGGTCCAACAGTGCGAGGGCCTGAAGCGACTGGAACTCCAGATTTATAGCCCACAACGGGTGCTGGCTTGGCTGAAGTTGGAGTGACAGCTGGGGCAGCCGGGGCAGTTGGTGCAGCCGGGGCAGCTGGGGGAGCGACAACCACTCGCTTAGTTGATACTGGTGTAGCAGGAGCTGGGCGGGCGACAACCACACGCTTAGGTGGGGTAATAGCTGGTCTTGAAACTGGTGCTGGTGTAGCAGGAACTGGGCGGACACTAACCACACGCTTTGTTGGTGGCCTATAGGAAACTGGTGCTCGGGATGGTGCTGGTGCTGGTGCTGGTGCCGGTACTGGTGCTCGTGATGGTGCTGGTGTAGCAGGAGCTTGAACTGGAGGCGGCAAATATGAGGATGCAGGAGGATGGGCAATAGCTCCATATACCAGACAACTCAGCAAGAAAACAAAAGAAGCAGCCATTTCACTGTTTTTATTATTTATATATTTTATACAAATAACTTATTTGATTCTCGCCAGACAACTGATGCTGTTTCAAATCCAACCTGCGGATTTTATAGTATCAGGTCTATCAAATTACATTAAGAGAATGCATTATTATCTTATTGAAACTTAAGTATTTTGTTTTATCACTGCATTAAATTTAAAAATTATAAGCAGTCATTTTGCTTGTAATCATTATAGTAATTAGGTCCAAAATTTTAAAAACAATTCTAACTGTAATGTAAGTACTTAACAAATTTGAGCAACTTTTATAGGGGGTATACATGGACAAGCTTTGGTGCCGATAAACTCACTGCTATTGCTTGACACTGAATCCATAAATTGTCTTAAAGTAAGTAGGTCATTATAAAAAATTTTTTGTGATTATATAAATACTCATCTATATTTGTACCCATACTAATTTATCAAAATTGTGTGTGAATTGTATGTAAATTCCGTGCAACGTAAACCTTGTCTTTAGCTTTCTCTTTTTGGAGTGAGCTTACTATACAACCTTAACAAAGATCTTAGATAAAGATAATGACTACAAAAATCATTTTAAATTTAAGGAATCCTACACTGTTGTTGGGTTCAAGGGTCAAAGCCCTGTAGTTATTCGATCGTCACTTAAAACTTAATATATTTATTATACAAGACGCTTGAATATTTTTTAAATACTTATATTACAGTTAATTAATGTGTAACTGATTTATGGCCTAACAAAGGATTGTTAATGAGACTTAAATAAGATTTAATACTTAATAAGATAAAAATAATTCTACTGTTGCAATTTAATAGACCTGATACTATAAAAAAACCGAAGATGTTCTGAAACAGCATCAGTTGTCCGGTGAGCATTAAATAAGTCATTTCTTAAGTATATTTATTTGAATACAAAAAAGTAAAATGGCTGTTGCTTTTGTTCTCCTGATGAGTTGTCTGACATATGGAGCTATTGCCCATTCACCTGCATCCTCCTATTTGCCGCCTCCAGTTCAAGGACCTGCAGTTCCTGCTCCAGCTAGAAATCCAGCAGCAGTTTCAGGATTACCAACCTCATATTTGGCACCAAATAAGCGTGTGGTTAGTGGCCGTCCAGTTGCCCAAGCAACTGGACATTCGGTTTCCACTTTAACTGCACAGCGTCCAATTGTCTCTGGAACTTCAACTAAACATAATGTCGGTGGCCGCACAGCCGCACAAGTTTCTGGACCTTCAGCTTTGAAACGAACTGTACAGCGAACAATACCCTCTGGAGCTTCAGCTAAACAAATTTCGTCACCTTTAGTTGGTTCAGGCCGCCCAATCTCAACAGTCCGTCATCAAAGTAGTTACAGAATTGGAGCTCAAACCGCTTCTGGCTCTCGTACTGTTGGCTCCCACGCTCCCTACTAAATGTTCTCAATGAAGTTCGGATTCACCTAGGTCTCGATGTGCTAACCAAGCAAACAAAGAAAATGTATACAAATAACCTCTACAATTTTTTAACCCCAATAAATAATATTCTAAACAGACTATTGAATAAAAACTAACAACAGAACATAGATACATGGATATTTCTAACAAAATCGGTGCTAAAAATGGCAGACAATGTTCCAAGCTCTAGGTTACTCTAGCTCACATGATTCCTTATATAAAAAAATAAAGCACCTTAGGGTCAACTTTAAAGTTTTCTTTTTTACTAGTAGTTGATTAAAGGTCAAATCTCAATTTAAAATATGAAAAGAGTCTTCCTCGCCTTCCACAACAAAAATAGAATTTTGAATAATGACTATTATTAAATGTAGAATCAATTTATAGATCAAATCATGATTAAAATGACATTTTGAACCAAAATCGGGTTAGACTTGACAAAGTTACGCGAGATTGAAATCTGTTGACCCTGGGGACTGGCAACTTTACAAGTCAAATTTTTGGTCACTTTTGGCATGATTTTTTACAAAAAAATAAAACTCCTCAGAATCAACTTTAAAGTGTTCTATTATACTAATTTAGGCACCAGGAGTTGATTAAAAGTACAAAATCAAGATTTAAAATTTTGAAAATTTTTTTTTCCTGAAAAAGTAAAGGGGGTACCCTTATCTAAAATTCCAACAAAATCGAAAAATTGTATTTTTCAAAAGTAACTATCTTTAAATGTAGAATAAATTACTAGATCAAATCATGACTAAAATGACATTCCGCATAAAAATCGGGTAAGATTTGACAAAGTTACGCGAGTTTGAAATCTGTTGACCCTGGGGACTGGCAACTTTACAAGTCAAATTTTTGGTCACTTTTGGCATGATTTTTTACAAAAAAATAAAACTCCTCAGAATCAACTTTAAAGTGTTCTCTAATACTAATTAAGGCACCAGGAGTTGATTAAAAGTACAAAATCAAGATTTAAAATTTTGAAAATTTTTTTTTCCTGAAAAAGTAAAGGGGGTACCCTTATCTAAAATTCCAACAAAATCGAAAAATTGTATTTTTCAAAAGTAACTATCTTTAAATGTAGAATAAATTACTAGATCAAATCATGACTAAAATGACATTCCGCATAAAAATCGGGTAAGATTTGACAAAGTTACGCGAGTTTGAAATCTGTTGACCCTGGGGACTGGCAACTTTACAAGTCAAATTTTTGGTCACTTTAGGCATGATTTTTTACAAAAAAATAAAACTCCTCAGAATCAACTTTAAAGTGTTCTCTTATACTAATTAAGGCACCAGGAGTTGATTAAAAGTACAAAATCAAGATTTAAAATTTTGAAAATTTTTTTTTCCTGAAAAAGTAAAGGGGGTACCCTTATCTAAAATTCCAACAAAATCGAAAAATTGTATTTTTCAAAAGTAACTATCTTTAAATGTAGAATAAATTACTAGATCAAATCATGACTAAAATGACATTCCGCATAAAAATCGGGTAAGATTTGACAAAGTTACGCGAGTTTGAAATCTGTTGACCCTGGGGACTGGCAACTTTACAAGTCAAATTTTTGGTCACTTTTGGCATGATTTTTTACAAAAAAATAAAACTCCTCAGAATCAACTTTAAAGTGTTCTCTAATACTAATTAAGGCACCAGGAGTTGATTAAAAGTACAAAATCAAGATTTAAAATTTTGAAAATTTTTTTTCCTGAAAAAGTAAAGGGGGTACCCTTATCTAAAATTCCAACAAAATCGAAAAATTGTATTTTTCAAAAGTAACTATCTTTAAATGTAGAATAAATTACTAGATCAAATCATGACTAAAATGACATTCCGCATAAAAATCGGGTAAGATTTGACAAAGTTACGCGAGTTTGAAATCTGTTGACCCTGGGGACTGGCAACTTTACAAGTCAAATTTTTGGTCACTTTTGGCATGATTTTTTACAAAAAATTAAACTCCTCAGAATCAACTTTAAAGTGTTCTCTTATACTAATTTAGGCACCAGGAGTTGATTAAAAGTACAAAATCAAGATTTTAAATTTTGAAAATTTTTTTTTTCTGAAAATGTAAAGGGGGTACCCTTATCTAAAATTCCAACAAAATCGAAAAATTTGATTTTTGAAAAGTAACTATCTTTAAATGTAGAATAAATTTATAGATCAAATCATGACTAAAATGACATTCCGCGTAAGAATCGGGTAAGATTTGACAAAGTTACGCGAGTTTGAAATCTGTTGACCCTGGGGACTGGCAACTTTACAAGTCAAATTTTTGGTCATTTTTGGCATGATTTAGAATCTGTTGTAGCTTCAGCTAACCCTAAGTGAAGTGCTCCTTTATATCGGGATGCATCGATACCGCCAATAGTTATCTCTCCACCGTAGGGCTAATCGGTCCTGGGTCGTAGGTAAACAGATAAAATGCAGTGCTTCACAGGACCCTGTTGGCAGAGGAGTTCAAGAAAAGGAGTCGAGTCAATCCAAGCATTCTGCCTAAAACCCAAACTTTCAATGTCATCGAAGGTCGTACCGGTAAATGTTGGCTGATAATGCGAAGAAGAAAAAGTTTCGACCAACTTGAACATGACTATGTGAGATGTTAGCTCTGTTCCGACTGGCAGGCGGTATTGCTAATTGGGCAGTTGTTGGAGTGTAGCCAAGTATTTGCCGACCCTGTGTCAAAAAGCAGTTTAAACATTTGTGGAGGAGTTCCCATACCAATAAACACAAAATATTCTACATTTTTCCGATTGGCCAGAATAACTTGAAGTACGTCTGAAAAAAAAACTGTTAGATAATTGGCACCTTCACATGTGGCTTAATTAAGAATAACCTTAAATAATTAAGAATAACCTTAAAAACTCTTGTTTCTGTACATAAAAATAAGAACCGCTGCAGTCGACGAGGCATGTCTATGAGACACTCAAGCACTAGTTCGAACAATCATGTAAATATTCTTATTTTTCAAAAACAAATACAAAGGTTCTTGGCCTGCGGACTACAATCAATTGGCCAGTCCAGCCGATCCAGTTTCACTGCTTGAATTTACGGCTTGCTTACATTTTAGGTGTAACCATTCGACTTTTTGCTTCAATTGAAGAAGGTATAAATAATATAAGGTAAGCACCTGAACCTTAAATATATCTGATCGCTAAATTTAGCGAAAAATACAGGCAACAGCACAGCAGCTGTCATTTATGTATGTATAAGTATTTTTACAAATTGAAATAATATTGACACAATTTTTGAAAGCAAATAAGCAACGTAAGAATATGAAATATTTAATGTCAACGTCGTTAAATATATTGTTTAATATAAATGTTATTACAAAATTTTTTGTCAACGATTAAGTCAGACATACGGAATGAAAACTGGTCTAACTTTTGACAATATACTTGCTGTTTTGTTATTGTTAGGTGGCGTCGGTGCTATCTATGGACAGTTACTAACTGTACAAGGTTAATCAGAATTTTAGAAGCTTAACCTACTGTCTTTATATTTCAAGCCAAATATTATATTTACAGTGCCAAACAAATGTCATGATGTTTGTCCCACATGTTATCGCGTGGTTTGTGCTCTTCATAATGGATGCTTGCGAACATTTGCAAGCAGTTGTGTGATGAGAATGTACAACTGCAAGTACCAAAAGGGTAAGAGAAGTCTTATTAACTCGTTCGGTTGCTAACATCAATAAACTCTCTAGATTATCGCATCATATCTCAACGGGCCTGCGAATTTATAAGCAACGAAGAGCTTAGAAAAATGGAGCTCTAAAAAGGCCAGTGCATTTTTAATTGCGAGAAGAATAAATAAACACGCCGATTAAATTGATTCAATCTATGTTACCAACACAAAGCTCTTCTTTAATTCGAATTAAAGTTAAGATGGTTGCGGTTACTTTCAGTGTTGAGCAAGCAATAAGGAAATTGCAGGGTTGCCACAAGCGCATGCGTTGACCAAAAACTGCGAGGACAAACCAACATATGTATGTAGATATATCCTTCAACTGCTGTTTTTATGTGTAACCCTCTGGGTAAACTGTAGTATCCATCACGCCACAACTGAAATAGCGATAATTAAATTTTAATGCAAGCTTGCACAGCTCTAAAATATATTTATACAAGTTTCAATTGATTTGCGCTTTTCGTCACCGCAAATTAAAGTGAAAATAATGTTCCAGAACGTTAACATAAGCATTTAAGTCTGGAGATTAACTAACTACATACTTACGTATATAGATAAGGCGGACAACCGAAAGGAAAATTGAGTTTGGGCAGGCCATAAACCTGGAACAAAGCACAAAGTGTGAAGGCGCTATTGCACCTTAAGTTGTGGGCAGATAAACAGGTCAGTTGATTATACATATAATTTATAAATCAACCAGCTTCTGATACGCCTACGGTTATATACTTTAAAAATTGTTAAGAAGCGTCGTATCATTATGTATGTATAACAGTCTAATGGCCGTCTAATGTAAAATTTGCGTGCATGTGTGTGTGTTGGTTTAAGTATATGTGTATGGCCGTCAATAAGAATCTAACAAACAAAGGATGGCACCTCCGTTTCGAAACGTGTGCCAGCCTTGGTGTGCAAAAATGAATAGAATCTAGAGAAGATTACCACAATGAAAAAGAAATTGCATTTCAGATTAGAAAGTAAAAAAAATTGAGATCTCATTTGAATTTGTGTTAGTTTTTATTAAGTTAATTTAGTATACAAATTAGAAGCAGACAGCATGCGATTATGTGGGGAGGGGGCAACTTGGCTTCGCTTCCTCCAGAAATTAGACCCACCATCATTGCTGTCAAAAACGGTGTTTCGACAACAAAAATTTTCGTGCTGTTGTCTTTATAGTCTTTTGCGCAAGATGCATGCAAACTGAGTCAGTTAATAAGAATGCATATTCCGTCAACAGTTAAATGGAAATATGTTAATAAATTTTAATGGCTTCTTAACTTTGCCTGATGTGCGCCGAAAATTGGTTGTTGCGCGTATATTTCAACGGAATCGGTGCGTTGAGGGGCAGTACAAACATTTAACTAATACTTAACCGCTAGATTGCTTATGTGCTATTTTAAGTATCCCACAATTAAACATGGGTGAAATCAAAAGTTCCTCCTCCGCGACGCTAGTCCTTGGTCTTCCACTGTGAGCTAAAATTCACTTTGTGTTTTCTGTTTAAGAAGCAACAGGCTTCTCGTTTTTTTAATAAAACAATTTTATTTATTTAATAAAGAACAGTATATAACAGAAATGTAACAGTCAACGATTACTATCGATATCTAGCTATCGTCAGCTGGCTGCGATCGATAATATGCTAGGTTCACATTGCTTGACGCAACCTGGCACAGCGCGTCAGTGGTGCATTTGAGCATATTCGAAATTTGAATTACCGATTGCATACTGTGCACCTTTGCCGTTTAGAAAAAAATTGAAAATGAATGCAAAGAAGTCGGTGCGCCCTATTTTAAATTATGTCCAGATTTGGCAGTCTTGCATCTTTATATTTGTGAATTTTTTCTGTGCTGTACAAACAGGGGGCAATTTATATTTCACGAAATTAGACATCCGTGAAATAGTCCGTATTTTTTAATAAAATAGCGAAATAAAATTCAAATAATCAAAATAAACTGTTAGTTTTTTAGGAATTTGTTTCAACCGCGTAGGACCACTAGGGGCCCATTTGTAGGGAAAAATAAGAAAAGTCGGGCAAATTCAGTAAAATTTAAATTTAAAATTAAATTGAATAAATTAATTAAATATGGAAAATATTTTTGACGCGAACATCGTAAACGCGCCCCCGAAAAACATACGCTGTCAACCTTTGGAACTATGGAATTTAGTGCTAGCGCCGCCACCAAGAGAGCCCGTCTAGTTTTGGAACTAATTTGCAGAGAATTACAGTGGCCGCCGTTTTAATCTTTATTTGTTAATAATAACAAAATAAAAAGCTGTTGAAAAGACAATTACCATTAATGGCCTCTTGATCTAAACTCGTAAGTGCTTGTGTTCTAGCTGTATTTATACATTGTTTAAATACAATGCTAATGTGCGACAATGTCATCTCTGCATTTCTTTTTGCGTTTGTTTCCGGCCCCAAAGAAATATTTTTATGCGTCATTCTTTTATCTTCAACTTTTTCTACCGTACATTTTTTATAACTTTACAGGATAAACTACGAGTTCCATTGGCTGCGGCCGTTGCTGTTGTTGTCGTTTTGGCATATTTCTGGGCAACATATTGTCGCCGGCAACCGCAAGACTGGGCAAAATTATGAACTTGTGTTCCTCCGCTGGTGCAACGGCATCGACTACATCGCTTTCGTCCACGGGGCCTATCGAAAGTATCGGGAGTGGCCCATCAGAAGCCACGCATTGCTTTGGTGGAGGAGGAGGAGGCATTAGCGGAGGCGGCGGTACTGACACATCGACCAGTTTAAACAATCGAAACGCAGTCAACGGAGGAAATCAACCTAGCAGCAACGTTCTCAGCACAACGCACAACGAAAACAACACTATAATGCCGCCCGAGACACGCCCCAAGATGGTCACAGTGAAGCATCCTGAATCGAACAAACCTAAACCCACCACAAAAAAGATCGTAAAAAATATTCAGGCGGATCAAGATGTTATCAAGGCATTGCAACGCTGCCGCGATGAAGGTAAGCGGATTCTCCTAAGTTGTATTAATGTTTTATTTGTTAACATATACATTCTCTTAGGCATAAAGCGTTTAGACCTCAGCAAATCCTCCATCACTGTTCTTCCCAATACAGTAAGAGAATGTGTGCATCTCACCGAGCTCTACCTGTACAGCAACAAAATTGGACAGCTGCCCACAGAAATTGGATGTCTGGTAAATTTGCGAAATCTGGCTTTAAATGAGAATTCGCTTACATCGCTGCCGGAATCGTTGAAGCATTGCACACAACTTAAGGTTCTGGACTTGCGACACAACAAACTAGCTGAAATTCCACCGGTCATATATAAACTGCGCACATTGACCACATTGTATCTGCGTTTCAACAGAATCACGGCTGTGGCAGATGAGTTACGTCAGTTGGTCAATCTAACTATGCTGAGTCTACGCGAGAATAAAATCAAAGAGTTGGGTAGTGCTATTGGTGCGCTGGTGAACTTAACTACGCTGGATGTATCACATAATCATTTGGAGCACTTACCGGAGGATATTGGCAATTGTGTAAATCTTAGTGCTCTTGATTTGCAACACAATGAGCTCCTGGACATCCCAAATAGTATTGGTAACCTGAAATCGCTGGTACGGTTAGGCTTGCGCTATAATCGTTTGAGCTGCGTACCAGTTTCTCTGAAGAACTGTAAAAGCATGGATGAGTTTAATGTTGAGGGCAACGGGATCACACAGTTGCCCGATGGAATTCTTGCTAGCCTGAGCGCACTGACAACCATTACGTTGTCACGTAATCAATTCACCAGCTATCCAACTGGTGGGCCAGCGCAGTTCACCAATGTATACAGCATTAATCTGGAGCACAATCGCATTGACAAGATTCCGTATGGGATATTTTCGAGAGCCAAAGGCTTGACAAAGCTGAATATGAAAGAGAATATGTTAACCGCCTTGCCGCTGGATGTAGGCACATGGGTGAACATGGTGGAGCTCAACTTGGCCACTAATGCGCTGCAGAAACTACCTGATGATATAATGAACTTGCAAAACCTGGAAATACTGATACTGTCGAACAACATGCTCAAGAAGATACCTAACACAATTGGTAACTTGCGCAAGTTACGAATACTGGATCTAGAGGAAAACCGCATCGAAGTCTTACCGCATGAAATTGGCCTGTTGCACGAGCTTCAGCGGCTTATATTACAAACTAATCAGATTACAATGCTGCCACGTAGTATTGGTCACTTAAGCAACCTTACGCACTTGTCCGTAAGCGAGAACAATTTGCAGTTCCTTCCTGAGGAAATTGGTTCGCTGGAGAGCCTGGAGAACCTCTACATAAATCAGAATCCTGGATTGGAAAAGTTGCCCTTTGAGTTGGCACTATGTCAAAATCTAAAATATTTAAACATTGACAAATGCCCACTCGGCACCATTCCGCCTGAAATCCAAGCCGGGGGGCCTTCGTTGGTTCTACAGTGGCTTAAAATGCACTCACCGTACCGGCAAATGTGAGATGTCGACGGCGTCTGGCGAACCGTCTACGTTGGCAGTGATTGTTACTATCAGTACGAGCTGCAGACGGTAGAGCAGACGCAGGGCAAGCAGACAGATGAAGTCAGCGAGCGCCGCTAACATTTGAAGCCTAGCTTAGTTCGCTCCCTTACCCAGACTCCGCCAGTGAAACTAACCCCTTCCGCGTCCCGACTGGAGTGCGTTTACTGGCAAATAATAGCTTTAAAATCTTATACCAATGTCCCGCATATTTTAATACTGCCCCGATTTGCTTTTACCTTATGCTTAAGTAAATTTGTTAATTTCTTCACTTTCCAGCTGCTAAGTAATATCTATTTTGGTCCTTACCGAGTAGGTTTTGGTTCACTGTTTTTAAGCTAGTCATACAATTTTTTTTCTAAAGTTCATTTATTTTCCTTGTTGAAAGACAACAACCAATTATTTGTCCAAAAAGACAGCTAAATCAAATGTTCAAAACCACACAAAAATACGCAAGCGCCAAGGAATTGTTTGAGAAAAATATACAAATATACATAAACGAACATACATAACTGCTTACTCTGTATAAGCTAAAAAAAAGAGAACATTTATATAAAAGAAAAGTATTAAAATAATTTCATTAAAATTGATTACATCAAGTTGAAATTGTACACTTTTTGAGCGCTTTGAGCAAGAATTATACAGCATATTGAGGTGCTCATTCAAAAGATGCAATTCATCAATAATAAATACATATACTTATACATATGTACTTAACTTAGCACATTTAGTTGCTTTTCGCGAAAATTAAGTATAAAGAAAAGTACATATACTTAAAGTAAATTATTAATTGCACATGCATTTTATGTATGTTAAATATTTGGTGTTATCTAGTCGATATATTAAAAACAAATATGAAATATACCGTCAATATGTATATGATTTTTCCGAATATATTAATATACAGACTCTTGTTAAATAGGATATCGTGCACTTGGTTATTGTAACAACATTCATATAAAAAATGTTACTTTTATTTCGAAAAACTACATATTTCGCAAATTCAATCAGTCGAAAGTCTGAAGACATTTTAATTTTAAATCTTTGCATTATTAAATGAAATTTATCTATAAAGAATTCAATGTATGAATTATGTATTATGTTTCAATTATTGCATATTTATTTTGTATACAAAAATTTAAGTTTGTAAACATATAAAAGGGCTGGTTTTTACAACGTAAAACTACTTTAAATTATTAAGTAAAAAACATATAAATCTAAATCAACGAAGCAAACTTAAAATACATACATACATATATATATTTCAAATATATTTTACATATATATTAAAAGTATACATACAAACAAATACTTGAATTTTTTAAAACTCAAAATCTGTATAGATATTTTATTTAATGTATAATTTTAATACATTCTATAAAACTGTCATTGCGGCATTGGTCTCGTAATTCCATTTAAATAAAACTAAACGAAACAAGTATTTTTTAATTAAGCAAAATACAACAAACTAATTTTCAATCGAAAAAACCCATGGTAATGTAGTTGTAATACAAATAATTTATGAAAACGTTTACAAAACCATAAGACAAAAATTTAAATATGTATATTCTTATATATGTAAGATATAAAATAAAAAGTATTTTACGTGATAGCCTATTATGATGGTTAAATATCACGGTGCTTAGCACAGGGTTATATTAATCGTTGATCGACTCTTGAACAATATTTTTTGAAAGCCCAAATTAACAATTTTTTCAATCATAATTTATTTTCTCATGTGAAGCTTCATCTGTCTAGACTTCTTCCGATCTTTGTTAACCGCAAAGTACTGTCCACTTTGGTGAGCTCAAGAGCTGCCTGGAATTGAATATTAAACCAATACTATATTATTTTAACCCGAAGAGATAACATATCTAAAAAAAACAGAATTGGCACCCCGCTCCGAGTGGGGCTTGAAGATTTATCTATATGTATGTAAATGAAAAAGCACAGAATCCAGAAAAAAGAAACAGAAAAAAATGAAGATGTTAAATAATAGTGAAGAATAATTACAAGCTACAAATCCATGTAAACAGATGTTAGGCATAATTAACGAGACCGGGAATCTCAAATGTTAAGATTTTCCTAGGCATAACAATATATTTAAAGAATAAACAAAGTGTTAAGATTCATTGTTAAATATCAGTTAAAAGAATCGAGCTTTTAAGCTTTTGTGCAAAAGCAACTTCGTTTGACTATGTGTGTTTGTGTGTGTGTGCGTGTGTAAGTAATGTAAACAGAAAGTAAACAAATGTAGAGCCTCTGTTATCGCGATAACAAAAGTGCAAGGGCCGTTCTACAAGTCAGTCTGAAAGAAAAACAACGCAATAGCCCACTGTCGATAAGAAAAGACAATAGTTTTTATTAATTATTCAAAATAGACAAACATCAGGTAAGCAATTTTATGTGGTATGCAGGAAAAGCGAGATACAAGTGAAGAGTATTACTAACAAAGCATTCAAGTAAAAAAAAAGTTGAACGATCTGTCGATTTAAGTACGACTCTTTCTTCTTTGTAAATATGTAAGCACATTCTTGAAACTTCTACCTATATAAATATACATTTGTATGTATTATAATATATATTATACTTATTACGTTACGGTCATTGCTGAGATAAGAAATTCACTTAAAAGACAATCGTATTTCCTTATTCTCCGCAGTGTGTCTTTTGTAAATGATCGCTACGCATTTAATTTATAAATCGCTTTCGTAGATCAACATGTTACTGCTCTTGGTTCTTGCCAGTTTGTCAGTTAGCCAAACTATTGCTTACTCAGCCCGTCGGGATGCTGAAATTATCACAAAGTTTAAGCATGAAATGGAATTGAATCATGCCAAGATAGCCCGGGAGCTGGTACACCGTGCCAATTGGGCATCAGTTGCGACTATTTCAACAAACCAAATTGTGAAAGACTATCCTATGGTTAATGTTATAGCAATTGATGATAATAATGCATATAATATTTCCACTGGAGTAATACGATATTTGCTAACCGACTTGGATTTTACGGGAACAGACTGGCACAGCAATAACAAAGTGACTTTCCTGTTTACGGATGAACAATCTTTAAACTGTAGGAATTCTAATAAAGATCCGATGGAGCCTACGTGTGCCCGTGTTATGATTAGCGGTCAAGTAAAAAAGGTATGCTTAAAAATTTTATTAAGGGCTTAATAACTATAACTATTTATAATTGACAGCTCGATGAACATTCTCCCAGTTACAATTCTACACTTAAAATATTTATTGTTCGTCATCCAGCAGCGGCTAATTGGATTCTAAGTAACATTTTTCTAAGATTAAAAAATATTTTTGTTCACTTATCTTACTTGTGTTTTCAGCACATCATTTCTATCTCTGTGAGTTGGATATTCAAAATATATATGTACTGGATTTCTATGGTGGTCCGCACCAGGTCAAACCTTCTGACTACTATGCCATTAACATTTAAGAAACCCAGACTGGATTATATTTCCATTTTAAAGGGTTATTTTGGTTTTCTTTTTTAAGTAAATAATAATATGGTAAGAATAATATATGTTAAAATGTTTAAACTTTATTATATTCGTATATACATTTATGTGTTGGTTTGTAGCTTTAATTTTTGTCTATCTTTTGAACCATCATACATATAAGATATTATAAATTATGAAGATAAAATAACATTAAAACAAAATATTATAGATAGAATGAAAAACGCAGAAATTATTAAATGTTTTTTAAATATTTATTTTAAAACACATACAGGATTTAATATTAAAGTTTCCAATACGTTACGCCTGGGCGCCTGGCATCAGACACAAGGTAGCATCAATTTTTTGCAAATGCGGTAAGATGTCACGCAATTTTGATCGATAGCGGACATCTGTGGCCACTGGATTGTGTTCCAAATATATGGTTTGCAATGATTTGTTCATTTTTAAAACTTCTAGGTTTTTCCAGTTATCAATGCCGTTATCATTCAACCAGATTTCCTCTAGCTGCTCGAGTGCTTCCAAGTTGCCTATTGTCTTCAATCTATTCTTAGCCAGATCAAGTGTGTCCAAGCTTTTGTTATCGGACAGATTCTCAATAGTTTCAATACCATTCTCTGATATGTATAATTCTTTCAAATTGGTAAGCTTATCCAAATTTTCAATTTTTATAATTCGATTTGCTTGCAGGCTCAGTATCTCCAGGTTGACAAGTGAATCAAGATTTTCAATTTTTGCAATCTTGTTTTTGCCTAGAAATAGCTGACGCAAATTCACCAGAGTATCGAGATTCTCAATTTTCTTCAACTTGTTGTCACCCAGCTCTAGCATAGTAAGATTAGTCAGCATGCCAACATTCTCAACAATATTGATTTTGTTTGCCACAAAATATAGTTTCTCCAGTTTGAGAAGCTTATCCAAGTTTTCGATTTTGGTCAGACGATTGAAGCTCAGATCCAGAATTTCTAGATTAACCAGCTCATCCAGATTTTCAATTTTCGTGATTTGATTGTCATAAAGCTCAAGCTCTACAAGCTTCTTAAGCGTTTCCAAGTTTTCAATCTTCTTTATGAGGTTCCACCGAAGAAATAAGCGCTCAATATTAATCAGAGGCTCAAAATTCTCAAGTTTATCGATACGTCGATGATTCAGATCCAGCTCATAGCATTCGGGATCAATCATTACAATTTCCTCAATTGACGCCACCACTTCACCAGGTATTATTTGCATACCAGCAGCTGATGACTTTGTGTCTCCACTTTTAGACATTGCACTATCACCGTCAGCCATATTCATAAGATAGATTTTACTATATAAGACTTACAAATTTACAATTTTTTAAATGCCGCTTGGCCTGCTAGTCGATTTTCTTGTTGTTTTCGGCAAATGTGCGCGAGTGTTGGAAAATAGTATAATTTTGCTTACACAGTGTTGCATTATTTCTAAGGCTTGTACGCAGCTAAAGTTTCTTATAATTATATTATAAAAGTCAATACTTTTGGTAATATAAATTTTTTTTAAATTAATATATACATAAATTATTATTGATGTTAAAATATTTTCTGTAAATAATTATATGTTCTCATTTTATTCATTACTTGGCTATTCTTAATATTCGTATTTTTTGTTGTCAGCGTACTAAGAAAAACAGATGGGGAATTGGTGTTGAAGACTTCTGTTCCAACGCGTGCGACGCTTAATAGTTTAAATTTGTTTGCCTATGCAAAAATGTTAAATTGACTTTTAATTTTTTTGTATAGTATGTAATAGGTTAAACAGAAGATAACGAAAATCATGTCTACGGGACTAAAGTGTCGTAATTGCGGATCCAATGAGATCGAAGAGGATAATGCGCGTGGTGACCGCGGTATACACAGTGCCGAATAATATTTGAGCTAATATTAACCAATGTTTATGTTTATTTAGTGTGTATGAACTGCGGCTCCGTGCTTGAGGATTCACTGATTGTATCTGAGGTTCAATTCGAGGAGATGGGCCATGGTGCAGCCGCAATTGGACAATTTGTTTCCGCCGAGTCCTCTGGAGGTGCAACCAACTATGGGTATGGAAAATTTCAAGTTGGTTCCGGTACAGAATCGAGGGAAGTAACGATTAAGAAAGCCAAGAAGGATATAATCCTTACTCTGCCAGCAGCTGCAACTAACGCAACACTATGCAGACACTGCATTAAATTTCTTTAAAATGGCATTAAATCGGCACTTAACCCGTGGCCGAAAGAGCACTCATATCTACGCTGCCTGTGTATATATGACCTGTCGCACTGAGGGCACCTCACGTAAGTTAAATATGACTTCATTCTCAACCCCAACTAATGCGTAGTTTGTTCCACTGCCATCTAGATTTACTAATCGACATCAGCGACGTACAGCAAATTTGTTCGTACGAACTTGGACGTACTTATCTGAAGCTTTCGCATGCGTTGTGCATCAACATACCATCCGTGGGTAAGTAATGTGTTTACTATAATTATGTTCAAGTGGTTGAATTGATTAGGATGTGTAACTGATGCCGACTTTCACTTTCATGGCATAGACTAGATGATATTTAGACCCAGTACTTTAAAAAAGTACAAATGGGTCTATTACGTTTGTGCAAAAAAAAATGTGCGTAACAGGCAGAAGGAGGCGTGGCAGACCCCATAAAGTATAATATTCTTGATCAGCATCAAAAGCCGAGTCGATATAGCCATGTCCGTCTGTCTGTCTGTCTGTCTGTCCGTCTGTCCGTCTGTCCCTTTTTTGAGTTCCTAGATCTCAGAGACTATAAGAGCTGGAGACACCAAATTTGGCATGTATGTACATCTATATCTTGCATTGAACGAGTTTGTTTTAGATTTTTGCCACGCCCCCTCCGCCCCGAAAATTAAAATACAAAATTTTCAAGTCGAATTACAAGAGCACCTTTAATGCTAGCACCTTGATTTTAAGTACGTTTAATACATACTATAGTTCCAACCTATCAAGCAAATTTCGTCCAAATCGGATGATAAACGCGGAAGTTATTCAACTAACAACTGATATCTTTGTAGTGGCGCCATCTATGGAAATTTTATGAAACTGAAACAATCTGTAGTAATCGCGTTACACTCAAAAAGTACTGGGTCTCCTACTGTCGAGCTTGCTCCACCGTAGCTTAATGCATTTTTGTATATACTAATATTGGCAACTACTCTTCGCAGAAACAGGGCAATATAAGCGACAAAAAATTTAAAGAAAAATAAACATAGGGCAAATTGGGAACACTGGTATCTATATATGTCCGAAATAACTAAACAAAGTTAAAGTAACATTATAGTTAATAAGCTTTCTAAAATATCCCTTTGAGCATGTTAAGGCGAGAGATGAGTTCCGTGTATATCGTAGCGCAAAGATTTTCTCTACATATCCCCAACTCTTTATATCCTTAAATTCGGTTAACAAGAGTTCATATGCTTACCAGAAATAACAATGTTAATTGTCTTTTAATTTCGAAGTAAATCGAGTTTTATTGGTTAATAATCATAGTACATAATTTAAAGATTCGTTTAATTTATTATTATATATTCTTTCCATTATGGGATAACTTTAACTTAATTTTATTAATATAAAATCAAAATCAGTACAATTTCAACAGAAATAAAATTTTCTTGTAGCGTAGCGCAGCATTGAAAAATGAGTTCAAAATTAATCGTCATTATGTATTATATCTGTTTATATTTATGTATATATGAAAGACTCATAAGGAGTTATTTTTTCTACAAATGCACAATAAAAGTTTTAAAGAATGTGTTTGCTAAAATGAAGATTCAATGTAGTTTGAGGGTTTGACAGATTCCTAACTTTAAACGTTTTATATTATATGTTTAACATGGCTTTCAAATTCGTATGCATACTTCAACATGCCCCTATAAATCGTAAAGTGTATACATATGTTGTATATCTGTTTGTGTATATAAGTTGTATATCTATGATTAGTATATGCTGGCAAAAAATATGTTTGATGTGGTGTCCTATGTTTTTTTTACTTTGGAACATTTGTGTTATTCTTAGCTTGACTGATTGCCTAGTGTCCAATTGCTTATTGAAGTTGTCTTATTTACCCTCTTGGCTGACTTTAGCAACATCTCAGATTTGCAAATTTTAAGCTTAAGTGTACAAAATATTTGACCATAAGCATATAAGTATTTTCAATTTCTTTGGGTTTACTTTTTTGTTTTAAAACTTGCTTGTATGCATTTACCAACAGACTTTATATGTATAGAACTATGTACTACAAAAATTAGAGCACTCTACTGTATCATGATGGTATAAGTTTGCATGTATATAATAACTATATATAATGTATATATTGCTAATATCGCGTTTTTAAAACTCCATTTTGTTTTGTTGCATTGCACTGAAAACCCATGAGTTTCTATTTTGTGTTTGTTGTAGCTGTGCTGGTCTTTTCTCTTGTTGCTGGTGCTGTCGATAGTAGCACGCACCCTGCCATTCAGCACAATAGAGCTGTGCGCATCAGGTGTTGCTTCCATCGCTGCTGGACCCCGCGCTGGTGTTGTTTTGAGGCAATTCGTCAGTAGCATTATTGATATTACTACCAGCAGTTTCAGATGATCCATTGTTAGCATTTGTAATAACTGGCGTCGTTCCGATGAGGTTAGCGCATATTGAATTTGTGGGCGAGTTTAGGGCAGTAACTGTTGTGGGTCCGTAGAAAATTAACTCGGGTATTTGTCCACCCTGGACGCCGGTACCGTTTGTGCTCTCTGAGGAGCACTGGAATTGGAATGTGACATTGCCCATTAAAACTTCTGACATGCCCTCTTGGCCAAAGAAGCTTAACTCATTCCCATCTAGTATAACTGAGGCAGTGTAGTAACATTCTGGTTCAATTTGTATGGGGTTCTCAAAGAATACATGGAAGGTATTGCTTGAACCATCTGAGAAAAATTTAGTGTCGTTCTCAGCCAACGTGCGACCCAAACGCTTTAATTCAATCTTTACATTGTAGTTTGCTGCACCAGTGGAGGAGCCGTATAGACCGAAGCCTACAATAAAAATTCTACGAGAAAAAGGTTTTATTAATACTAAAGCCTCTTTTTTTTGTTAAGTTTTGCTTTACGTACCTTCGATCCACCGAGAACTGTATAGAATCACAACGACCCCGATATCGCCATTGGTTGGAGCGATAGGCACATGATTGAAAACGATGACAAACTTGAGTCTTGAGACCGGCACGAGGTCGCGTAGGAAAGCTCAAGTTTGGCTTCTCTTTGGCCGTGAAGTGTAAGAACATGTCAATTGTCTCTTGGGATGTGAGTATGCCCGTCTGGGCTACCCCATTGGCAAACTCTTCTAGGGTCATAGTCGGTATCCGTATAAGATGCAGCGCCTGACCAAGCACACGACGTTTGTTCTGCGACGTTTCGTCGATGCTCATTTTCTCGCAGGCATTCATTGCCCAATTGAGAGCGGCCTCGAATAAGTGTATCTCCTTGCAATTAAGTGTCTCACGTGAGAGTATCGACTCGAAAGTCTTCAGGTCAATGTCTACAAAGTCTTCGGACTTAACCGCCATCTCGGCCTGGGCATCGATAACTTCCCAGCAACGCTGCATCAGTTCGGGCTCCTCGAAAAGACGCGATTGACTGAGAAGTAGGCATGCGTTTTTTGCCGTCAGTTTAACCTCAAGATAGTTAACGCAAGCGCGTGCCAAATGTGGAACAATATATTTCTTCGCAGCATATAAAGTGGCCAGTATGTGTTCAGGCTCTAGTTTAATTTCATCGCAGTATAGGTACCTATAGTGAATGGTTAAGTCTGAGAGGTGAAGTTATGAGTTCGATTTGTCACTTACCTCAATAATGTAAGAAAAGCTGTGGGCTCTACATCAGGCACTTTGATTTCCTCCTTGTTCTCCGCCAAACCGCCATAGAACATGGCATAAAAAACAGAACTACCTGTTGCAAGTATATACTTGTGTGCAGGAATAGTTTGTATCGGATCGAAATCTAAGAAAGTGCAGATATTAATCAGATTATTCAATATATATTGTATTCTTCTACGAACCAAAGTCACTGCCCACAATGAACCTGACATCTGATAAGAGTTCATTGTTGAACATTGCCGCATTGCGCTCCAATACCGTTGCCTTGCTGGCCTGCCAATTGGGATCGGCTGTGTCAATTGCATTGGAAGCGCCAACGGCAGCATAACTGCTATTGCTGCCAGCTGCACACACATATGAACCGCTGCCACTATTGGGTGTTGATGTCGTATGAGTTGAGTTGGCAACAGTAGCCGTTGAGGCAAGTGCTGCCGCATCCGTTGAGCTAGAGGGTAGACAAAATGTGGTGGCACCACTGTTGCTGCAATTCAGAACACCTGGTGAAGCCAAGGGCGAGGATGGTGCACTTATAGGCTGTGTA
Source organism: Drosophila putrida (assembly GCA_037043535.1). Classification (NCBI taxonomy): domain Eukaryota; kingdom Metazoa; phylum Arthropoda; class Insecta; order Diptera; family Drosophilidae; genus Drosophila; species Drosophila putrida. The sequence continues at coordinate 205,778 of JBAMBI010000177.1, read as the reverse complement.
ATTTGTATGTTGTGATCAGCGGCACTCCCAGAACTTGTCCCTGGAGAACTGTGCGTGCCAACGCGTTGCTGTTGTTGCTGATGATTGTGAGGGGGCGAGTGCAAGAGTCCGTTCCCATTGTTAAGTGTTTCCACTGCAATGTAGAAATATATCTTTGAATATGACGCCTCTCTTTTATTACGATTTCATATAACGCAATAGACATATCAACAAGTCAACCAAAATAAACAAATTACCACTTCTATATGTGTGTATTTGTAGGTATTTATATTTACAAAAATTATTGTCGCGTGTCTTGGGGAAAATCGATAAAGAACACACAAAGGGAACGCTGCAGTTTTTTTTTTTGTGTTATGGAATGCACGTTCTTACCATTTATCCAACCACCGTTTAGCTGAGAGTGCGACATGGATTCTTGATTCCGCTTGTTAGTCGATTTCAATGAGAACCGATTCAAGGCGTTATTATTGCTGTTATTATTACCAAGATTATTGCTACCGCTGGCCATTATTAGATTATGTTTGGTTTCTCTTTTTTTTTATTTAAGCAGCAATTTAAGATTGCAGAATATTAAAACGCCTAAAGAACTTTTTGTAAAGCACTTGCAAGACAAACATTTGTTTTTTCATTAAATATTGACATTGTTGGTCATTTAAAAATATATATGTATATATAAGTATTTATTGTGTGTATATTCGCCTGTCAGAATTTGCTGCTTCGATAGAACGTGGTGGTCGGTCGATTAGCCATTCACAGCGACGCACCGACGGTACATTGAACAAAATTAATTTTTTAAACAAGAAAATGATTTTTTTTAACAAAATAAAGTAATTCAAAATTATATAAATTTAATCCGCTTCTTTTGATATATGTCTTGATTTTCTAGCTCTACTGGGGCCCAAGTTTCGTTAATAGCTATTGGAAAAATCAGGGAAATTCTTACAAAGTTGAGAAAAATCCACAGAAAATTCGTGCAAATATTTTTTCATTATTCTTTTTTAGACCACTCAAAACAGGGCCATTTCTTATATATTCTGTTTTGTATCTATCATTCTTTCTTCCCGACAACAAAAGCTTTTTTCCCTAAAAAAAAAGTTGGCAGCTCTGCTTTAGACCGTGGTGAGTTGTGTTTTGAATTTAAATGAGAAAAACTTGTCAGTTTTGCAAGCTCTTCATAGATTATATCATTGTCGCGGCTAATATGTATTTCCGTCATGCCAATTGGAAACGCTAAAAGTGCGCTCGCATATCCCATAAAATATATTAATGCGTACGTGACTCCAACATTTACCACAGCCTTGTGCAGCATCATTTTAACTTGATTCAAATTTTGAATTCAGGTATTTTGAATTCAGGTATTAATTATTGATCACCTGCACATATTCAATATGACCATCAATATGAACTTGAAATTCATTTGGTTGCTTGTTTGGTCGTCGTCGAAGGTTTGTTTATTTCTTTGCTCTCACACACACATACGGCTAGCAAATTTCGTACAATTTTGAGAAATGTACACACAAAACCAGTTTTTGAGGCAGTTTGCGCCAAGCACAAAACTAATATACAAATCTTGAAGATCTTAATGCCAAACAGTTTTTAATTAACCGCTCAATTTCCTGCATGTTAGATACTCACTGTTGTATTGTTGTGGATCGGCTGGCGGATGCTCCTCGTTTTCAGGGACTCGTGCTGCGTACTCTGGCTCATAGTTGTGCGCATAGGCGCTGCCCCAGTGTCCAATAAAGTCGTCCTCTTCGAGTGTTAATAAGTGATCCAGCACTTTCACGCCCCGTTCAAGGGGACCGTGAATTTTGTTTATTAGCTCGGACAGACGCAGGTTGAGGCCGTAGCTGACGCCGTTGACACCTCTTGGCGTCGATGGTGTAATCGCCCAGTAGAAGAGATGACGTCCAAGATGACTGCTAAGATGGTTTGCAAAAGCCTCTATCATCTTGGTAGCCTCATCACAACCACGTGTGGCATATTTACACTTTTGCTCGCTCCTCGTTCCCAACTCCCACGGTTATTGCACTGCAACTAATAAAAAGCAAAGCTTGATATTACATAATGAATCATGGAGCTAGTCACTCTCCCGAGCTCCCTCTATCTCAGTTGCTACAGATGTTGCACTTTCACTTCCAGTTACACTTCCCAAATTCATTTCCACACGCATTTGTCGCTACAGGAAGTCAACGAAATTTTCCTGGCCTTGCCACTCTAAATTAGATATGTGTAATCAAAGCTTTCGCAGAAACACTGTCACAATTGCAAAGGTAACATGTAAAGAGGATGCTGGGCAAATTATGCAAGCATTTGCTTTTAATTGGTTGCCATGCGAAGACCTTAACCAAAACATAACCGCGACATGAAACTCATTACACTAAGCAATATTTTATCGTAGTACCTAAAGCCGTAGCATCAGCTTTGCACGATGGTGCGCTTCACGTTAATCAATATTGTAGAGAGCCACAAGATACTTGAGCCGGTGACTCCCCGCAAAAATCTACAAACAAATCGTTAGCACCAAATGAAATTTGGCATGTGACTGTGAGTGAGATTGTGAGAGATCAGCTGAAAATATTCTATCTGTCCCTTGGCTACTTTTATTACTACATTAATTTTATTAGTTTTAAAATTACCTCAATTGATATGTTATTAAGATGGAATAATTATCATACGTGTCTCGAAGGTTGAATACCCATGCTTTATTTGTGATTCGATTTACCTATGCGCATTTCAAACTTAACGCATGCATTAACACTATGCGCCCTTTTTTTAATTTATGTATTTGTTGACTCTTGCTCTGGCACGGCTTGCATTTCGAGTTTCATTGCCTCTTTAATTGTAAAACTCGGCTCACATCGCCCGTTACGAGTCACATCACAAATGACAAGCATTGGAACGAAGACAGACCCAAAACCCAAAGTGACCCCAAAATATAGCTGGCGAAACACTTTCGATTTCCTCATTACACGAGCAGAACGAAGTAAAGAGTTAACAGCTTACTAGTGTTTCTTTTTGTTGTTGTTTTCTTTACCATTCATATATATTTCGTATTTTTATTTCTTTTTATTTTGATTTTCACAAATTTCGCAATTGCGCCGCAATTTGCTGATTAGTGAATGCTACAAGAGAGCAGAGTTGAATTACCAAAATCTGGTAAGCAATCGGTTGTAGCAAATACATTATGATTTGTTTGAAATCTATAGTTAAGTTCTTTGCTGCATTTAAGGGTGTATCTAATTGCTGACTAACAGCTAATATCTAACTTAATTATAAAAGCAATGTTCAGTAGGTTCTAAAGTATCTGAGCACGGACTTTATACTAGTAAATCTTTTCTAAATTTCATGCACTTGTATCGGCAGTGTATCTATTAGGTTTTTGTTAAATAACTTTGTGCCTCGTTTCGAGTGCCCTTAGGAGGTTTTGCAATCATTTAGGCCGTCAACACTTGACCGGACGGTAGCTTAGCCGAGCCATGTGGTTTATACTCTTTGATTTGCAGATAATTTTATAGACATTAGTGTGCAGTTTTTCGTTACAACAATCTACTCGTTTTTATACTGAATACCCATTAATAATCGACAAAAATAGGGGTACAATAAATTTATGCAAACGACAATAAAAGTCTAAGCGTATGTGTTTATCTCAACGGACTTATTCGCCTTTCTATCTCCTTATCTGCATCCTGCCTCTTAAATAAAAACTGAATATTATTTTAGATTCTTGACACGTTCTCGAAAAATAAAAAAAAATCATTTCGAAGCAGGGTAGGTAGACTAGGTAGATTCTTAGAAGTCGTTGAAATATAATAGCATGGCTAACTGCGAGGTATCTCTTAGTCGAGTATTTTTGAGCAGAGCACTCTTACTTGTTAATATTTCTTTATATGCAATTACTTTTGTATGCATCGTGTACTCATACAAATATGTATGTATTTTTCTGTAAGTCATGCTGCATTTTGTCTAATGACTTGCTGACTTAAATTTTTTGTTTCGTAACTTTTACACATTTCAAAGTGTTTCACAACAAGTCAAAAAATCACCCTGCACAATGCGTTATTTCAAAGTTCTTTGAAAGTTTTTTTTTCCCAAAATTTGTTGCTAAACATTGTATTTACATATATTCATTTGATTCCTATGTAGTCGTTTTATATATTTTTTATTCTTACGCTTACATATTCTTGAAAGCTAAAACTTGTTTTGGGTTTCGTTTGTTCTATTCCTGAATTTCGTATTAACTTCGATTGTTTTGATATGAGAATTTGAATTGTCATTTTTGTTCTTCTAATTTCATATTATTATTTAATGCTTAAATTCTTATTCAAGCCTCTAGCCGCTTGCTTCTCGACCAGAATATTAATAAGTCATTGACGACAGAGAATGAGAGAGACATAATTTTGTTGTTCTTTGTTCACAATCTTTTAAGCAGAGAGTGAAGCTAATGGTATTGGTTTAACGAGCTCTTAACAATTGGTACTAGTAATGGTCACTTTACTATAAAATCACTTCAACAAATTAATCTTAGCTTCTAGTGGCTTAAGAGTTGTCGAGAACTTGCCTTATCAATGGACACAGTTAATTTCCGTGCTGTAATCAACTTATAACAGCGCTTAGAAGTTATGTATTTGACAACAGTTTTTGAATTAACTTTATTTAGATATTCGGATAGTCACATTCTGATCTGAGCTCTGGTCAGACTTGCACAACTTTTAAATGGCTGTCAACGTTTGAATTTCATATTGTTTGACTTGACATCAGCAAACTTTAGCTAAACGCGATTTTTGTTTATGCACATTTTTAGCATATATATATGTACTTTGTATTCACTTTCCTTGCTAACGCCCAAATGAGCGACCTTCAGTTTAGCACTGGCTTAAATACACATCCCTTATACGTTTATTACTTATTTGAAAAGCTAATTCATTGCCATAAGGTAGGTGCATATTAAGCTACCTTTGTTATATTTGTTCTCTAATAAATTTTATTTGCCTACATTTGAGTAGACTTAGCTAAACAAAAGATAGCCACAAAATTGATTACTATGGCTATACTTAATACAATTTATTAGTACAATTCCAGCAAGAGATCTGAGAGGGAGAGATACAGCCGGTAAAATTATGACTTCACTTCACTTAATGTGTTAAATTTGGTTGTTTTGTAGCCATTACCACGAACTTTGCGGTGTGCGTTAACTGAATTGCATATAAACAAACAAAAAACGTCAACAGAACAACGCGTACTTTAAAATTATTAATTGTTTTACAATAAATACAAACAATAATTACGAAGAAAATAAAAGATATTTACTTCGGTTATTTGCGCATGCGCGTGGATTAAGTTTTTTTCTTTGCTGCTACAGCGGCTGCTGCCGTGGTGCTCGCGAGTCAACGAACGAATTCGTATTGACTCGACACGACGACAACAACTAAACACTTGCCTCTTTTCAACGATGAGACGAGACAGACAGACGTTGCTCAGGTGTTTGACTGTGACTGAGATTGGGATTGTAAGGTGAGTGCGACTCCGATCAGACTTGCCTTGAGAGACATGGGTCGTGAGTCGCATGCGATTTTTGATTGTTTTTGTTGGAAATTTGTAGTAATTATTTGTGGAGTGTGAATAAGATTTGTTTACTTTTTCAATTTAATTTGTGTGGCACAGTTGCCTAGTGTTAACTTTAAGCGGCATTGTTTTCATTATGCAAACATTAAGTTCAAAAACTTATTATGAAGCTTATTTCACAGCTCCGATCAATAAAATAGCACCATAAGCAGGAAATTCTTTTAGGTGGGATTCTTAAATATTATGTTATTATAATAATTAGAAAAGTAAACAAAAATTTAAAGTAAATTACTGAAGAGAACTTTTTTGAAATGAAACTAGAAAAGGCAAGACAATTCGAACTTCTTACCTAATTTTCTGAGGCCTAACTAATAAACCAACAAGGATGTCTGGGCTTTAAATAAGAAAGTATTGAGCGGAACTGCCTAGACAGATGTGAAGCTTTTAAAAGTTTATTGGCAACTCGATGTGAACTTCTTATTGGCAGAAATTGGAATATTATTAAATATAAATGCACTAAAGAAAACATATAAGTGTTAAACTTGCAACATTTATCTAATTTTGGCGCATTAAGAAACATAATAACTAATAAATATTCTCTTTGCTAAAATGTATTCACATTACGTTTTTGTAATGAATAATTGTCTCTGAAGACGTTTGTTTGTCATGATGCTATTTCATTCATCGAAGCTGAAAATAACATTTCGTTTTAATCAGATGTAGAATGTTCTGAGTTTTTTACCAACTGCTGTTATTTAAGGGTTATTCGTTGTTAATTTGCTTGTACAGCTTTCACCAGTCAGTCACAATACAATGCCATTGAATATTTAATCGTGGCTAAATTAAATAACAATTAAGCCACAAAGTATAGTTAATCGTGCTATTGAAAACGTTTACCAAAATTACGGACATTTTACAAGGCCAACAAAATGTTCATGAAGACAATAAGGGAGTTTATTTCAGGGGAGCTGCGTAACACGCTCAAAACGATAATTGCTGTCATGACAAACGCAAAAATAAAGTTTAAATAATAATAATTTTCAGTGGCTACCGCAGTCATCCTGCAATAAGCGCCATTGGACGGATAGTAGTGGGACATTAAGAAACCATTAGCAACAGCAGATATCGTGAACGCTCAGACGCCCAGAACCCCACTTCCACTCTCAATCCCAATCCCACTCCCACACCCACTCCATAATCGTCCAGCGAGCAACCGTCAAAAAGTGGGTAAACGTTGGGACCAGTAACCAGTAACTGCAACAGCTGCTGAAGATGAGTGGGTACAGCAGCAAAAGAAGGGTCAATGCAGTCGCAGCGACAACAGCATCATTTTTCAAGTGGAACACTCAACGGCAGTCGCAGGAGCATCCAATGAGTGGGCGGTGTGGAAAGCCATGCTTAACTAAGGCATGGACGCTTTCTGCTTGCCGCTTGCCTCAAATATGCGCATTCATTAGGGTTTAATAAATATTTTTTCAAGTACTGTTCATGGACTTTGTGATAAGCTTTCGACCAAGGGATTGTTGTGGTTGTAATTGCTGTCGGCGTTTAACAGCTGCGTCAGTGTGTCAAGTTGTTGCATAAAAACACCAGTGTCAGCTAAAGAGGAGAGGAAGGCTAATGTGATATCGCAGATTGGGCCCTATAGTAGTTGCTAAAAGTAGTTGCCCCACTTTGTTTACAGTTTTACTTCTCTTGTGTCGCATACTAAGCAACCATTCAATATGTATTTGAATCGATTAAAGTAAGTTTTAAAACCTACGCCTGACGATTATCTGCCAAAGACTTCAAGTACTTCACTTTGGTCTTCGTCACACGTTTTTCAAATATTTACTTCGTTTCGCATGGCACAGATCGTTGCAAGGTTGTTTATGTCTATTGGAATTGTAGTATTTTTATTTGGTTTTCATCTTTGTGTTCGCTTTTTTTTGCACATCATTTAAATTTTCCAGTGCGTTTTGTTCAAAGTTTATTTGTTTATTTATTACGCTTGTGTCATTATTTACTGCACGTTTCTTTGACAACACCTACCTAATATTTCATCAAACTCGAGTAGAATAAAATAAATATGTATCAGCATAATTAACCCACGCGAATCTTTCAGTTAAGTTTCCAAGTTTCAAAAATCTATCGCATGCTATAAAATACCAACTATATTTTTTACCACACGATCTCTAGATCGCTTTATGGCTCTCTCTCGTTTCCGTGCTCAATGCCAGCGTATTGTAAAAGTTGAATGAATTATATATATATACGTATTTCGGCTTGAAGCTCGGGTTCAAGCTTGTTTTGTTTTTTTTTTTTGGCAGCGGCATGGCTTGAGTATTGGATATTTTCAATTTCATTGGCTTGCACTGAATTGAAGGTCACTAAACAAGTTCTTCTACTTGTTATCATTTTGCGATGGCAATGAAGTTCGAAATACAACAGCGGTGTATGGTGTTATGGTACAATTACAAGTATTTAAAAAGTTTCTTATCATATTACTATTTTGCTTTGCAGATCCTTGTCTGTATATTATGCGCTTCGCAAATCGACTACAGTTAGGCGCCAAGACTCATGAGGTATCCATGACTGCGTTGCGTATTGTCCAGCGTATGAAGAAAGACTGCATGCATTCGGGACGTCGTCCCACAGGACTTTGCGGAGCAGGTTTGTCATTGTCAGCTTTAATTAGAATTAAAATTTAAATCAAACTGAATATATATGGACTGCAACATTTAGCACTACTGATTGCCGCACGTATGCATGAATTTAGTCGCACCCTGGCAGACGTTATCGGTGTGGTTAAAATACATGAATCGACCCTGCGCAAGCGCCTTTCGGAGTTTGCCGAAACGCCATCGGGTAGCTTGACTCTGGAGGAGTTTATGACCGTGGACTTGGAGCGTGAACAGGACCCGCCCTCGTTCAAGGCTGCGCGCATTAAAGATCGCGAACTTATCCAAAATGTAAGTTGTTTACAATTACCATTACACTAATTAATCTGACTCTCGCCTCAACATATAGATGGGTATCCATGAACTAACTGAACTGCAGAAGCAAATCGATGCACACTTGGAAAAAGATCTTGGAAAATATTCTAGCAACATTATGCGCCAATTGACCAAGGGCAAGAAGGAAGAATATATTCACTCAAGCAGGTCAAGAGACAATGCGACGGACAACGAGCTTGAACTCGAGGAATCAAGGCAATTCATCGAACAATCGAATGCTGAGGTCATTAAAGATTTTATTGTGAACAATACGGACGACACTAAAACCCAGGGAGCGATGACTAGTGCTGTTATCGAAGGATTACGGCCTGACATCGAAGCTATCTGTCGTGTCACCCAAAATGATTTAGAAGATGTTGAGCGTTCTAAACAGCCAATGGAGACGGAACTTTTTATTGATGACTTAAACGATGATGAGCTAGATCAGTATGTGCTCACAGAGCAAGAGGCAGTGACTAAATTGGATATGTGGAAAAATTTAAACGCCGAGTATTTACGCGAACAACAGGAGCGCGAGGAACGACTAGCGAAAGAGCGCGAGGAAGGCAAGCCTGAGAAAAAAAAGCGCAAACCACGAAAAAAGGTTATCGGCCCATCCTCTAGTGCCGGCGAGGCAATCGAAAAAATGCTGCAGGAGAAAAAGATTTCAAGTAAAATTAACTATGACATATTAAAGACCCTAACTGAAGGCATGGGCACTTTAACGGAAGACGGTGAGTCTCCGGAAGAGCTCGCCAAACCCACAACATTGGAGGAACTAAAGCAGACTCCAGTTATTGTAGAAGAAAGTCCCACTCCGAGCAATAGCCGTGCCAAACCAGCATATGACCTGCCAGGTCCCAGTCGAAAACGTCCAAAAATCGAAGCGGCTCTACCCGTTAGTCAGACTGAGGAGGAACTGGAGGCAAAGCCAGCGATTGCGCTGGAAGCAGGTGATCAACAACACATGGTTAATAAATTTGAACCGTTTGTTTATATGTAAATTCTTTCAGATGAAATGGACTATGATGTCGATGCGGATGAGGCAGAGGCAGAGGCCGATGCAGAACCTGAGACTGAGGCGACACTGCAAGATATGTTAAATAAGGGGGCTACTAATGAGGACGATGATGAATACGGCTATGGCTTCGATGAAGAGGAAGAATATTAGTTTTTCATATTGCATACGGAATATTCTGTATGCTAATTTTTAGGTACATTTCCAGTAAAATATTTAGTCAATTTTGACATAACATCTTAATCAAATTTAACATTTAGTCGGGAGCGCACGATAATATGATACCCTGTGGAAGTAAAGGAAACTGTTAGATTCCTAATACATGCTAACAGGGCAAACTTTCTTATACATATACATACAAATGCAAACACATTACACACGCACGCACAAAAGAATAGCATCACTAGTTTGCAAAATCGAAAAATTTCGATTGAAAAATCGAAAGTGAAGAAAGCATTTTACATTTTTATAAAGTACATATATTCTTGATCAGGGCGACGAGGTAAGTCAATATAGCTATGTCCGTCTGCATCTCTGTCTGTTTCTATGTAAACTAGTCGCTCAGTTTTGAAGCTATCTTGATGACACTTGGTACAGCTTCGTCTTTTTGCTGCACGCAAACAGTATAGTTCCAAATGAAAGTTATAGAGGATTTACTTACCTTTAGTTTACTTACTTTGTTGATAACCTATTTTGAGTTTACTTACCTTGTTGATTAGCAATGAATATATATTCAAAAATGTTGGAGAAACATAAAAAATTCGGAAGCGCTTCCATGAAAAATATTTAAGTGGAATTTTCGTGTTTGATTCTTTGATTCACTTTGCATTTTGGCTGTAAACTAGTGTAATTGTCATTGAATATTTTCCGTATTTATTATCTAATTGCCGTTGTGAAAATTTACATAGCACACTGGGCCGAATCACCAAACAATTGGTATAAATTCTCATATTTTGTTGAAGCAAATTTTAATTTTAATGTAATTCATTTAAATAAAAAATATAAATTTTCGCTTAAATTTCATCCCTGCAATTTTGATCAAGTTTTAAAGACAAATGTTTAGTTTGCTGACTTCTGTGACAAAATTGACGGAATACTTTTGTTTTCTTTGTGCGATTGCTAATTTCACATGCTGGCACAATAAAATAATGTGCAAAATTTATTTTATAGGCCACGATATATAAAATAAACAAAGTAAAAACATTTAATGATAAACCGTGTTATATGTCTTATATGTGTTTTCAATTGTATTCTAAAAATGAAAAAGCCAACTTACAGGGATATTTTTGTATAAAGAAATTTTTAAATAGTTCGTTTTTTCACTTAGCTGCCACAGGAACAACAAAGGAACAAGTAGAAGTACTTTGCTTTGGTTTTTCTATATAGAAAGTATGATTGCTGTACGTTAATAGAACTGCTCCTTGAATTATAAAAGCATGAGATGCATTGTATTACCGTGCCAGCGATAAGGTATTTGTCCCAAGATACGCTCCATCATGCCAGGATGTTCACGAGTGAAACAAGTTCAACACTGACAATTTAGCTAAGTATGCGAACGTTAACAACTAACAAGGTGGATGATACGCCCTTTAAGTTATCGAGAGGCTGGGACTGAATTTATGACAAGAAAGCTAAATTTCTCTTACCGACAAGTTAAGGCAATAAGCATGATGAGAATTCGGCCCGTAGAAGGTGTAATTTTATACTAACTATTGTTTTTCGATTTGACAAATGTAAGGCTAATTTGAATAGATTATTTAATGAGGATCACTTTTCATAATTGCAGTCGGATAGTAAATATTCTGTTTGGTTTTATACAGTAGATGATAATTAGTAACAACTCATAACATAATTAAATTAAGCTTTGGTTCTTTTCCGACTCCTTTCTTCTGTTCTTCGTTAACTACTAGTAGAGTACTCGCTGCACATGTTGTAGTTTCGCTTGCACCATTTTTTGTTCCTCTTTGTGCGTTAGCAGCCATTAAATCATCACTCCCTCTTACCTTGCGGCCTCAGCGCATCCATTTACATGTTTAAGTCGTGTTGCCATTGCCTCCAGGCTCAAGTGAAATAAGGCAGAGGGTTGGGGTTGCTACTACTCTGTTGTTAGTTTGGTTCTAATTGTTGGCGCTGTCGTGGCGCGCCTCCAAGTGCTGCAAATAAATATTTCACTCTTAATCATGTTTTGCCCTCACTGCCTTGTGTTCTTGCTTTTGTGCTCACTATTGTTATTGTTGTTGTAACTGTTGCTCCCCAGGCGGCCAGTCAACTAACCGACCAGGGACGGTAGTAGCCAAGAACTTTACTACGTTCGGCAGACTTGAATACTTGGCCGTGGCACAGCTCTAAGGCTTGGCAGCCTGCAGAGTGCCAAGTGCCCAACAATGAGTTGTTGAGTCTTTAGAGCACTTGTCTTTGCGATTTTAAAGTTATTATGTTGTAATTAATGTTAATTTAGATGCTTGCGTTCTAAAGCCGACCTAGTTTAATGTTTTCCAAGTGTATTCTTTCCTTAGATATCAGTCGAATTCCATGTTAATTTCTCAATTCTAAAAGTATTTAACACAATAAAGTAAGTGTTATACATATGTAAAATAATAATTCACAAGGGTATTTCCTTGGCAGGCGGCCTATGTTATTACATATTAACGTACGAACGATTTCGCCTTTTCACCAGCTTCTGGTCGTATAATAGGACTTTGTCATAATTTTCTGCATTTAATGGCCAGCTGCTTATTTGCATAAGCTCACAGCTTGAAGCTAATAATTAATAAAACACACGGCCACTTGGAAATTGCAGAGCCGCTGAAGCGGTAGGCGTGACTGAGCTTAGCTGCCAACGGCCAACTTCAAATAATAATGTCAGATGTATGCACATGTAAATTCAGCTAAATGTGACAGCAAAATGGCAATTATTAGACAAGTCGACTCTCAAGACACTTTGAGGTGAGCGTGTGACTCAACGGTCTAATGCGACTAATTTATGCACATACATAGATGCAACAAAGTGAACGACAGTTAGGCATTAGAAGAGGAATAAAAAATAGATAATATGAGATTTACGCAGCTAGACATTATGTTCAATAATTTTTAATGCTATATTATAAATGGTGTGGAATGAAAATTTAATTTGTTCTTCTTTTGTCAACTGTCAGCAGTGGTTTATTAATTAAAAACGTTCTAAAATATATATGTTACATGAATTTACATACTTATATAAAAAATGTGTATGTTCAATAGCGATTTTGTGATTGCAATTTAATTAAAAAATGACTAAGTCTCAGGCAATTTTACAGGGCTTCATGTTGTCTGTTCATTTGTGTGTCTAGCTGTATTATATTTTCAATGTATTATATTTTCTAATATTAATTTATTTGAAAGATAATTACCAAAATGACATTAATTTCATTAAATTTAAGGTGGAGATATAATTTGGATCCAATAAATTAATTAATATTGACTGATATATTTTATATAAAATGCGCCTAGAGTTCTGTTGGTCTCTAGGTACGGCAGGCGATTTACACTGTATGACGGCTGTCTTAGCTGTACTTTTGCTCTTTGGATCATAGCTATTCCAATCAGCGGATACTGCTTAGAGAACTGATGATCCTTTCCGAAGCTTGCTCTGTCATGCACACATGTTTACATACTGTACTGATGCGTACTGCTAAATTTATGTACGCTTGCTGCTGATTCAGTTCGCCTCTTAGTTGTGGGCTGTTTGGACCGCGAAAATTTGACCGCGGTAAGTTTTTGTTTGTATGTTTGTGACATTCCATGCATTAATTTGCAACAATTGGTCTACAAACTGAATATACACTGCTCCCCGCCACTGTCAATATAAAAACGCATTATCATTTCAAAATATCAGTATGCTTTATTCTTAAAATCCCTTATGGAGTAACATTGAATTTATACTACTTTTTATTAAGTGACGTCATTATTCCCTCAATAATAAAGGCTCGTAACTGCTTGCAGGTCCCGTACTCTGTATGTCTGTATGCGTGAGCGAAGGGCTCGCTCTGTGGATCATCATCCAATGCTTAGAGCGCCGTTGCCGCTGCTCTCTATGCAGCACTCTCGGTCTGTGGATTTCGTTCAATGCTTAGAGCGCCGTTGGACCTCTCTAGGTACGGCAGGCGCCGCTCACTGTATGACGGCTCTCTGAGCAGAATTCTCGGTCTGTGGATTTCGTTCAATGCTTAGAGAGCGGTTGGTCCTAAATTAATGTACGCTTGCTACCGATTCAGTTTGCATCTTAGCTTTGGGCTGATTGGACCGGGAAAATATGACCGCGGTAAGTTTTTGTTTGTGTGTTTGTGAATTTCCATGCATTAATTTGCAATAATTGCTCTAAAAACTTAATATACGCTGCTCCCCGCCACTGCCAATATAAAAACGCATTATCAGTTCAAAATATCAGTATACTTTATTCTTAAAATCCCTTATGGAGTAACATTGAATTTATACTACTTTTTATTAATATATTTAAATTATTAATAACTGTGTAAAATTAAAAAAAAAATTAATCTAGTATCCATGTTGTTTATGAATTGTTTTCAACAATTTTCCAAGCGTGGTCGCAGACTCCAAAACCTGTAATATAAATGTAAATTAATTAATATGATATAAATATAAATACATAAAGCAGAGTTGCAAACAAAATTGATTATGAAAATCTACCTTAAAATTAATATTTTATTTTGAATTATTATAATTTCTTCTTTAATCAAAGAATAAACTTAAACTTAACATAACTTTCCTAATAATAATCTGTTATTCCTATTTTACAGCTACTATGACACGTTCCTGCCGAAAGATAGCAATTGGATTTACAGTTGGCCGAGCTAAAACCGTTGGGGAGTCCCAAGGATAAGGTTCTCCGCTGCCAAGTTGATCAGTCTTGGATCAATGGAAGAATGTACCTACCTGTAAGTAAAACATTGATTAAAATTATCATATTTTATATATAAAATACATATTGATTAAATAAATTCACTTTTTCTTGCAGTTCTGCTCGAGGAATATCGAAATCTGCTCTACGATGTTGGACTTAGGAAACTGACGCCAATCAAAGCTGTCCAAAACTGGAGAATAGCTTGTAACCTAGTTGGACAAATAATTATAAGAATAAATATAACAAAAACTAAATTGTAATACATATGTGTTAATCTATCGAAGCTATTAAACAAGGTTTCTGTTTAAAATTACTGTATTTTAGTATAATTTTTGTTATTCAATGTTATTCGTAAGACTAGGATTTAAGAATAAAAGAAACTACATTTTGAAAAATATAATTATACTATGCCATGTACATTTAACTTTATTTTAAGATAATACTACTATTAAAATGTAAAATTTAGCTTTAGTTAATTATACTTTACTATGTTTATTTAACTTTGTTTTAATATAATACTATTATTAAACTGTAAAATTTAGCTTAAATTTAGCATAAACAAATTGTTATTCATTAAGGATAGGATTTTAAGAATAAAAAACTGAATTTTTAAAATTAAAACATGTTTTTTCATTGGTTGGTTGGCAAAATTCAAATTCAAATTTAACGATCATTTTTAAATTCAACGTCCGCTCAAATTTGTACTCTCGGGGAAATATGACGTCACGCTCTTAAAACTGAAGGGAAATTTCGACCTGCTGCTGATTCTGTTCGCCTGGTATTTCTGCGCTCATTTTCGGTTTTTCGGGTTGGTTGGGGCTGGCAAGCTCACACACCCACCCGCAGACAAACCCACGGGTACGTGCGGCTCACTTGGCAGCCGCGACAGCTGGCGTGACAGCTGGCTTGACGTCACTAAAAGGGAAATTTTTTTGGCAAAAGGGAAATTTCGACCTGCTGCTGATTTCTGTTCGCCTGGTATTTCTGCGCTCATTTTAGATTTTTGGCAGCTGCTGCGGCTGCCACGTACCCGTGGGTTTGTGTGCGGGTGGGTGTGTGAGCTTGCCAGCCCCAACCGACCCGAAAAACCGAAAATGAGCGCAGAAATACCAGGCGAACAGAAATCGCAGCAGGTCGAAATTCCCCTTCAGTTTTTCGAGCGTGACGTCATATTTCCCCGAGAGTAAAAATTTTGGGCGACCGTTGAATTGAAAAATGATCGTTAAATTTGAATTTGAATTTTGCTACCCAACCAATAAAAAAACATGTTTTAATTTTAAAATTTCAGTTTTTTATTCTTAAAATCCTATCCTTAATGAATAATAATTTGTTTATGCTAAATTTAAGCTAAATTTTACAGTTTAATAATAATATTATCTTAAAATAAAGTTAAATATACATAGCATAGTATAATTAACAATTTATCTATGCTAACTTTATGCTAATTTTTACAGTTTAATAATAGTATTATCTTAATTATTATCTTAATTAACAATTTATCTATACTAGCTTTAAGCTAAAGTTTACAGTTTAATAATAGTATTATATTAAAATAGAGTTAAATGCACATAGCATAGTATAATTACATTTTTCAAAATATAGTTTCTTTTATTCTTAAATCCTAGTCTTACGAATAACATTGAATAACAAAAATTATACTAATATACAGTAATTTTAAACAGAAACCTTGTTTAATAGCTTCGATAGATTAACACATATGTATTACAATTTAGTTTTTGTTATATTTATTCTTATAATTATTTGTCCAACAGGTTACAAGCTATTCTCCAGTTTTGGCAGCTTTGATTGGCGTCAGTTTCCTAAGTCCAACATCCTAGAGCAGATTTCGATGTTCCTCGAGCAGAACTGCAAGAAGAAGTGAATTTATTTAATCAATATGTATTTTATATATCATATATGATAATTTTAATCAAAGTTTTACTTACAGTTGGCGTCAGTTTCCTAAGTCCAACATCGTAGAGCAGATTTCGATATTCCTCGAGCAGAACTGCAAGAAAAAGTGAATTTATTTAATCAATATGTATTTTATATATAAAATATGATAATTTTAATCAATGTTTTACTTACAGGTAGGTACATTCTTCCATTGATCCAAGACTGATCAACTTGGCAGCAGAGAACCTTATCCTTGGGACTCCCCAACGGTTTTAGCTCGGCCAACTGTAAATCCAATTGCTATCTTTCGGCAGGAACGTGTCATAGTAGCTGTAAAATAGGAATAAGAGATTATTATTAGGAAAGTTATGTTAAGTTTAAGTTTATTCTTTGATTAAAGAAGAAATTATAATAATTCAAAATAAAATATTAATTTTAAGGTAGATTTTCATAATCAATTTTGTTTGCAACTCTGCTTTATATATTTATATTTATATCATATTAATTAATTTTACAGGTTTTGGAGTCTGCGACCACGCTTGGAAAATTGTTGAAAACAATTCATAAACAACATGGATACTAGATTAATTTTTTTTTTAATTTTACACAGTTATTAATAATTTAAATATATTAATAAAAAGTAGTATAAATTCAATGTTACTCCATAAGGGATTTTAAGAATAAAGTATACTGATATTTTGAACTGATAATGCGTTTTTATATTGGCAGTGGCGGGGAGCAGCGTATATTAAGTTTTTAGAGCAATTATTGCAAATTAATGCATGGAAATTCACAAACACACAAACAAAAACTTACCGCGGTCATATTTTCCCGGTCCAATCAGCCCAAAGCTAAGATGCAAACTGAATCGGTAGCAAGCGTACATTAATTTAGGACCAACCGCTCTCTAAGCATTGAACGAAATCCACAGACCGAGAGTGCTGCTCAGAGAGCCGTCATACATTATGCGCCACCTGCCGTACTTAGAGAGGACGAAAGATGATCCACATTGAGAGCCGTCATTCGCTCACGCATACAGGCATACAGTGTACGGTACCTGCAAGCAGTTACGAACCACTCAGAGTTCGTAGCTGAACTTTATTATTGTGAGGGAATTATGACGTCACTTAAAAGGAAATCTCCATCTCCATTTGCTACTGGTTGCTGTGCGCCTGGTATTTCTGCGCTCATTTTCGCTTCTTGATGCGGTTGCTGCTTGCAAGCTCAAGCGAACAACACTCACACATACATACATGCACCCACCCAAAATAAACCGCATATTAAAAATTCCAATTCAACATTTTAAAAATTTAACGGTCGCTTAATTTTCAACATAGAACGCAACCTATGGCCAAAAGGTGGCAATCTTCATCGTATTTTGTGCCGAGATCTATTTTTCTACGAAAAAGAAAAAGCCCAAGCCCAAGAAACATCTGAAGCTAAGATTTTCGTTAAGTGTTTCAAATCCAGCTGTTTTTATAAGATATTGTTTTTCATCTAAGGAAAATCATGCATTTTGAGACCCAAGACCCTAATGTATACTTAAGATAAGATATATATTTATATATAATTAAATTAATGTAACATTTAGATTTGTTAAAATTATTTTTATAATTATTTGTCAAGAAGGTTACAAGCTATTCTCTAGTTTTGGCAGCTTTGATTGGCGTTAGTTCCCTAAGTCCAACATCGTTAAGTAGACTCCGTTATTCATCGAGCAGAACTGCAAGAAAAAGTGAATTAATTTAATCAAAATATATTTTATATATCAGATATGATAATTTTAATCAATGTTGTACCCACAGTTACTTCGGCAGAAACGTGTCAAATGTTGTGTTTAATGTTGTGACCCTTCGACTTGATGTGTATCAAAGCACCGAATGAGAACATCACATCATGAATTAGTGTTTTTGCAAATACATATTATCTGTGTATGCCTAATATGTGTACTAATTAGTAGTTGGATAAATAAATTAAATGAAGTTCGTGTACTAGCCAATTATTATGGATAGTAAATAATTTGTTTTTGTCTCCATTCAATTTGTCACACTGTCAATTTAAAAATAGTCGAGAGCGATCGGCTGAAATAGGTAATCTTACATATTAAATACTTATAATACATATATCTACATTTGGAAGTCTACCTTTGAATCACGTTCGGACAATATATCGATTGTTTCTCCTATAGAAGCTGGCTGGAACTGATAATGGTAATGGTGTAAAATTTGAAACGGCCAAATGGCCAAGGAGCGGCTACGTACTGAGTTCAGTTGTTGGTTGGTTAAACAAACGCACAGCTTCGAGAGCAATAGTAGGTAACAGACAATTTCCAGCTCCCAAGCTGGTTCACACATACACACACACACACTTACGTAAATAAATCACGCACATTTCGACCTGCATGCAAATATGCAGTAATAAAGTAAATAAACGCTTACCATCCACCGTTATGCTGTTGTCTGCTACACACACACACACACACGCACCTCACGTTAGCTGTATTCGTATTAAACATGAAGTAGCTAGCAAACTATGCACGGCTATAAGTGCAAAACACGAGTGCAATTACCTGGGCTGGCAGGGAAACCCAGTCACAGGCCGACAGTTACACTCACACTTACATAAATATTCGCTCTGCGCCTGCATTTATGGCAGAGGCTTGGCATGTTTGACGCCGCAAAGTAGGCAACGATAATGGCATAAATTCAATGAATAAACATAAAATGGCAAGCACATAAACAGCATCCGTGTGCTTTTGCTTTTGCATGTGCTTGTGTGTGGGGCGGAAAAGTAGCAACAACAATAACATGAGCATGTGTAACAACAGTATAAGCAGTGGAAAAATATGTATTAGCGCAAAGTTTACTAACAAAATTAATTATGCGAATTAAGTGTAGTAAAAACACTGTAAGCAAGTTAACCCCAAGCCACACGAGCACCCAAACACCATGCCTCCATCCATAACATGTGGAGCATTTTGTGCCGTGTCACAGTCCACAGTATGGGAGCCTAGGCATTGTTCAATTTATGCGTGTATACTCCACTCCCGACTTGTTGTTTTCTGTAGTGTTTGCCAGTTAGCAGTTTGCGGACACTAAACTAGGCCAAGTATCCGGACCCGGACCCGGACTCGTACACGGACCCGGAATCGGACGAAGTGCAAGCCACAACCGCCTGGAAGTTGTTTATTTAAGTGTGAAATTCGAATGCAGCGCTGCGTACTGTATGAGTCCCAAGACCATTAAAGCACCATGGCATCGGGCGAGATAAGCAATATGGATCCTAATAACCAACGCTTTCGTCGCTGCTGCATTGCGATTCCCATAATCATAAATCGGCTTGCCATCGCCCCCTTAAATAATTGATAATAAATGTAGTGGGAGCCACGAAAAAAATGTTTCATTTTTTAGCTTGAAGAAAGAAAACCAAATTATTACATACGGCTCTTCGGCGCCATTGCTAACCGTACAAAATAAAACAAAATGGCGACGCTGCATTGACGCCATTTTGGCGTTGCATTGGGCTGCTTGACGCCATGCCAAATTAGCTAAGAGTCGACAGTCATTTAGTTAATTGCCGCACAAAAATGTCAAGTGGACTGTACAATCACTTAAATCACAGCTGTAACTTAAAATGAAAACATAAATATAACAAAGTAAAATATAAAAGTCTAAAAAAATGTAGTTTTTTCCATTTATTCGGTGTGTACAATTTTCCGAGGACAATTGAATAAAAGTAAGTTAAAATTGGAAGTTTTAAGAAATACTTGTTAAATTTTATCATTTTTTTCTTCTCAGAAAATCAAAATGGAATAATTTCGGTAGTCTTAAGTTCATGTAAGTAGTTGTACTTTCATTGCCTTTACAAATTTCATTTGTGGTGGTTATTTAATATTTTCATAATTCATTCTTATCCGCCAATTATCAGATAAATCATGTCATTAAATTATATGCAAGAATGCTAGTCATTTCGAGAGTAGTCTTAAATTATAATAAAAACCTTACCTAAGTCAACAAACGTATACATACAAACATACTCTGTGCAAGCACTGCGTTTTTTTCACTCTGAGGTCAACATTGGAGGCTTAATTAGCTTCTTACGCTAAAATAATTAGTAAGGGATCCCACGACTGATTGGTGAGCAAAGACGGACGTGGCTGAAACAATTACCAAAACCTTGAAGCTGGCTAACTCACTGGGAAAAATAATGATGAAGCAGCCTTTTCACGATTGTTTAATATTTATTTAGTCAACCAAGCAGACATCAACTCAGCTAGCCAGTTAGCCAATTCTCAACTGTCTGCCCACATTAAGTGGGCGTGGCGACTTTCTTTTTATACTAAAACGTTTTTATTTTCTATGGTGCCTTTGCATCATGCTATTCTCTTGTTTTTGTTGTTACTTGTCTGGGTTGCTTGTGCGCTTGTTTCTTGAAAAATAATGACTGCACATTAAGTATACATCTAACATGACAAACGAACAAGCATATACTCACACATACTTGCGTTTGCCAGCTAACAGGGATGTCGCCCTGTAACAAAGCAAGTAAAATGTCAACAAATGACAACAGAAATATGATGCAAATGGCTCATGTAAGTGGTTCTTGCCGCTTACATTTATAAAAGGGAGCATCTTATACCAGTATTGCAGTACCAAACGCAGAGAAGACTGAAAGGAATATCTAACGTTCTCTATTTTATATTTTTATTTATTTACAAGCGTTGTTCTACTGCTTAAGCTTAATTATTATATAATTTATATAATTTTTAGCTAATTTAAGTTTAGTTTCGTAATCTCGTCTAGACTATGTCTTTTCTATTTTTTCTCTTTAAGATATCTATATTTTCCTAATTGGATAAATTATTAGTTTAATCATTATTATTATTGTGTACCATTATGAATTTTCGTTTGTTGGTTTATTTAATTTTAATTAAGAGATCTTTTATTTATATCTACTTTAGATTATTTTATGATCGTTATTTTAATTTTAAAGTTTTAAGTGTTTTACTGTAAGTCCTTTTTTCGTTGTATTCTGTTATAAATGCTTCTATATGGGTGAAATTCTTTTTTTCATACTCAACTTCCTTAAAAATCCTTTAATTTAGACGACAAGCTAAAGCTGTTATTAGAAAAACTGTTATGTAAGTGGTGGGATTTTAATAAAACAATTAAAGTCGACGCATATTTGCAAGTCTAACCCTAGATTCGTTAATTGTAGCACATGCATATGTATGTATCTTTGCTGTTGCTACTAATCTATGTTTTGTGCGCTATATCAGCAACCTTATCAACATTATTTGTACAAAATAAACCCAACCAAAGCCCGCACAATTTAGCGATTTGTGGTCAGCAAAATGCCGAGACCTAAAGCCTGCAAGTCAGTTATTCCCTCCAACTGACTGCTCAGTTAGCTGGCTAGTCATCCAGTTGACCACATTGATATTCCATGCTTGACGCTCGCCGTTGTTGCTATTGGCCATTGATGCTACTTGCCTGCTGTACCAGCTTGGGTACCACTAACGATAGATGTCCTTAAGTCAATATACTGACACACACACCACATACTTATAGATGGGTGAATGATGTCGACAGTGGCCATACGAAAATATTTATGTTAGTATAGCGAAATATGGCAAAAAGCCGAACGACGTTGCCAAGAATGTTGCGAGAACAGCGCAGCGCAGCTTTGTTAACTTTTTACGTTTAATGAAATCAATTCACAAGTCACGTTGCTGCCGGACAATAAATACATCAGAGTCCATTTAATAAAATCATGATGTGCACTTTGCTATGATATATGTACAAACACACATATGCACTATCATACTTGTATGTATCGATTCTATATTGTAAACAACTTTTATCTCATTGGAATGCCGTATACGGCTCGATGGTATACAATATACATAGCCCGACTTATTGGCCAACATATGCCTTGTTCATCCCTCAATTATGTGTGTAAGAGAATGTGTGGCTTTTTCGTAGTCCAGTATCAATTGCGCGATAAGTGCATCAGCTTATTAGTCAGCAATACTTAAATCAAAATCCCCATGAAAACCCTATTGTGGCTTCGTTAATTTGATTTGCCATTTGGCTTAAGTTTTTTGAATGTTGAATATATAATACTCATAGTGCCAAGACTATGTAAGCTTCTTATACTATTGAATTATTAGAATCTTTATTACATCTTTACTACATTTATAACACATACAATGATAAAGGTAATATGGTATCTGTTTCCAATTGGTTCAATTGGGAGCTTATTTCTTGTGTAGATTTTAATTGACTTTTTAAAGAAAAATATTTTACATTTAAAGTTAAAGGAAACCATTTCAATACAACAGATTTTCTTAAATTTTTAATGATCATGAAATATTTCAATAGAATATGAGTTAATGTTAGGTAGCCAGAACTCGTATTTTTTTTAAGCAAATCTAATAGTCCAGTAATTAGGAAACTACTTGGTGATTTGGCAAACTCGACTCGGCCAAACCCAAATTCAAAGTTATAGCGGTTCAGTTCGATTATTTTATGAAAGACTCTAGCACGTATAACACCTAACATCAATCCTATGATTTTCTTTTATTTTCAACCAATGTTCATTATTTAAAATATACAAACTTGGAGAAATGTCTGATTCAAATTCGAAAATATTATTTTCTAAAGTTACTTTAATTATCTATATGTTTTCTATAATTCATTATAACGCTATTTAGCTAGCCTACTACTATATGCACCAGCTAAAGTTGTGACTAGTAGTCGGTAGTATTTTATTAAATTTTTACTACGCTTGCGCAGTAATATAAGCAAAAAAGACGTATGCAGTATTTAAAACAATTTCCAGCTTCCGAAACTATTTCATTATTTATTTAAAGTTTTCGTTTTAAAAAGTCTCTTCATTATTTGCAATACAAGGTGCACTTTCTATTTATAAGTTAGCGTGATTGGAGTGTGTTTAATACCTTATCAGCTTATCAACTTCTTGAAGAGTATTACTGTTATACGTCCCGATGTTACGGTGCTTCTCTTCTGTATAAGTAACTTTGTTTTGTTTGTTATCCACAAAGAGTATTTGAGGGAAAGTTTTCAAAGTGTTCTCTTTCCGACAACAAATTGCAAAGTTCGTTGTGTCTCTTGTTGTAGAGAACCGCACGAGGACCGGGAAACGAGGCGACTTCTGCTTCGGGTGCGGCGAGTTACGAAGGCATCTATGTGCTTACAGCCTCTTCGCCTATGTGACTGGTTGGGACCAAATCAGTTGGTAGATGTGTGGCGAACGTTGAATTTAACGGTCGGTTTGGCAGTGAAAGTGGCAGCCTCGCTCACTGTGTTAGTCAAGAGAAATTTTGTCCAGTGCGTGCAATAAGAGGAATCAAATAAAAGTGATAACATTCAATTGATATAGTAACTTCTAATAATAATGATATTTAATTTATACCAAAAAAAACCTTAATTACTATTTAAAAAGATCCTATCCAGTTTCCAATTCCTACGGCAGTCTTCACATTGCTGGTAAATGATCATTTATCTTCACTATTTAATTATATTTAACAATAAAAATAAATCCCCTTCGGTAATTTAAGGAATTGATATACATGTACATATTTTTATGTGTGCGTGGTTTAAGCTACGTATACGCAATCTTACAGCGATGTGCTGTGTGTCTAACCTATATTTGTATTGTTATTGTTTCTCTTGTTGCTCGCTAGCTGACTAACTGAGTGACTGGGATTCCAGTGCCAGCTGCTCGCATCTTAAGCAAGTTAATTTTATTGGTTTCTTATGTGTTGCTTGTTTTTCAAGCGGTTTATTGGTTTGTTTGCTTTACTTAAATGCTAAAGAGCTGCAATTTTACGGAAAAGTTACTGAACAATTTTTATTAATAGTTCGACCAATGGCTTCGGACTTGGAAATTGTCCGTTTATAGTATGTCCGAGTATGAGCATTTGGCTTCATCAATTTGCAAACTTTTGCAGAATGATTGTTTGTTTGTTTGTTTGATCTGTCTCGCGCGATTGTTTATCGTTGCTGTTTTCATTTGATTTGAGTACTTTGGTAAAGTCAACATTCGTTAGTGAAAATTTCGCTCACGTTCTTTTCGACCGAGTTCTCAATTTCTTGAGCTGAACACTGGATGGTTTTATTTGTTTCGTCGCTTAGCTTTGGCAATCTGCGTCACTTCTCAAACTCCCTACATCAATCTGAGTCCCTATTCTTAATTTAAGTCGTTATCTTTATTTTTGTTTTTACTTTAACCATGTACTACTCAGTATCGTATTTTTGGACTTTCGTATATATATGTATAAGAGGAGGATGCTCTTATACATATATGTATTTAGGTAAATACATATGTATATTATGGACTGCTCGTACTTGCATCTACTA
Organism: Drosophila putrida; assembly: GCA_037043535.1. Taxonomy (NCBI): domain Eukaryota; kingdom Metazoa; phylum Arthropoda; class Insecta; order Diptera; family Drosophilidae; genus Drosophila; species Drosophila putrida. The sequence continues at coordinate 181,040 of JBAMBI010000177.1, read as the reverse complement.
AGGAATGAGTGTTGTGTGCTGTTCTTTCCATAAGATTATTTATGTGGTGATTATTTACTTGGACTTATTGCGTAAATTATCAAGTGAGCTATAAAAATTCACTGCTATTTACAGCACACTTGATAACTTTTAACGTAGAACTCATTCGAAGTCTGCCAGCTTGTGTCTTTTGAATATAATTCACTCTTGGCTTTTAATTTCTAAATTAAAGAAGATTTCGACGCTCGTGGCTTTGATAACGAAATAAGCTATATTAATTATTGCATTACTTTTTTTATATGGAATTTAGGCTCTGCGCAAATCAATTCCATTAAATATAATACCAATATAATGTAACAAATACACATGATTAACATAGCCAGACACAATAATTGTACTTAATTCACATACATAAATAAATTACAATGATACCAACAATCCAACATTACCGAGCAAAACAACTCAATTTAATATCACTTACAAGTCGGTGGCTACTTTAAGCCGCTTACAATGAAAGATACCCACCGCATACACAACATGCGTTATAAATTCAATGAATTTACCACCAAAACAAAATCATTATCTTAGTTGTAAAACCAATGAGTGTACGAGAACAGCAAATTCCATTTTGTTGTGGATGCCGATGGCTTCGCTTCTGACGTAGACAGAGGACAGAAGCACATCCTATATATAGTATGTAGGAGTATACATCTCAATTTTACGAATAGGCCACCACATTTAGGGGCAGCCACAAATTGGTATTGCTATCGTAATGCAATGAAAGTTAAAGCCAAATTTAATGCTGAGATTAGCGAAAACAACGATAGGCATGAAGTTAAAGGCTGGGCTCGTCCACCCGTTTGCATATGCCAAATACCTAATGATTTATGAACGCGGCCAGTTTGTAGGTTGGAGGTTTGAGCAAACCTTGTAAGCTCATAGCGACTGCTGAAAAGCATGCAAAAGTCTCACAAGCCGTTTGTGGAAAAATGTTGAGAGGGAGACAAGTGCAACGGGGCAAAGGCCAACAAAGTAAATTCAATTTTACGTTTCACAACTCAGCATGATTTCTATCAAAGTAGACATCGCTTCGGAATCCCAGCCCCAGTTTGCTGGACACACTGAACAGTGTACACCACAAACTGATTACTTTTGTTGTGCTTGTGTCCCTCGTGTGGCTGTTTGTATATCTGTTACGCTTGTATGTCTTAGTATCTTTGTGGGCGGCCTAAAAACAAGCAACGAAAATTATAACAATCACAAAAAACTTGTAAATCTTCAAAGCGCTGCTGTTGTACCCTATAAACAATTTTAAGCGGATATTTTATTAAAGGAATTTTGTAAATTTTTTTCATAAAATATATGCTACCAATAAACATAATAAAGTTGTGTAAATTTTGGATATATCTCCCATATTGTATATAATATATAACCCTAACCTTAAACATGACCTCCGCCAAATAAGGAGAGAACTGCTATAGTCTTCAATTTCGGTGTTTCCATGGCATACAAAAACTTCCGGTTGAGGTCCTTTTTTTACTCTTTACTCAGCTCATGTTTATTTTGGCTGTTTTTGTTGTTGCTGCTTTTGTTAAAATTTTATAACTTTTAAGCTAGTTTTGTGTTGATGTTTTAAGAGGCGCGTCGGGATTTCATAAAATTGCTTTCTGATAGCTACTTTGAAAAAAAAGAAAAGTTCATGCAATTTTAATGAGCGGCGCTTGTAAACTGTTGTTAATACGGAAAATTAATAAGTTGAGTAGCCGTTAGTTGCCAAAGTGAAAAGTTGGATCGATTGAGAAATTGAAAAGTTTAGAGCGTAACATTAAGTAAGTATTAGTTGAAGAACAGTTAAAAATAGCAACTTTAAAGAGTTTTTTTATTGCCCAGACGCTTCAGTTTTCAACTTGAAATTCAAAGTTACGACCCACTATGGTTAAGCTGTTTTGCGGCATTTTATTTGAACTTGAGCAACGTGAAGTCAACTATAAAATTATTGGCAAAACTCGAACATCGCAAGCTTTTGACATAAATCCTTATCATCTTTTGTGCACAAATTGGCATTGCACTTCTAAGTCGATCGACGAGATATTTCTCGCACTTAAGAGCTACTTCTCCCTCCTTCATTTCTACGTTTCAATTGGAAATCAGTGGTCTTGTTTCTCTAGCAATATTATATCTGTTCTCAGCTTAGTTCAATGTCACGCTCTTCTATTTGCAACTTAAGCTCAGCTGTTTGTTATATCCTTAGCACAATTAAGACTCTTCTTATGTCACTAGCTAGATGTCGGCTCACGTGATTTGCACAGAATTTAAATTTATTATTTCGACTTTAATGGAGTTAATGTTGAAATATTCAAGCTGACGACTTATATGCCGTGCCGCATATCTTATAAATTAGCTACCTTAAACGCAATGTCAGTCGAAATATTTAGCTAACTGAGCCGAGGCAAGTGTTTGCTGCCTGCCTAGAATTTTATTATGCGACACGTAGCTACATTGGACACCTATAGTGAAGCCATGGCTCTCACAACTTTGGCGTTATTAAATTATGCGAAGATTTGTGCATTTTTTGAGCCTCTTGACGTTTTAATGATGAGCCAGTTCATCCCGTAGACTTCCTGTCGGCTTGTCCTAAATTAAATTATTTTATTGCCGGAAAGCTTAGTGAATTCGTTAAATCAGGATTTTACGCAATATTCAGCACAGAGTTTTGGCATGCACAAGTAGGGTTTAACAATTTGAGCTCATGGCGTAATTTCGTACATTATGGGCCCTTTTGACCTTATTTACATCTGATAGATGGGCTGCTATATTGATTAAAGCCGAGGTTTTTCTTTGATTAAATCTCAAGTTTTCTTTTTCAAAAGCTTAAAAAAGTGGCAATGTGTATGCGTGTTATAATCCCACAGTATGATATACTTAAAGCGCTAATCCCAAGCGTTGACAGCAGACGAACCCATAATCCGTAGCTGCCTTTCGCAGACAAACGAATTTTATTTATGATTTTGACATCGAATGCCTTTAAAGAGACAGTCGAGGGGAATTCTAAGCCTCAAAACCAAAACAATCATCAAATACAGTCATAAAAACAGTTAGCAACGATAATAAATTTCAAACAGAACCATAAAAACTCCGCCACGTGGCATCCGAGTGAGACATAAAAATTCCATCGAATTGTGCACCTCGTTGATATATGTATGTAAGTACAAACAATATATACAAGTTTATGTTATAACTAAGCCTGGCTGCAATATTTTCTAGATACCTTTGTATAGAAATGCTCCAAATCAGCAGTTTCACTTTTGTGTATGTCACCCAAGTTTCATATAATAAATCTTGAAATAATAAAATTTACATTTTTATTAGTAAAGAACTTTTTGCCGTGCAACCAATGGTTGTGTCTAATAACTTAACATTGGCCGAGTGTAGACATGTTGTAATATATACTCCAAAATTTAAATATCCTAGTTAAAGTGATATAATCATTCCAATTACAGAAGAAGATAAACATTCTAATAGTAAAACGATTTCAATACACAGACACTCAATTGGGAAATTAATACAACTTTTACAATTGGCATTTTTAAAACTTACTGAAGATCTTAAGTATTTTTCTGTATCTTTGGGACAAACGTATGCGTATGGGAACCAAATCCTAAGGTTTTATTATACCTTGCCGTTTCTAAAGTTAATATCCTACCCTGGTCTCTTTAATTAAAATCCTCACTCTAAATGTTATATATGTCTGAATTGCCCATGTATACACATAGTTAACTTGTGTTAAGCTTCTGAGACTGCTACAGAGCCCCACAAACTGTGTTTTGCATTAAGAAACATACAAATTGCGTTCATTTTTTAGCGTGCTACATGAAAAATATTTTTCAACTGTCTTTCCTTTTTTTTTTATTTTTTCACTGGGACTCCCTTATGAATTTGATAACGACAACAACAGTAGTTTAAGTACTTGACATGAAAATTTCAACAACACGCTCAGCAGAAACATGGACTGGGGCTCTAGCCATGCCTATCTCAAAGACTAAACTTATGGCACAACACACGCCAAAATTCGTTTTCCACTGGCCATCAAGGAGATTTTCGTCCAGGCATTCAGCGGTGCCCACTGATGATTATCATAAATGTCTAAAAAAAGAATAACATCCGTGGTAGCAGAGGAAGCAGCGGTGAAATCCACAACAACAATATGGTTACTTATGCCACACCCAGCTAAATAATTTGCTGCCTGGCGCAGCTAATGACCAGCTTGTGTAAGTGCGAGGACAACAACAACAGCAGCAACAGCAACATCGGCAATGACAACGACGATGACGACCACAGTGAAAAATCAGGACAGCAGTCGACATCCAAAAAGCAGCAACAACCACAACAACGGCAACAACGGCAACAACAACAAAAATCACAAGTTTTACTACAAGTAAAATGATGGGGATGAATTCATCATGGAAACGCTTGCCTTGCCAGTTTGGAACCGAACTCCCCTCCAGGCCCCTCTTCTTCAGCCTTTGTGGGCAAATTTAAAATAAAGTAAAGATACAAAGTCCACAGGGCAAAGGGATACAGGGGGAAGATACTCGTAGCTAGAGAAACTGAAGCGGCATAGCTCGCTAATTTTATGCTCTTTTGTGATTTTTGTACTCGCCAGCCGGACACACCCCGTGGCCATGTTTAGTGTCAGTCGCTGCTCGCCTTCTGCTGCTCCCACAAGCAAAAACAAACTTTGCGCGCTTTTGTCATTAGCGTTGATGGCAGTGATGTGAAGAGTGGTGAGTGGAGAGAAGAGGGAAGAGGGAGTGACACCCTGCCCTGAAACTCTGCCTGCCTTTTTGCCTGCTTTTCATGTGTTGCGGTCGCTATTTGTTGTTGCGTTTTTGGTTTGTGGACCCGCCAGTTTGGTTACTTTTAATGAGCGGGGCGGGGCGATACACTGGCACGTTTTAGGCACTCATTAAGTTGTGGTAATGTAGCTTTATTTTTGTTCACTTTCAGTTAACTCTTTGTGTAATGAAAGTGACTTATTTGCAACATAAAATAAAGAGTTTTTATTTTCGCTGACCTCTTTTTAGTAGCATAGGTTTAATGCGGTTTTAAAGTACGCAGGGCGTATGATTTACGCAACTGAACAAAATGCTGGTACTTCGTACTAATTGTGTTATTAAATTTGTACATCTTCCAAGTCAAGTAATATCAGTTTACTTCCCAATAAGTTTGTTTATTCTCTTAAAGATACTTTGTAACAAGAATAGTTCGTTGGTTTTCTGTCTGCCTGGGTGTAGGGTATCTACTAAGATAGCATTCTTATTTTACCTATATCTTGCTAAGGGCATCACATTTAAAATTACTTAGTTTTGTTTCTTAAATTGTTTGCACTACAATTTATGCAAATGTTCGTGCAAGGTAAATATACAGATACAAATTGCAAAACAGTTGCTGCAAGTACAAATGTTGTTCACCACTCGTAGCTTCAGTAATTTTGTCTCCTTCTTTCACTCTCTCTGTCCCTCTCTTCTGCTCCCTCTCCATGTTTGTCGTGCAAATTTTCCTTAATTAGTGCGCTAAAATGTATGCAACAAGCTGGTAGACAGACAAGAATCGACACATTTTACAAGCGCTGCGGCAAACCAGCGAGAAGCTATGATTCGGTGGGGTGTGGAACTATTAATACTAGACTGGAAGTTGTATCTACATCACGTCTGTGTGTTGATGAATATATTTAACATACATACATACATACTCGTAGTTTGTAATGCTATTTTCAGCCGATTTTAGCGACAGGCTTCTCATGTAAAAGTTTTTGTTGCCAGCCACAGGAAAAGATACTGCCGTAGCTGTTACTAAACACACACACATACAACTAAGTACATTTGGGAGGCTTCCTTTTGAAATTGAGCAAATAGTTTAGTTCCGAGAAACCGAGTTATTATATGAAAGTTTTAGTTTCACACGCGTTCCAATTGCATCGCTAAATTAAGCTAATTAGTGCACAAATAACAAAACTAATATTGTCGTGGCAGAATAAAGTATTTAGAGACATTTATTTTACAATCTCTTTAAAGATCCCATCAATTGGTTGGCTCTTAAGGTCTTAATATTTAAATCCACCATTGGCTGAGAAAGTCACTTTTAGTAACATTAATTCGACTTTTGTTGTAAAAGTCTATCATTCTTCCTTATATAACTTAGGGAACAATTATTTCAGAACTATGTCAAACATAATATCATGTAACGTTAGTGTAGTACTGACTAAATAGTCGTATGCTTATAATCTTGACAAGAAAAGGGTTTTAAATAAAGTTTAATTTAAATTAATTTAATTTACCCGGTTTGTACAATATATGATTAATTTAACTCGAATGATGCTGATACTAAATAAATATGAGATTCGTACTCTATTCTGTTTGTTATAACTCATTTTGATAGTTACAGGGTATACATATACTTGGCAAGTTCATGAAAACTTTTGCCCAAATGCAGAGTATACAAACACTGGCTATCGCCCATAGATATTTTAAGTGGAGGAAGTGTGCACTGTCAGCCAGTAACTGACAAATGCCAACGCTAACTCACTCAACTTCGCGTACTATAGAATAAAAGAAAAACGGCAAAAATGCTTGGAAGAACATTTCAAATTCTATTTTATTTTTTGGTTAACTGTTAGCAGCATCCTTGAGCGGTTTTTTATTATTGTTTTATTTGACCTGAGCCAATTTATGTTTTTTTTTTCTTTTCTTTTTTGTTATTTATGTATAAAGTTTTTGAACTGTTGTGAGGGATTTTGTGAGTGTGTTGTCTACATTTAAGGAGAGTAGAACCTAAACATACATTCTTCATATTTATTCTTAGGCGTACTGTTTAAGCAGAGTGTTGTGTTTAATTTATTTCATCAATAATAGATAAAGATTTGGGAATGTATTAATAATCATGTAACCAAACTGCTCACAATGACCAACTGATTTGTTGTTTGCCTTTTAGTCAATCGTCTGCTCTGGTTGTCGATTAAGGTAAATATAGTCAAGTATAGGTGTATGTACATATGTAGGTGTGCATGTATATACCTTGGCGAATAGCAGCTATGAATCTGGCCAACAGTCAGTTTTCAGCACTTTTGCTGCTAGTCCATGAGGAGTTGTCATGGCTGGTGATAAGTGTGATTTGATACTGATGTCGATGTCGATGCTCCTCATGATGACGATGTTTGTCTGGGCATTGGCAAAACCGTTCTGATTGAACACAACAATTTTGAAATTGCTAAACATAATACCCATACATGTAGGAAAGTCACACGTACATATTACGTGCTGTCATATTGGCTTTTGGGAACGAGCAAGTAAAAATTTAAGCAGTTGTGTGTTGTGTGTTGTGTGTCCTGGTGCCGACTTCAATCAATTGAAAGCATTTCGCATGTGTTTGTTTGTGTGTTTGCATGTATTGAAGAATATCTCACATTTCAAGCACATTGCTGTTAAATGATTTTTAGTAAAAATCGAGAAGACATGACACATTCAAGTGGCTTCATCGCCATCGTCTTCCCTCCACCAGATTGAGGGGCTTCGTCCTGGCACGTGATTGCTCAACTCTCGGCTTGGCCTACCAATGATTGTGTACGAGTAGCTTGTCGAGTACGGCCCTTAAGTAATTTCCATTAAGTAAGTGTTTTCGCCCCTTAACTTCAAATGCATTGGCATTGACAATGATTGCATTACACAAATCAGAATGGACCAGACTGCAAACCAGAAGTATACTTGATATCTTCAACGCATCATTGTTACAGGTTCCGAAACTTTAAGTCTTTAGTCCTAAAGTAGTAGTTATACTTAAGTACTGGAATTGCATTAGCTGAGGTTACAGAGTTTTTTAATACAACAGTATACTCAACTAGCTGCTGTTGCTTTGGTACAGATGCTTATTGGCCTTATTTGTTTTGGTTCGTTGCGTGGCTTCCTCTGATTGCTGTTGTGTTGCCCATGAAGTGCCTTGTTTTACGGGGTAGCGACTTAACTTCATTCCTTATTGGGTCAAGCATCTGTGTACAAATGTATAACGACAACAATTGTTTTAACAAACAAACGTATTGGGCTTCACTTTCGTAGTAGAACTTGGTCTGAGTAGAATGCTTCTAGTCCGAAAATATGAATCCAAAAATCGAGCAGAACTCTGTAACCTCAAGTCTGCTGAGTGTCTACTTTACTAGCTGCATCTCTGCATTGCTTAATCAATCTGAATTGAATTTAATGAAGCCGCATCAAAAACATATTCTAAGCAACAAGTCGTGACTTGTCTAGGTGGCTGTTAATATCAGTCCCTTAAGTTAATAATTATTAAAGCTAGCTAAGTATGTAATCTTTAATATTGTTCGTGCTTTTGTGGTATGTACAATGTTGCACCAATCTTTATTGTATCTTATACGAGTACTTCCCGTTCCGCAGTTGTAGACATGCCCAGAGTTCTCTTTGGTATTAACGCCCCAGTTCCGCCTTTGACGAATCACTTTTCGGGGTCAGTGGTGTGTTATTGTAATATTTTTATTTGTTGTCGCTGTTTCTTACGGAATTTTCAGTTCTTGTGCTGTCATTGTACAATTTTGTGAGCCGTATACCCAAGCGTGCTTGCCATTGTCCTGATGTCAAAAAAATACCAGCTGCAAACGCAGCTGTGAAGCACTTGATGAAATGCGAGGGGCGTGCCTGTGTTCTCGTTATGTTTATGTCGTTGACAACAAAAGAAATTAAATTGCTAACACTGAAATTCAATTGAATGTATATAACTTCCTTTGGTCGCACTCAAAAATTTGTCAAAACATCAGTCAGACGAGGAGAAGGCAAAAAATAACAAAACCAAAATAGCAAAATCCTGACAAAAATCTCGATGTTTATTACGGGAACTTATTGAAGCATTGGTTTTACTATTTGGACCCGCAAAAATGGGAAGTAAACAATTTATTAAAAAGCGTGTGCCGGAGCCATAAAAAGGTTAATGGTTATTATGCTTCCAATGCAAATTCAACAGTGTATTCACTGTCAATGTTCGAGTTAAAATATAGAGCACCGACAATTTTTGTATCCGTATAGATGTTGCAAATTTGTTTAGGTTTCGAGGTTGTTTTGAAGTGGTTTCCCTCGGTCTGGTTGTCTTGGAACTGGTCTGATGTTATTTAATGGTGTTTTTGTTCAGCTTCAATGAATATTCTGCCAATTTAATATGCCGCCGAATTGACTCATAGGCTTAGCTGTAAATTTCATAGAATCAGCAAACCTTTTTTTTTGTATATTCAATAAAATTAAACTATTATTAATAAAATATAATTTTTCTTTAAAACAATTTAAATCTAGTTTAGCATGGAATAAATAAACACTTAGAATTCAAGGTCAATCAAAGTTTTGAACATTTTATGAAACGTATCGTATATTTACCAAAACCGGAACTTAAATATAAAAATGCAGGTATTTTCTTAATCAATATCAAAAGATATTACCAGCTTATGTCATTCTACTAGTTGCTCCCTTAAAAATTTTTGAATAATATATAAAGTATGCAAATTCAACAAATTCTTGAGCTTGCACATATGATTCAGTATTGTTTCCGCCTCATGTAAGAGGTGTATTTGGTGTTAATCGTCAATCAAATACATAGGTCAATTGACGTTACAGGTGGCTTAAGGTCACAACGATTAAAGGGATCAAGTCATTGTTGAACTACAGACATTGAATTGTATTTCACTAACAAAGTGAACATTGAAATCAGCATATTAAATATTGTAAGTCCTATGAATATCAAGAATTAATGTCTTAAGCCTGTCTTACAGTTTCCATTTTTTATAGTGTACAGCTATAATTACAGCTAATTACAGACGGATGATCCAACTGACTGTAAATATTTGCTCGAGACATACACAATTTATAGAATTGAATATGCAAAAAGCTTTCTGTTCAATAATATAAAGTTTAAGTATACTTAAAAACAATAGTGATCTAGAATATGACCAAAAATGAAAAATCATTTAGTGCATTAAGATTAAGATTATTATTTCTGCCAGTTGTTTATTTTTATTGCCTACCTAAAGATATAATTCAAATTGCCTAATGAAAGACACTATGTTTTTTTTACTGCTTGGGTCTTAATCAATACGTTGCGTATTCTATATTTAGTTTTCTTTGGGATTCCCAACGTGTCGTATAATACTCCGATCAGTTAATTGTGTGACATTTTCCACAAGTCCATGTGTTTTCATTTTATTGGACCGCTAACATTGGAACAAAACAACAACACGCAGTCTTGCAGGCTAATAAACACTCTAATAAATTCTCAAACAGCACGTGTCGCGTTTGTCAAGGGGTTGCGTATAGCACAATAAAATTGCTAAGTGCATGGTCATGTTGTATCATATACATATGTATGAAAGTATTCTATATACTTACATGAGTACTTGTACACATGTATATGTGTGTGGATTTTTATTTATTTTATGGTTTGAGGTGTGCAAGCAACTATAACACCAAGAGCAGCTTGCAGTTACGACGACATCGACATTCACTGTCACTGCCACTGCCACTGCCATTGTCAGTCAGACAGACAAACTAACATAAGAGAGATAGAATAAGAGAGAGAAAAAGGGAGAGAGTGTGTGTATCATGTGTGCAAAATAAAGATGGCAATTTGATGTTTTTCTAAATAAAAATGCAGTATTTGGTGAGTGCGGACAAGTTCCAGCTAATTCTGAGATTTGCTTATGCATACTATTTGGCTGAAATGCTAAAAGATAATGGTAGTCACTCAGAGGCATGATACTAAGCTGAATTTAACTCTCTTCTTTAAGTCTTACCAAACTCACTTTGTGAGACTTAATGGGAAAACACTGTTATTCTTTTCCATTTCAAAGCTTAGCCGCTTTTAGAGGTCAACTTGCATTTTGAATATTAAACTTTAAAATTCTAGGAAATTTCTAGAAAAAATCGAAGTTTTAAATTTTTAAAACTAGAAATTTTGTTTATCCAAACCGATACCCCGAGACCCACATAAAACCCACCTATGTGCTGGCGTTTAAGTCCTTATAAAACAAAAAATAAATGTTTTGTATTTGGGAGGGTGTCAATCTTAGGGTAGCAAAGAAATTGAGACTTTAAAAAATTGAATGCAGTAACAGTCTGTCAAAACTAACGAGTTCGGGTAGCAGAAGGGGCAACAGTGAGTGGCAGTTGGGTAGGGTTGGGCTGGTTTTGTAATAAAAATGGAGGCAGATTGTAAATTTGTGTAGCCTTGCAGCTGTAGCTCAAGTGTTAGGCACTTGTCCCCAGCCTCTTTATTGTAAAAAAATTTAAAAAACAAAAAAAAAACATTTTCGCTTGTACAAACGCGTGTTGCTGTTGTTGGCTTTGCATACAAGCATGTGAATGTTATTTTCTTTTTGATGCTACCGGTTTATTATTTATTATTGTTTGCCACATTTACATACATATACTCTTTTTTTGCTCTAGCTACATTGTATATAAGTACTTCAGCAACATGTTTAGTAATAAATAATGTTGACATGGGCACATGTTGCGCAACATTTCCAGAGTGCTAATTTTGGAATTGTTGCCCACCTACGACTCTCAAATGTTTGGGGTGTGTTTCTGAGCAGTCTACACGAAATCTGAAGCAAACAATTTTCAGTCGCTTGTCAACTTGCCCTAGGCACACTTTAGGGACCGGCATATTGTCTGCAACTTGTCACGTGTACTCGATCGACGTAATGTTATTTCTCGCTAGCAATAATTAAACAACAGTGTTTATACTTACACTTGCAGCGTTCTTCTGACATCAACAGCTGGATGCATACAAATTAATAGGAGGCAATTAACCGAAAAGCAAAACAAACAGTTTCAGTGCGCATAAAACTGAATTCAATGGATTATTTCAATGCAAAATGAGAGAGTGAAGCCAATTGGACGGAACACCATTCAAACAAGCAATAATTAAACCCGGAAATTGATATGCGTGCTATAAACATAAATTGAACAACAAAATGTGTAATTTCGATAAACATTTTTTGGAGGAATATTCTTGAGTGTTGGCAAAAAATAGCTAAAGTGCCTAATGAAGAAGTTCTTCCAAAAATCACAGTGCGAATTAATATTTTTCATATTCCCCAATCGCAAACTGTAAACAGTCTCTGTGCTCGGCCCGACCGACGGCATATCGTGTGAAGTTGAAGTGTTTATTGAATGTGCCGCAAATGTTGCCTTTCTGCAACTGAATAATATTGCCCAACCCCGATTATGTTGCTTCGGCAACTGCCCAGCGAGTTGTCAGCTAAGGCGGGCATAATGACACTCCGTCTATTTCAACATACAACCAGACAACATGGAATGGTGCAGACGCGAAAACGATATCAAAATGGGTGGGCCGCCCAAGCTGTTAGCTGTTGGATCTCTCTGGGATTTATTCTGATGCTCATAATATCAACTTTGGGTAAGTTGTTATTTGCTTTCATTTAATGCTTAAATATATTTATTCCTTTAACAGGTCTAAAACATTTATTTAAAATCTTGCATTTTATATTTGTCTCTATATGCATACATCAAATAATATTAATAGATTCAAGCTTTAACTAATGGGTCATAGGACTGAGCCTGAACTAAGTGAGTTCAAAAACGCATATAAATTGTAATAGAAAGTCAAATTATAATATACAAAAATAGCTACAGCAATAACAATAGCGAGGAAGAGTAATAGGAAGTATTAAAGCGCAGAAAATGACACTTGAAATAACACTTCTGCCATTATAAAATACAAGTAAAACTACAATAAGGCAGGGGCCACTTGATAGCGGCAAATAGTCCACAAGATTTACGAAGTACGAGTAGACGAAATCCACTTGAGAGCTAGTGACATTAAAAGCGGCAAACCATTAAAAGGATTGACAACCAGAAAAGGGGTGTTGGAAGCTAGAGCTTCGATATAACATGGCAGGCAATCAAGAGACCGACCAACCGATCGACTGATAGATAGATAGATAAAGTGGGGAGAGTGCTGCAAGGAAACTGAACTGTTGATGGCATTCCGTAAGCGAAGTGAAATCGAAATAGAACTTGAAATCAGAGCTACAGTGAGTGGCTCACAATGGCTACTGTTGTTGTTTCTGTTGTTTTTGTTGTCGTTGTTGCGCTAATGTTGATGCTAAATGCTTGTAAAAAGTTTTTAATGGCCTTTCCACCGTGTCGACGTAATGATGCCACCTGCATCTCTAAATGCTGCTCACTTTCCCTTCCTTAACCATCGCATTGCTGTGAAAATCTGTGCTCATTGCTCGAATGTCGAAGTGGTCGCTAATGAAGAGCTTAAGGACCATTCCAAGGCAGAAAATCTGTGCAGTGAATTTCAATAGAAATGGCTAAAAATTATTGTGTTTAGATTTCTAAATTATAAAACATTTACAAGGTGCTCTATAAGTCTAGACTTATTATACAACTCACAAATGTAACTTATTTTATAATATGAAAAAACAGGAGTCAATATCTCAACTATAGATATTTGTGAGTTAGATGAAAGTATTTTCCAAAATATAAATAAGAAAATATTTATTGCTTGAAAGTGATTCAAACGTCGTACAAAGAACAATAAAAGAATTTATCTTTATTTCGGATATTTAATGCATCTTCTACACGCAAAATCTGACTATTTGACTCATTCGGTGTAATTATTTCCAAGCACACAATTTAATATGAAATCCATGTTGACCATTTCGATCAGCAATTTATTTCAACTGTATTTAATCGATTTGACCATATTGCATGGGAAACAAAACAATCAACTATAATTTGACATAATATTTTGTTCAGTCAAACGCGTTCATTAAAAACACAAATTGTCCACTGACATTGTCAGAAGGATTGGATATCTATAAAATGCAAATATTATAGGACAGAACGCGAATAGGTGGATAGCGAAACCAATCTGAAAACCAAAACAAAAATAAAGTACAATTTAAAAATGGTTTTAGCAAATACTATTAAATTTTAATTGGAAAATAATATTGATACGCGGATAGCAAATAAAAAAAGGTATCCTTTTACCAGAATGCGCATATGAAAATCCCGCAGCGTGAAATTAAAATTGCTCGATGATTGCCAAAATTATGCACGACACGCAAATTTTGCACAAGTATCGAGGTGAAGTTGGCTTTTGAACGCCGTCGATTGTTTATTATATATAAGTTTATACTATAGTATGTGCACATTGTAATCCATTGTTATTGTTTTGTCCTTCTACCGTCTGTCGTCTTGTGCATGGATCTGTTATTATTTGTTTGTTTGCCTGATGGTTTGTTTGTATTTATCATGAAACGCAATTATCCCGCACAAACAAAACATAACATAACTAGGATATTAACATTAGAACAACAATTTCACATTCAAGCAGAATTACAATCATGTCAGTTTGAATTTGAAAAGCTGCAAAAGTTGTCACCATCAAAAGTGCGTTTTTACATTGTCGTATTTTGTGTTCACAAAATTAACTTATGCATTGTACATTAGCAACAGATTTTCCTTATTAACGAGTGTGCGCTTTGCTTTTAGTTGCTGCCAGACTCACTCAGTATACAGTATTCAGTATACAGTACCACCTTCCCCTTGCCATTATCCTGTAGAAGCCTTAGTGCGCACTTATCTTTCAGCAGTGCCATCGAGTTTATTTATTTTCTGTTTGTGGTTGCCTGAAAGCCTGTTGGTAGGGATAAGGGGTAAGAGGGAGGAAGGATTCATTTGTGTGGCTGCCAGAACATAATTTATTTATCATTAGCGCAATTTGGCAATGTTGGAATGTTGTGCGTTAGTGTGAGGAAGCCTGCAAGATTTTGGTCGAATATCTGAGAGTTTGGCTGAATAGTTGAAATAATTTAGCCAATTAGTGCATATGTTTGAGGTCATAAGGAATTTTCTTTACGAATTAAGATACTTTGATTGGATATACGCGTATCATATGTTCAAGGGTGCAATACTTATAAAGTTGAATTGTACATGTTTGATCAAGAAACTCTATTTACTGAAGATCACTAAAGTTTTTTTTGTGAGAACTACTCTAGGTAGAAGAATGTTTCCACTTAAGTCTCCCACTTAATTGTATATATTTTATATATACATATTCGTTATTGGTATTCTAATATTTACGCGGATTTTAAGTGTCTCATCCTTCATTTATAAACTTTTCCCTCTCTCTCTCACTCTGATGCACTCAACGATCTGGAAATTCAATATTTCACGTTTAATTAAGCTGCAAAAGCAATGAATAAAAGAAACAAATATAGTAAAAAATAAAATTAATAAAATCACAGCGACAAAATGGCAACTGCGACACAAAAATGTTTTGGCTGCCACTTCCATCGCATAACCAAATAAATATGGAGCAAAAATAGCGCAACGTACTGTACAAGTGCAAACCGTATGCAAAATGCAAAATGCAGCAGCCGCAGCAAAAACGCCGTAAACTTTGAACAATTGCAAAAACATACAGTAAAATAAAGCGAAACAAAGGCAAAACACTGAAAACTGTAAACTACTGTGGGCAATAAATCTGCAACGGGTGACGGGGGTAAAATACTGCAACAATGGAAACAACAACAACATAGGAATTGTTGCAAGGGCGTTTGTATAAACACATTTGCACACATCCAACGTAAATAACTAATAAGGCTGCAGGATAAATTTTGAGTGTAATTTAGGAACGGCAACAAAAACAAAGTGTGTTGCAAGTTGGCAGCAGGACGAAGCATCTAGCAAATACAATCATTGATCATGGCTCTCGGGTGAGGGTAGAGTGAGTAAAGAGTTCTCTTCTAAACTTAATTAAGATTATGAATGTTTTTATGCCAAATGGGCTTTTTGCTATGATGTGAATAGTCAAACAAACAATGTGTGGAGCAAAAACGCAGTTATATTGTGTGATGACCGACAACAAAGCAGGAAATGGATACTTCCTCATCCCCTAACACCGTCGCCGGTTTCGGGGAGCGAGACCGACCCCGAAGGCTAACTTTCCAATGCATTTGCACCATACTGGTGCATAGATTTATTTACCAAAACTGAAATTTCCGAAAATGTCCTATTGTTGTGCACACTGGTATCTCTTTTTGTTATGCCGGTTGGGATTTGATGTTGCCGTGCTCATATTTCAATTTAAAATACAGTCCAGATTAATTGTAAATGTTTCTGACATATAGTGAACTATTTATTTAAATTTCCGTTTGTATTTTATATAATTAATATAAAATATACTATCTAGAGAAACTTGTGGGTTTTGAACTTTAAAGTTTTTAAATGTATAAATTCAAATAAAAAATTTTCTTTTGAATTTTAAAATTGCAATAAATGTATCACTAAACGTAACCTGTTTTTTTGCAGTATTTCAAACGAAACGAATGCAGATATTTCTGCAAAAAAGTAGGTGCATTCGTTGACCAATGGTAGGCAACATCAGCACCAACATTTTGAAAAATTCCATTTGTGGCAGGTTGTGAATGCTATTTATGGTAGAAGCAATTCACGATCCAGCATGTGAGATAAGAGGTCCGGTGGGTTTCCAAATGAAAATATAAACGACAAAAAGTCAACATACGTATGTTAGAAAAGCAGAAATAAAAGCAATGCTAAAATCTAGAATTGAAACTAAAATCGCTATTGATGCTAGTACTGAGATAACATAATGTTTGTTAGTCTGCCTCAATTGAGTCGTCGTCATCTTCAACGCGTCGCTCTCATTCTAAACATTCAAGTGTACAAATGCAGGGTGACAAGTGGCGGCTGTTAAAGAATAAAATAAACTTAGTAAGTACGAGTATGTACATAAATTCAAACTCATTCATGTTCTTGTACATATGTATGTAAGTATGTCTAGTACGAGTACTTAAACACATACATATGAGAGAGTATGAAGGGGGTAGAGCACACATCAAATGAAAACTGGCAAATAGAAAAAATATAAAAATAAGCGTACGTCTTGTATGCAGTACAATGTCACCGGCAGATGTATGTATGTATGTATGTATGTAAATACAGACATACAGACATGTATCTGTTTCTAAGTATGTAGGTACATATTTGTATGTTTATTTTTGTATAAACTTGGGTGTGTGTCTGTGTGCAAATCCCTTGTCTGTTTCACAATATTTATGCTGTTATCCCTTTTGTTTTATTTGCTTAGCTCTTCTGTGCAAAGAAAGACTATCATGAGACAAACGACAAACGACGAGCAACATTGTAGGTGGGAGTTTGTGTTACTACGTTATGTCACTTCTTCATCATCTACTCACACGCTACTCATAAGTAGAATACAACAGATTCTATTTAGCTACATATTATTTTTTCATTTAACGCATTTATATTTGTTGATGTTTATTTTGCGCGGGTGTCGCCTTGGAGAGTTCTTTGAGTTTGTTTGTGGTCACTCCAGTTGCTGTGGGTTATATTTTCCTAAATCCAAAATAACGGTCAAAAGGTACTAAGCTGGATAATCTTTATTTAAAAGTCTGAGACTATGGGTTAAAATCATATTCCCGAGACTCTCTATTAGTCATTACTTTAGGTTAGATACGGAGTCAGATTTATTTCGAATTTATTATAAATCTCTGAGTCTGAACTGTCTTCAGAACTATCCCAATTAGTTGGCACAATGCAGAAGATCATATTACGGCAACCCATAACTTGAAATACTTACAATTCATTTTGCTGATACACACATAAACAGCGAATAGTTAAATTTTAATTGTCTCTCCACACTCCAAAAAATGGATAAGAACTCAATATTTGAAGGTGTGTGTGAACCAAGCCCATAAAAACATACAAATTATGTTGGCGTGAGCTTTGCTGTTATTATGTTTATGTATTTCAGACATGACATAGGTTGGTAGGGCTTGGTCAGTCAACAAAGTGGATTAAATTACGCTTAACTGGAAAAGCACCCAAAGACACTCATTATTTGCCTCAAGCTTTTACAAAGCATAATAATTAACAGCAACAATTGTCCTGCTTTGGTTTCATTCTTTTCTCTATAATAATTTGATCAGTTTATTTACATGAGTGTCTTTAGGCCGTCTAAAGTACCCTAAAGTCTTATACATAACTGCACAAAAGGTAAACTATAAGTTTGTAGGTGGGACCTTGATTTATATCTTTAAATGTTGCAAATTGCATTTTTATGTTAATGAAATTGTTTTGGGTTGTGTGGTCAATTTGAGTAGATAATTTTAGACGCGTTACTTCGTGCATTCGAGTTTCCAATGTCTAAACATGCCATAGAAGACCAATTGCCCAGTACACTGACTGGTTGCATCCTTGTTGCCCACCACGCAATGTAAGCAAACAAAGTGCAATGGCGTTTATAGTGATTACATCTGCCTGTGCTGGGCCTTAAATGCTGTTGACCTAACCAAGTAGCACCAGGAGCAACAATTACTGCAATGCTTATTAGAAATTCCATTATATGTTGCATACTTATGTGCATCTGTGTGCTCCTTATGTCAACATAAGTCTTTGTGCACACCTAAATAGCAACAGGGAAGTTACATTTGGTTTCTACTGGTCCATTTACCTCAGTATGCTCTCGACTGATGTTGTTGTTTCTGTTGTTGATGTCATGTACACGATACCTTTCAATATGCTACCTTGTCAGCAACAATTTCAGGCAATCAAGAATAAAAGCAGGAGCAACAATGTTCTTTTGAAAATGCAACAAAACCGTATGTGGACATAATATACAAGTGCTTATATTTTATAAGGTTTTGTCGTATATGGCTTGGACTCAAAGATGTGGTTTGTTTTTGACTCAAAGATGTCAATCTTCAAATTAATATATAGTGATGGATACCCTCATTTCAATTAATCTGCCCCTGTATATAATTTCACTATCTGTCACAATTAACGAACAGCAAGATCAAAAATGATTTAGACCAAGTCTGAAAAACAAAAACTAAACGAAAGATTGATAAGACAAAAATTACGAAATCTAACTGAATATATGGGACGATAAATGCGTCCAAGGAATACTGGCATCAGCGAACTTTTCGATAAACTTTTTTGATATTTTAAGCAGTGGCTGGTCGAACTATGAGGTCAGGGACGCAGGGCGTGGTTTCTTTATACTGTGTATGTAAACAAATCACAAGAGTCTAACAGCAAGAAACTTGTATGCGAGCACTTAGTCGAATCGAGTAAATATGTAAGTTTTTGGTAAACTTTATACCTTAGTTTAAGTAAGTACTCGTATGTGTAGATTTATAGACATTCTGTGCTTTTTGTGTGGTGCACCTTTCTGCGCCTGCAACTATGGTATGATTTCTTGCAGCGTTTGCCATCCAAATACTAACAAGCAAACTTTTACCAGCGATACGCAAGAAATTTGTGGTTGATTTTCACAACCGGCATCTTTGTAGTACTTGCTCTTTGCGGTCTGCAATACACTTCGCAATTTCTATTGTCAAGCAAACCACATCTTAATTTTCGATTTTCATGAGCAAATGTTTATGTCACAAGCCTTTACAAGTTCAGGTTCAGGACAACTTGCAGACTTAACCTATAAAAATAATATATTTTGAAGTCTGTATAATACGAATTGTGTGTAGGTAATCTACCCACACTTTAATGAAAGCCATATATACCATGTAAAGCGATAATAAGAGGATTCAGTCATTGCCCTTAGCCCAATATGCAAACAACTCCCAAAGGTAATTTTTACCACGCAGCTGGTATAAAAAACAACAACAATATTATTTTATTCGTCTCGGGAAAAATTCACACACCGTCCCTTAAGAAGGCAAGTTCTCGGAGGACCACGACAAAGCCGCAAATGATGTGCCATTATTCTTAAGTGTACAGCGGCATGAAATGTGACCCAAATAAGATATAAAAAATTTTGAGTGCCTTGCAAGGAATGCTGCAGTGACTGTAAACATCTCCGTATCGTTCTACGACGTTGTGAATTATGTTACATATTTGTTGACAAACGACTTTCAAATGGCAGACATAAAGCCAGAAATTAGCGTTGATTGTTTGGCAATTAATAAAACTTGGTGTGCAAACATTCATTTCGAAAGCCGGATTTCCAGAGCCAAGCTGAGCAAAAAAATATAATTTAATTTGAGTATTTGGAACGGAATCTTCTTGGAAAATGTTTAGCACTTCAAAATTTTGTTGAAAATATTTGGACAGTAATATGAAGTAGATATTTATTTTGATTTGTACGAGTTCTCGGACCCCTCACAGGGTACAAGTTGCTCAAAAATGTTCTTCAATTATAGTTTTTTTTAGATTTATAGTCATTTTTATTTTACAATAAATCGTTTGCTTAAATAAAACTGCCATCTGTGAGAATTATATTTATGCATGAATTCTGTTTATATATGTTTCATTTCAGACTTGTTTGAATGTGCGCTGCGAAATGTCAACTTAATCATTGAACCACCGGCTGTACGACGAGGCCAACATGTAGTTTTACGTTGCATGTATGATCTGGAGGGAGCTCCACTCTATTCAGCCAAGTTCTATCGTGGTCAATTGGAGTTTTACCGTTATACGCCCGGCGAGTTTCCCAATACAAAAGTGTTTCCATTTCCTGGTATACACGTTGATGTGAGTATTGAAAAAAGAGCATCTGAAGAGAAGAGGTATTGAAGGGACCGCACAAAAGAAAAATGAAAAGTTTTTTACTCTTCGAAAGAGCTTTTGTAGCTTCCGCAACTTTGATAACTTGTTAACGTTGAATGCAAATGCAGCTGCCGATCCGTCGAACTACGAGTATATATATATATATGTAGCTAGTTGACGTTACCCGGTCTGACCACCAGTTTCCAGTTGAGGATGGTGTTACTTTGACATCCTTAATTGCGAGCACACTGCATTTATTTATATTGTATATTTTATAACTTTTCGCTCATGCATATTCAGTTTGAAAGTTTTATTGTTATTGGCGGCCATACAAAAATGCCACTTTATGCAAAGGCTTGCACCTGCAAGCTCGAATACAACGACGCTATCGGCGCGGCTATTTGCGAAATATTTTCATTTAAATTTTTGCGTGCAGTGTCTGAAATTTTTTCGTATACTTGTTTTTGTGCGACCGCTGAGAATCCGGGCCCGACTGTCGTGCCAGATAATTTAGCTTTGGTTAGATTATTGGAAAAGTTCATCTGGCTACAGGCTGCTCAGAGGACGTTATTGAAATTTAAAATAATTGCCAAAGTTGCACGAAATATGTCCAAATATTCGAACAATTTATTGTGTTTAGGATAGCAAATTACTCATTATCATCCATAAGTTATGCTTAGTTGAGAGGATCAACACTAAAACGCATGTTCTAAAACAATTTAAGACATCACACAACTTTATTATTCTCAGTATGTACTTTGCAACCTCTTTACTACAAAGCCTGTGGAAAATGTATTTAACTAACTGTAATTTTCTTATATTTTTCTCACTAGGTAACCAGTTCAAATGCAACTCAAGTTCTCATACGCAACGTAGGCTTCGGACTTTCTGGCAACTTCTCATGTGAAGTTACAGCCGATGCACCGCTTTTCTCCACAGCTACTGCACTGGGTACAATGCAGGTTGTAGGTAAGTGAATCTTCAATGTAAGCCAATTTTTGCCATACTATCTATTGGATAGACCAGTTGTTTATAGACATTTATCTCATACTTATTTATAAAAATAATATTTATATTTTCTTACTGCGAATAATAAGACTTAAGTTATGTAAACACTTAAATGAAGGCAACTTCTTAAAGAATTAACTATGTACTCAGGATGAAACGAGGGAATTACGTTATTTAGTTAGCAATTTAAATATAGCACACAGTGCGTATGAGAGATTTTAGTTAAGTCTGCTTAGTATAAGCGGTGGGCTTGCAAATCAGTCAATCCTTATATTCGTATAACATTAAATAATCAAGATATTTACTCTAACAGCTCAACCTAGTTCACATGCTGATTTGTATGCCAGGTTTCTCCAATTTTTCTCTGCGCACCCGCCTAAAGCGCTTGTTTATGTATAAGATTCAGGACTTTGCTCATGGTTGATAGGGTGGTCGGTTATCAACATTAAACATTTAGATGTGCGCGTCTGGTTCGTCCTAGCTGCCTTTATTAAATTGCCATTACCTCAACATGTAACCAGTCAAACCGTCTGGTCTCTCGCTGCGAGCTCAATATATTTAACACCGCATTTGGCTCGCTTAATTGGCCGGTTTTGCCTAACTGGCATCTGGGGATTAAAGCTTTGATCAAGCATTTGCTTTAAATTTGAGGCCTGTCAAGGACGTGCGCTCCACCTCCACTGGTGCCTTAGTTATTCAAGTTTCATTAAATGCTGCGGCGTTTAATTGGTTAGCTGGTTGTTGCTGCTCTTGCACATACATCAATATAAGATAAGCCATTGCGGCAGTATAAATTGTGTGTTGGTGTAGGTTTCTCAATTGTCTACTTGGGCATATCCTTGACTCGCAGAACTTAGTAGAAGACGAGCACAATAACAAATTTTACCACTTATGTAAATGTATAAATATGTATATACACGATATTTTAGATATATTTGTTTAATTTTTATAAGATATTTAAATATGATAGTTTCATATATATAATTTCATTTAAATAAAATATATTTTAAGTAAAAATACATTAATATTTAGACAGTAGGTGCGACATCTCGTCTTTATGTGTACTCCAAACGAGGCAGCTCTGTTTTTATGTAATTTAGTTTTGGCGTATACTTAATACACATATTCATGTAGGAGAAGAAAGTAATTCTAAGGTTTAACCGTGTGTTAATGAGCTTAAGTGGCATTCAGATTGCGAACTAAGATGCAGCGAGAAAACGAAGGTAAAAGTGAATATGGTGGATAATCTTACGGATAAAGTAAACAATTTGTCCTTGTTCCTTTATGAATACTGGCGGTAAATGTCGTTGTTAGAGACAGGAAGGCAAACAGTGAACAGCGACGACAGATTCAGTCAAAGTTATGCTAATTCATGCTTTCATTAAGTCACAATGCCAGTCGGCTTCTGAGCCATGGCACATACTCGAGAAAGTTTGTACATAGTTGGCAAACATTTGCAGGGCTTAAGCTTTAACAACTTAATGACACAGGTCAAGCAACGATCCCCATAGTGAAGTGCTTGCCAAGTGTAAAGTAGGCTGGTCAGCTGCTAAATTAAACTTGAAACTTGTCCTCACTGCTGACCCTCATTAAGAACCTTTTGACGTTGCGCAGAACTGCAAAGCTAAACGATTAGAGCGTCAAGGAAGAAGGTCAAATCGTGGGAAGCCGCAGCAGCCAAAGAAGTAGTTGGGTTTAATAGTCTATGCCAGTATATATGCGTTTCCCAGGATTAGAAAATGAGTTGCCTTGAGCTATGCCGAGGATGGGGGAGCCTCAATCTCAAGTTGCCCCTTTTTCATGGAAATTACTTTCTTCATTAGATTCTTTGTTACTGTTGCTTTTGCTTTTGCTTTTGCATTCGCTTTTGACTTTGCTGTTAGTTGACTTAATTAAAAGTTGAGCGTAGACCCGACTTTCGACGTGGTTGGTATTGAAGGATTGGATTCTTGCTCTTTCTCTGCCGGATTATTTGTAAGATGCTGGAAACTGGTTACTCTCCTATTGCAGCCTGATGTGAACAGTAATACAACTGTATCAACGAAGTTGTTAAATGTCCAATGAATAATTCTGTATTATTTTTTCTATTTTTGCAGAACTTCCGGATAAACGTCCCCAGTTATACACGGAACATACCCGGTATGAGCCTGGTGATGTCCTGCGTGCTAATTGTAGTACACCTCCTTCGCGTCCACGCGCAGAGCTTACTTTTACAATCAATAATATGGTGGTAAGTAAAGATATTCCTGAATTCTAAAAGAAATATAAACTGATTGAGTTGATATTGCCAAGACCCCTTTGTAAGCAGGAATCTACCTATTAAATATTTATTTTAATATTCCCATTTCTGTGCATCTAAGCCCACATCAGTTTCTATGTGCCGAAAAGCGGAGTATGGGCAGTTTGACATATAAAATTCAGCTTGTCGAAATCCATGAAGCATAGATATGGTCGCCTGCTTGTCACTTTGCTAATTGTGAGAACTCATTTTTATGCGACCATAGCAAGCATAAGAGGTATCTACCAGCTCTTTTGTCCGAAGGATCCGACATCCCTCATTGCTTTTGTGCATTGCTGCGCAGCTGTGCGGCTGTACAATCTGACGCTTTGACTGAATTTCATGTTTGAATGCATCTCTTTGACATTGCAACAGTGCTTTGTTCTACAATTTTATAAATATGACTGTCATATACGACGTTCTTCATTCTTCGTCTGAATATGAAAACCACTTATATGGTCGAGATAAGTGGTGTGTTTTTACATATCATTCTTATATCATGACATGACGAGGGAATCAACCACCATAAATATAAAGAAGCTCGCGAGTGAAATCGATAAGCTGTAGTATACTTTGACAACATACCATTACAATCTTAAATTTATTTCCCTGATAGAAGCCAGGTATTCATATTTTATTGTATAACTATATAATTCTAAAGTTATAAAAGCCACAATGATCGTTTTTTAGCTCTGACCCTATATTAAACATCTTCTCGAATTGTTGTCTTTGCTCTCAGGCATTTTGAAGGTGTTGTCATGCCGTTGCAAATGGCATTCCCGAAGCTCGTCAGCGTGTATACATTAAACATGATAAATGAATTCAAATCGTTTGAACCGCAATAACTGAAACGCAGCATGAGGCAGATGCTTTCCCAAACAGCAACAACAAGAACTAGGAATGGCTGCAATAACAATAACAACCTGGTGTTGCCTGGAATTGAAATAATAGGTTATTGGCAATACTAAGTCAGAAGTAAGGGCTTTTGGCAAGTGCCAGTGCCAATATGTAGGATATCAGCAAGCCCTGAGCAAACGTGGCAGACGTTGACTAAAATTGAGTAGAAAACGATACCGCAGGAGGAAGATATATTGCAATTACCGATCACAGGAAACAAATGAATATTTCATGCTGTGCAAATCAACATGAGGCAGAGAAAAGGGGAGACGCACACGCAAGCTCACAATACTCGTATCTAGGAAATACAAGGGGGTAAAACTTTACCAAGCGACTGTAGGAAAATTTTCGGAAAAAGGTACTGTGCCAAGGAGCCTGAGCAGTCGTAGCGGCATCTGGAACCTGAGCAGAACTTTATGTTGACAAAGTTTTTGCGGTAAAAAGCCACATCAGTAATTTGGAAAGCACACACAAATACTAGTACCCATACTCAGTATCCTTACACCCTTGCCGTGACATATGTGTTCTGGGTTAGGGCTGCTGTGGCTTCGTTTTCGGCTGGCTGCTTCCGTCAGGCCAGACATTAATCATTTGGCATGTAAATTGCCAATTAATAACTGCTGCATGTCATTTGGCTAGAAAATGTTGTGTATGTGTAGAACCGAGGACAACGAACCTAACTATACTCGTAAGCATTGCCAATTTCTAGGCGCATTTGCAATGACCCATTAATGAAGACAAATAGCACTTGAGCCCTGTTAAATTTAGCGGAAAATTGAAAAAAGCTTCTCTTCTCGGTGAGTTTTTTCATCTGCAAGCTTTCTTGCGCCAAACTTTTTGGCAACATCCCGAAGATATTGCAGTGCCATCCAGAATTTATTCGTTATCGATACTTTTGCAATGTATTGTGCTCAGAAAAACGAGAAATTGTAAATATCATGAGCAGGGCATATAAAATATAGTTATTGCATCTGCTTGAATTTCGCATTTCATTATTTTTATTTATATAACCCAGCCAACCCCTTGTAAGATACTCCGTTTACACCAAACAATAATTAAGAAAACATTTGTGAAGTTTCCGTTAACACCAAACTTCTGTACATCAAATCGATTTTATAGCTAATACAAATATTAAATTCCTTTTCGAGTCAAAATATTCTTCCATTGCGTTACAAAAATCGTGACACAATGTAGAGGCAGAAACCTTGGAAAACGTATAAATTCTGTCCCATACCCGTGCAGTTGCATACATTCCCAGAGATGGCTTTGGCTACAATTTTACAGTAAACTGCACTAAATAACTGCCATTAAGCATAAAAGCAGTTTTCGCATGAAAGAACTGCAGGCTGCACTTCAAGCTTCTTTAAGCTGGTGCAAATAAAGTGGACTTACAAAGCAAAGATACAGTTAGAGCACAGACATGGCCAGATATTCATACACACACACATGAGTAAAACGGAAATGGACATGGACACGCATAGAATGTGCTCCTAAATAACAAATACTCTAATAGAAATACAATTCAAATTAAAGGCTAACTTGCCGCGTCCAGCGTCTAGCGTCCAAGTTGAAAAACAAGCAAAACTTTCATTAATTTGTCGTCGGTCTTTTCAGACGGTCTTGCCCGTCTTGGCATCCGTTTTCAGGCTGTCTACAGCCAACGCCACTAATGTGCACAATTGTAAGATGCTTTTTACTTGGGATTTTTCTTGTGTTGCACTTCAGACGTCGCCTGCCTCCGTCTCGGCATCGGCTTGTGCTTCTGCTTTTTGCTGCATTACATTAACACAGATAAAGTTCCTTGATACATAATTTCCATGCATACAGAAATAGCCACCAGGCTGAGCTGCCTGGATTTTCTGCACATGTGGCAGAGCCTGTGTTAGCCTCTTCAGCACTCTGTGCCAACTTGCAAAAGGCGACAAGATGTTAGCTGGCAAAACTTTTTCCTTGTCCGAACAAACAAAAGTGGAACTGGTGCGGGTACGGGTACGGGTACTCCGGGTAAACGTTGCCAAATGTTGTCGTTGTCTGAGCTCCTTAAAATATGCAAATGCATTTGCAAGCGCTGAATAAACAGGCACAGTCCTCAAATTATACTCCATCTATATCTATCTTTATCTTTTTCTTTTCTTATATTCTCTTCTTCTGTCTCTTCCGTAGATCTCAAATTCAGAGTCCCAGTTTATTCGAACAATTGATAATCTGATTGCATCACGCATTTCACTGAAGCTGCAGTTGCAGGGCGTGCACTTTTCCAGCGCCAATCTAGTCACCTATTATGGTATAAACTCAATATATAGTCATAGTGGACCGATAGCTCTGCCTAGTCCGGGCGGCTTGGTTCTTCGCTGCACCGCACAAATTGGCGATTTATATCAAGAGTATAAGGAAATTGAATTGGGCACACCGCAAAAGGATCCGGTGCCTGCACGTGGTAAGTTTGTATATAGATTTAAAAATATACTCTGGGACTTTAAACTAATTATCCAATAATATATTTTCCTTCCGCTTCCGCTTTTGTCACCACTTTCCTTTTTGTTTGTTTGGATGCCTTCTTCCGGCTGCAGTTACACACTCCTCTGGCTCGAGCATGAAAAACTTCTTCACCACGTATTTATTCACATCAGCAGCACCACGGGGTCGTGACCTCTCCCTCTTGCCGCCTTTATATATGGCAGTGGCTGCATTTTTAGTCAGTAGCTATGCCCTGCTTTGCCATATAGACCATGGTCTTCTTAAGCAGTTCATTTCTATTGACGCCCGTCGACCTATCGTACATTCCTTGTCTACTGAGATTCTGTTCACCAAGCTGCCGCACCTACAAGATGCTAATGTAGTGGATGGACTGGCTAGCTCGGGGACAATTAGCCTGACGACGCCTCAACGTCATGAGCAGCAGTTAGTTCTCAGTGTGCCCATTGCCGATTAATTTAATTAATTAGTAATTACTTTTCAATATATTTTGTATGCAAATAAAGTTAAGAAAGTCTATACATATATGTGTAATTAACTCTAATTTGGTTAAATTACATTTTTTATATTTTGAGTGCAAATTTTGATATTAATTTGTTCTTAAATATGTTTTCATAGTCTTTAATTATCTCTACATTTTTAAATGTGGTGTCTATACTAGCGAGTTAAAAACTAAACTAATGTTAAGAAAATATTTAAATTTAGTATAGTAAAAATAAAACAAGGAAATTAACGCATCCATTAAAATACAAACCACTTAATAATATTACTTATTAAATGTGCAAACTAGCAAAAATTAAAGGTATGTGTTAAATATTAAATGATTTAAAAAACAGAAAACCAAGTAATTGTAAAATATATTAAACAAATTAATAAATTAAATGAATAGAAACTTGTGAAATAATCGCCTTGTGAGGGCATATTGTGAAAGGTGGTGAAATTGAACAAAATAAAAACAGTGTTAATTTTAATAATAAACCGAAACACGTTATTTATTTACTGAATCCTAAGCTTCATCAGAGCATCACAATCGTCAAATGCATGTATTTTCTGTATATTTCTGCAGTTGAATATTTTGGCAACGAAGATAATTGCAAACTCAGCGTATTGTAAGATCTTAGTTCACTTGCCAGAGTGAGAACGAATATCGCTGTTACATAATAGAATGACTGCAAAATAAAAAAAATATAGAATCTAGCTCATCGCATTATATTCTGCATACTTTCTATGTAGTTGCCGTTTCCTGCTATTTTGTTTGCATAACTATTTGAGTGTGTCCTTCTCATTTCTTTGCTGAAGAAACAAGTTGATTCTTTCCAAACTTCAGAATGGTAGAAAAAATGGCAAATGGGTCTTTGACTTTATCTGTTACAGAGTTTTACTGCACTGATACTGTATGTTTGTTTAGTTGAATACGTTAAGCACTGGAAACTAGGCTAGGAAATAAATATTTGTATAAGAGTTTGCTAGAAAAACACGACGTTTTGCAGACGTTTTGTTTATTGCGTTCAAGTTATTCGATTAATGTATCCCTTTTAAAAAAAAACGACATGATATATGTACGTGTCACCTTTATGGAGTATTCAAAAAATTAATTTATATTGTAATTTAAAAAGTTTAAAAGATTCTTTGGTTGTCGGTTTGCATATTACATGAAATATAAAGTTCTGTTTAATTATCGTTTCAGCATGATTAAACACGAACTGTTGCCTTTTTTATTTTCATTGGCATTCTGCAATCTTTATCGGGGCGGATGCGCCATATCGGTGCGTGAGAAATGCCAGTCGTGGAAAGTGGATAATCTGCGGGAAAGTGTGATGGCCAGTTGATGCGTTATTAACGTGTATATTAATTGTGCATGAATGCGTTGATTAATGTGAAAAGGACATGAAAGACCCATGCTGATATCGCATTATAGTTACTGTCAAACAATTTTCAACAATTTCAATAAAGCACCCCGAAAAATTAATTAAAATACCGAGTGCCAGTCGTTTTTGAAAATTTATTCTAATTTAATTAGTTTCTTAAACATTTTACAGAAAAAATTATAATTGCTACTAATATACTATAACAATATTAGATCAATTTATTGAGTTTCGTATCCATTGTTGATCTATTGTGGTATATTTTTACAATAACTTTAATGGCATTATCACAAATTAACAATTTCAAATGCGTCTTAATTTAGACTTTTTTTTCAAAACGACCTGCAGCATAAAATGAATCATTAAATTAACATTTAGAATTTCGGTCAGAAAACTTTCGTGTCCCTGCGCCATTTATGCAAAATGTTGGCTTATTGAATTTACACTTAGAAACTTTTACCACGTCTTGGACAGTCCTAGACAAGCGCCTCAAATGAATGCCCACCAACGATGTGATGATATAATTTCAAACTACAGAAAAGTTGGGACAGCATTCTGGTCAGTCATCCGTGTGTGTTGAGTACTATACAGAAGTCCACAACATATCCTGACACACGCGCACGCCTTCTTGTAATAAACTTCAAAAAATAATTTCACCATCGTCTACGACAACTAAAACTTGACACTTTGCTAAGAAACTTTGTGTGGCCTGAGTGTTATACTTTTACGTTGTGCTTCTAGACAAGTCTTTTGGCAGTGGGCGGAGAAGTGAAAAGTGAAGAGGGATAGAGCAAGTGACAACTTAATTTAATTTGAGCACAAATTTCTAACTTGTGAGCTGGAAATTCTGTTGTTGTTTTGTGCAAGAGAGACATAATGAATTATGTAGCAAAAAGCAAAGAATCACTCAATTGCTGTAAAGTTCTCGCATAATCAAATTTTCCTTAAGATGAACGTTTTCATCTAGATTATCGGCTTATCTGCTATCATATTTGAATTCTTTTTTCACACACTAGTTTTTAATCGGAGTGCTTAGCAGAAAACTTAATTTAAAGTAACTCATATTGATGTGTAATAAGTAAAGATTTGTTATGAGCCTTGTTACATGTATTTTTGAATGAAAGATGCCTAAAACAATTTTGTATAGCGCTAATAAGAAAGATTGAAGATGTCAGAAAAAAACTCTTACCATGTTAAATTGTATCTTCTAGCTATTTTCTAATGTATGGATATATATTTTATATCGATTATATAGCAAAACATTCATCAGCTTCTTGCCGAATAATCTTCAAGCGAGTGTCGCAATATTGCTTAGCATCCGAAATTTTAAAAGCATTAGAAGTATCTCCGTATGCAGATTGTAGGAACCTGGCCACTTGAGAAGTACTAAGACCAGGACTAGGACGAGAACGAGAAAGTTGTACAAAGTTTACTTTAAGTAATTTGTATGCGCTGCAATTGAAATTCTTTTGTGCTACAAAATGAATTCTTTTGTTTGCATTTTGGCCCTGTAACAACTCTGTCCGCTTTCAGTAGAGCGGGTAAAGAAACCCAAGTAAAAGAAGTATACAAATTTGCTTTTGTGTATGACTTTAAACTAATGAAGTGAAAGCAGTTCAAGAAGCCAGAGGGCAAAATAGTTTTATAAATCAAATACAGGAAACTACGAATACTTAAGGATGTACTTTTATTTTAACCTTGCCAAAGATTTAAAGTTTAAAGTATATTAATAATCTTAAAATATTGAGTAATATCTTTATTAAATTTGAAAGTATTTTAATATGTATTTTTTCAACTGTCCACATCAATTTAATTTAATTTCAGCGACAAATTAAATTTTAGATAATCATTAAGTAGCGACTTGGTCGCTTAAGCTCGACACATTGTCTTGGCTGATGGCTTTGGAAATAGTAGTTGGTTTGGTTTTTCCTTTTGCTGACACAGACTTTAAGCCCAGTAATTTTTCTGTTTCCTGACTGTGATGGCTGCGCTGTTTTAGTTGCGTTTAACAACTGCTGCGTGTTTTGTTTAAATGTAGCAAACTCCTAAACATTATGGTTGGCTTCATGTTTTGTTAGATGCCGACAACAGATCCTGTCGTTTCAGGCCACCTCGCAGCTCACTTATTTGCAGCGTAGCTCGATGAAAAGCTTTTAACATAATTAGTTTGAACTTGCTGACCACGTTTCGTTTTTGTTCGTTGGCCTGGTTAGTGTTGCGTTCAAGCACATTATTACAACAACGTTTTTTTTTTTTTTGTTATCCACAGGGGCTGTTACACGGCTCTAAGCTTCCCATTACAATTTAATCACCGAGTAGACAGTAGTTTTTAATAAACAACTTACAAAAACATTTAATTTCAACTTTGGGTGCAGCTTGGATTCTTGTGGTTACATAATTTCAAAAATAGCACTACAACTCCAATTGCTGTTAAGAAGCACGGTAGTGGTAGGTGAATTTGAAGTTATTAATCTCACTTTACGGCTTATAAAGTGCGCACGGAATTTGTAATAAGCTAAAGCTAACTCTATCACTCTGCACCAACAATCAATGGCAACAATCAGCTCCATTAAAAGAAAATATAACATTTGTTTGTCGACTTTGGAAAATTTACTTTGAGTGAAAAGTTCTGTGATTGCGAAACTTTGAATGTTTTTAAATTGCGTCAAATGAGGGAAACTGGCAATTCCAAAGGCCTTGTAAGCAATATTTGAGTTGATTTTAATTTTGTAAATATCGTAAATCTAGCACATAAATTAAATTTCAAACAAATATCAAAGGCTTAATATCGGTGGGTCACTTTTCGACTTACGACCTCTGTGCGTGCCTTCATTATTTTATTGCTTTTCAATCCCTTTTTTGTACGAGCACATAAACATTTTTATTAGTTGCCACATGTTCACCCAAAACACAAGCCCACAAATCCCAGTTTATGTGGGAGTCTATGCTGAACATTGATTTGGGCAAATATATGAACCGACAACTTGATGACTTTGAATGGCATAATATTTTTAAATCTATAAAATTTTGATAGCATCGCGACGAAGAGATTATGAAATTTTGTTTTGGACAAAAGACAATTCATAAACGAAAGAACTATGATGTAAGAATAAAAGTCGGAGTTTTCTTGTTATTAAACTATACATAGCTAAAGTTTCGCCGTAGATTTTGGTTGCCGTGAACACACTTAGAACATATTTATACATACTATTTAATACCTATGACATATTTTATCTGAATTTTGGTGAGAGCTTTAGAAACCAAGACAAGACAAGTAAGTATAGCTTTGGCAAATATTAATAACAGCACTTTGACAAATGATAAACGCTTTGAGTTGGCTTGAAATGTGACAGTCTTGCCAACTATTTGGGTTGCAAGTACTAATAAGACTGGCAGATGCGGTTTAATTTCAGTTGCCTGACTGCTTAAATGAACAAATAATGTTGATTTGAAAACCGCTTTGAGCTACAGCAAAGCAGCTGCATTTGCATAAACAAATTAAATATCAAAATCTTAAAACTTACCTTCGGCTTAAAGATTTTGGCCATCAACAGACCTTCGAGAACCAGAACCTTTGGCACAGTCCAGGCGCACACATTTTCAGACAGAAGGTCAGACAGACAACTTCACTCAAGTTGAGGAGCTCTAAAGGCCGGCAGATACAGTACAGAGCCCCATACAGTCAGGCCACCCTCTTTCCTTGACGGCTGCTAGTTGACTAAGTGACCTTTGTGAACTCTAAAATGCACTACCTGACTCAGCTGCAACCTCGCTTCAATCCACCTCAGGCACTCAGGCGAAGGCATGCAATTTTAAATGTAGTTTTCTGGTGCTGTGGCTACAGAGTGGAGATCTCGTGTCGCCTGTCACCTTTAAATAATGTCCCAGTACGACTTTCAACACAAATCGCATGTGAAAAGTGCTTCACACATGAAGTGTTTTCTAGAATTTTTACGTTTTTTTGGATTAGGATCGCATACACAAACCACTCGCCACATTCAGTACCACTCACATATGCACACACATTGACAGAGGCACGCGTGATACTGCACGGGCCTTCGAATTTTAAGCTGATGTCCAAATATTTAGCAGAACTGATTTATATAATGATAATTTGTGTATTTTCTAATGTAAGTTTAATATTTAGCTTAATAGTAACGATTAAAATAAGAGGTTATTCAGAGATATCGCAAATATGAGAGCCCTTTTCATGCACAGTTTTATTTAATACAATAATTTTCTTTATTGTATTGTTGATCAGTGTCATTTGATATAATCGAGCATATCAGCTATTTGAAATTCAGCAGAAAGAAAGCTAAATTTCAATATAATTCGAACAATACATACGCACACATTGCTCCAATAGTTGCTGGTGCTAGAGGTAATCTCCTTACCTTCTGTCATTCCATATAGTAAATTTGGATAAAGGCCTTGCCACATTAAAGGCTTTTTGGTCCTCTATAGCGGAAATTGTTGCCTGCCACAGGCAGTACAATCAGCGGAAATTTAGGTAAACAGTGCCGGATATGAGCTTGCATTTAGAATGGGCAAGGGTGTGGTATCATTTCATGTGGATGCAGCACGGAGTCAAAGGCAATGCAAATCTTGTCACACAAGGCGTATACGTAATTAGTTTTGATCAGAACATTGATAAGCAAATGTTAAGTTTGCTTAACCATGAGCTTGGCACTTGAATCTCATCAAAATTTATAAATAGTCAACAGTGGTTTTGAAAGCTGCTGGGGCATCTTGTTACTCTCTTCTTAATTGCAAGACAGTGACCATTTGATCAAATATAAATTAAAGACTTTTTAAGGACAGTTACAGCTTATATGAATAGCTGATTAAACACAGTGTAGGATTTGGCTTTTTTTGAAAAGCAATTAAAAATATGTTGGCTTTAATTGTTCCACACAATTTTTTCTTACTCGAGCTTTTAACAAAAAGCTTGAAAGCCGATCTCTACCTTACAGTGCTTTATTATTGATTCTGATTAGTCACCATATTTAGACCGAGTCTGAATAGTCTAAGCAGATGTTGCAGCTAAGACACTGATAGAGCACGCACATAGGAACTTTACTTCCGCCTATGCTGAACTGAGCGCGGAAGTAGCAGGATGCGAGACATGTTATAAAATTATTTGAATATTCGCAGCGTTAGTAAATTATATTTGCTTAAGCAAAGTATTAAATTTTTATTAGAAGTATATGCCGAATAAAAGCAGAAATGAACAGTTTAACTAGGACAGGATTCATTAAATAGTTAAGTGATTGAATGGACGTTGAACAAGTGATTGAAAAGTTGGCATGAACAATTCAACTTGAGCGTCATTCATTAAATATGTGATTGAATGGTGTTTGAATACATGATTATGTATTAAACTTTATGACACTGTACTTTCAAGATCCTAGGAATATAGAGTTCCTATATATAATAAAATTTCTTAAGTCATTAATAACATGTGTAAAATTCTGAATATTGAATTATCCTAATATTTAAAAAAAATTTATTGTATATTTTTTTCATCACTTAAGTAAATTTGACGCAAAATCACCAGTTCAACTCACATTTTTATTAAAAGTGCTGTTATTGCCTTTAACCGACCGATTATAAAGGGTTTCATTTCCTTAGCGTCTGCCTGGGGTGTAAAAAGTTGTTTTAATTGAATGCAGTTGCAGCTGGTGTCAATTCTCTGTGGGCTGACTGCCAAAGGTGTCACCCACTGCAATGCATTTTTGAAGGACTTTTAAATGCAGATTGAGAATCGCCACTTTAACTGACTTTGTAATTGATTGTCATGGTTCGCGACCATTGTAATGTCAGCTTGGTCGACGGACAACTTCTCTATAAGGTAGTCCCAACCAACTTGAGTCGTTTAAGTCGTTAACTTAAATCAAGCTATAAGGCTATTAAATAGTAAATTAAATGTTTTACTATTTTTAATTTCATGAGCAATGCGAAATAATAATTTTGTGCGCGAAATGTAAGGACAAAGCAATGTAAAGAGTATAATTTAGTCGAGACCTTTTGTACCCGTGTCCATGTTCTTTTAAAAATTGCTAAAAAGTTAGTTTTAAGTAGCACCGACCGAGAGGAATCAGCAAAAGGGAGAAAGGACAGTTGAGACTTTGTTATTTTTGCAACTGTCGCTGTTCATTTGCTCTGCACTTTTTTGTGGCGTTTGGTATGTAAATTAAATTGAAAGTGGATATTGCGGCGTTTGTAGTCGGAATTTGTTTTGTTTTTTTTTTTTTATTTAGCGAGCCAAGTACAGTTGAGTGAAATGGGAAATAAAATGAAATGAAGCATTTTTGGCTTTGCATTTAAAATGTCGAACAATAAGGAAAAGCATTCTCTCTGCGATTGCGATAGGAATTGCGAAGCGCAGTTAATGGGCGACAAGTTGTTGTTCTTCAACTTTTTGCCATTACTAGTGAACTGGACAGTTTCAAGTAACACTTGCTGTCTGCAGCAAAGTGCCAAATCATTCATCAAAGCCTTCGTGGCAGAACCCCACTCCCAAGGCTCCCAAATGCCATCAAACATAATAATCAAACATCAACAACATAACAAACGATCCGGGCAACCGAAATGTGGGTGCCCAGCAGCCAGTCCAGTCACTCCAAGGCTCCAAGAACCGAATAAGACCTCCAGCTCCCCCATCAGTTGCATTTTTTACACTTTACTCGTACGTCTGGCCCTGCTCCTGTGCCTGTTTCTGCGTGACTGTCTGGTCTTGGTTTAGCCTTTTTCTTCTGCACTGATATATTTGTGAGCAGGACCGTTGACCTGCTCAGCGCCAGCAAGAAAATGTTTTCACTCAAAAGCAAATGTAATAAAAAAGGCAATTTATCAGCATAAAATATTATATGGCATGCCATTGAGTTAGCTCATATTTTCTTCTGCCTCTATCCCCTCACATATTCCCAAACACACCATGTACCCTAACAATTTGAGCCTTTCCTTTTCGCTCTTAACATTTAAATTTTAAACCACAAATTTTATTGCTCAGAATCCACATACGTTCAGAAATCTTTTTCTCTTCTCTTCTGCAATTGAAACTGAAAGTACCGCAATTGCTGAAGTCAGCCAAATTAGCGACGCTTATCAATGCCATCGAATCAGGCTGACGGACTTGTTTGACTGTGCCGTTATTTACAAACACGAGTATTTGTCAATTGTTGGGCCACTTCAGCCTTTACAGCTGTTGATGTTGGCTCACATTCTATTTCTCTCTATTGCATGCAATGCTCGTTGACATCATTTGCCAATTGCTGCTTGTTGAGTTTAACGCATAAAAAGCTGCTTACTTGTTAGGCCTCTCTTGTTTGCCTTCTCCTCCTCTGTCGCTTATCTGAAAGTCAAGGGTTATCATTATGCGCCTTAATCGCAAACCCCGTCGCAGAATTTAAAAAAAAAATTAAAACAGCGGTGGGCAGAAAATACAAAATACAATAAAATTTTTGTCCATGCCTCGAGCTTAGCAAAGGACAAAAATTTATTTTATAGACACGAAATCATACAAGCAGTTGTGTTTAAGTTTATCCATTCATTATCAATTATCTTTTAATTAAGGTAAAGTTTTACACGCAGCGTGATTCCAATGTTGGTAATAATTCGCCATTCTAAGTTTTGCGGGTGTTCAATGCCTTGTGGTAAACTTTTCAAAATTCTGAATGCAATTTCTATGTAACCAGAGTCAGCCCCCAAATTCTGTCTGATGATTGCAATGATGGGTATTCGTATGAACTGTGAAGCAAACTAAAAGTTACAGCAGCCTTGGCAGACTTTTTGTAAAGCTTACGTTTCAATTGAAAACAAGTACAAAGCTACAGACAAGAATTTTCAGCTGCAAAATGCACTATACCCATATCTGATATACCCTATATACATTCGCTTTTATTATCTCCTATAGGCATGTATAGTTACTCTTATCCACTACAGCAATGTAAATTCTATTATCGAATAAGTCCATAAATTTGATTACATAGTTTTTGACATTCGGGCTGAATAAGTGTTACGTACATTTGCACCAAGATAATTTACCCATTTTTACGCAATTTTCAATGGGCACAGAGTGTAAACAGTAGATAATTTAATAAGAAATACTCGCCAAACTACATGAATAAAGTTATAGAAAAGTTTGCAAATCTAATTTTCAAAATATTCTCCCGAATATCAATTGCTAAGACCTGCGCACCAATCGTTGGCTTCAACATTTTATTGAGTTCCTTCTTATAAGGAGAGTCACGTATACGAATTTCTAACAAAATGTAAAATAAATAACGTATTAAAAGTTGGCAATTAATTTTAGTCTCGCAGAGAGCATTGCAAATTTGTCAGAAAAGGATTACATTATATTAACCTTTTACGACAAATTTTTTATGTATAAGAATATGTATTTGGGATGGATTGTCAGAGCAAAGTTGCCTCGGTTGTTGGTACTAATCACGAATACTTAAACCTCAGGGGGTCTTTTTTTTAAGCTTCTATAAGCACATTATAAACTTGGCACGCAAAGCTCCAGCAGAGTTGCTTTCAGTTTTTATTTGAAAGCCATTAAAATAGATCTTTGAATGACTCTCCACCAATTATTGGGTGAGTAGAGATTAAATGAGTTAAAGTAAAATTTGCGATCAGAGCAATTAGAATTTGGTCAACTGCCCCATGCTGAATAAACTCTGGCTGGAATTTAAAACAAAGCACAAGAAACGGTTATTGCAACAGAGCAAACCAAAACTAAATGCAGAAGAGAAAACAATGCAATTTTTGTGAAAATCCCACTTTGTGCTGGCATACTGCAGAGGTTTGTTTCAAAAAAGAATTCCCAGACCAAGGAAGGCAATCACCAGACAGTTCGCTGGACATAATAAAGTCCAGTTCACTCACATTCAGTCAGTACGTCTCATTCCAACAGTAGAGTTGCTTGAACAGAAGAAAAATGCACAAAATCAAGTCGAAAAGGCGATAAAAAAAATGTCTGAAAGTGAGTTTGAAAATAAATTAAATTATCACGGCGCTCCATGTAAGAAGTTCAGACATTTAGACTAGAACGGGAATTGGGGTTGGTATATGGTTGGATGTTTCACTAAATCAATTTCAGTATAAATGCTACTTTTAAGAAGCTGTAACTTTCGCCACACCAAGTGAACTGTCTGTCTGTATCTATCGAACGCCCTGGCAATTTTGCATATTGCTTCGCCTTGTTTGCTCTCCTTCTCCAAATCATTGCGGAATGCACGCCAAAAAAAAAACTGTTGAAATTCTCGTTAATTCCATTACACTTTTAAATTAGTTTGCTATGAGGCTGACTGCGCTACTTTGCTCGACAGTTTGTTTTGCTCCCTGCGATAAAATGCAATCTAGAATTAAACCACAAATGCAAATGGTTCTCATTAGTCTCAGCAATATTAGCAATTTCAATTTCTTTGGACATTCAACTTCATGTATTGTAAATGTGTAACACGTATTACCTTAATTAATAACTGAAATTAATATTAATAATAGATTATTAAATTTACCTATTACATAATGACTCCTAAATTTTCAGTTAGCCGGTTCGATACGAGTGTAATTCAGCAGACAAACTAAGTGACTGAGAAGGAAGAGACATTTTCTTACACTTTTCGTTGTGCTTTTATCGAACATTCAGCGACAGGAACGTGACTAGCACAATAAATGCTGGAAAAATGATAACGTAAATATGTGCATGACACCAAACGGAAGTGAGCGGACATAAAGAAAGTCAAGTGAGCTATAACAAGGCGAATCATCAATGTTTTGCAGTTAGAAATCTAAGAGAGTTAATAAAGTACTAATAAGGTTGGAATGTATTTATCAGGGGACGCCAACGTCATTGACCTTTAATTCTTATTAGCTAGGTGGTTTTTTAATATTATTTATAATCATATGTTTTAAAAGCTGGGACTCCATTTATTTGATCAGATATTTCAGCGCTGTATAAGCGCCAATAGCCGATATAGCCTTATAACCAAATTTGTTATAGGGACTTCTTTACCTGACCCAGGTTTAAAGCAACCGTGCTAGCGCATTGAGTGCCTATGATATATTCCACAAACCAGATCTGTCCCAAAAATTTCAGATCGATAGGACAACAGACTCCGAACCTATTTTACACAGAGAGAGGTCAAAGGAAAAAGAAGAGACGCTGATGTAACAACTAGTTTGTTGTGTTTATTTTATTTAGTGAACGTGCTTATTTTTAGAGAGAAAGCACAAGGTCTCCCACAGTCGTGAAGACTCAACTGTAGCCTTTATGTATTTTTTCGCAATATTTTCCTAATTTCTAATGCAGGAGGTAAAGTTTATCAACCTGCAAATCATAGTCTAAACTTCGGGTTTTTTATATCTAGCGACGATTTCCCTCTGTTTGTGATTTTACCTAACCTTTAACGCTTCGTTAACTATATTTACTGATGCCTGCTTCTGTGTTACTGAGTGGATTACAAAAACTTGACCGTTTTCCGTATTTAGGGTTATATGAAATGAAAGGTGCACATGGTAGTCCAATTTGTTGCTGAATATATAGTCTTGCTGACGACTTTAGGCGAACATAAACTACTAAAATTCAATTAAACTTTAACTATTTAAACAATAGTTTAACCAAGTGCATCAAACGAACGAAATATTATATTCGGCATATTTATGTTCCCGACAAAGTCATGCATGTTCTATAGACATATGAATACATTATGTCTGATATCCTACATCATGTATCAAGTGTCATCTGACCTAAACAAACTTACCCAAAAATTTCAAGGTAATTTTGGACCGATCTAAGAACAACACAGGCTAAGTAATTTTGTTGATATTAAATTATATCATTTTGCTGCTTCTTAAACTAATCCTTAAATTTGTCGATAATGAAAATGGCCGGATGCCTTTATGCTGACTTAATTCGACAATCAGTAGAAACGTAAATTAGTCTCGGCAATTATGTTTACCTATGTATATCTAATTAACTTAATTGAAATTGAACAAAAGCATCCCACAGCAAAGTAACTTTCACCTTTCAATCCCGTTGACAACAGTCTCTAACTTGACCATAGCTCGTCTCGTGTCCAAACGGCAAAATGTCATTTACTAGATATTGACATGATTGTGGTTGGTTGCTTTGTCGTAAATTTGTGGCTGATCAAGTTGAATTATTCAGTCAGTGATGCCGCTTTAGTGGTTTTTAAGTGTAAATATGAAATATTCATAACTTGGACTAGTATTCGACTAGTATTTTACTTGTCAGCAACAGCCGTTGACAGCCGTTAACTAAAAATTTTATTTACTGATTTTTAAGTATTAAGTATAATATGACAAAAAGGTGTTTTTGTTGTTATTACAACAAAAGGTATACGTTGCACTTAAGACACTTATGTATATAGAGTCAATTTACAAAAATATTCAGCAAATTTAGCTTTTTCTGACCCAGACTGAGAACAGTTTCTCAGGACACAACACCTACATATATTATAAATCGGATAGGATTGGTGGGTGGGTCAAAAACAAAAACTGAGTCGCATCTACAATTGTACGAACATCCAGTTTGCACATTCTAGTGTCGGGTCGAGGCAAGTCGAACGCCATTTTGAAACCACGACACTTAGCGCTGACGCGCCGCATTAAACGCAAGCGAATGCATTTCGGATGCACACACATGGACACTTGTGCGTGCTCCTAAATGTTTGAGTGTGTGTGTGTTTGCGTGTTCAGCTACTACAGCTACATCCTAGATGCTGCTGCTAATTTCAGTCGCCGCAGCGACTTCGTGCGCATCATCAACACAAAACTAATGCAAAAAGTTTGCAGAATTTGTAGTTTTAATTGCTTGAGTGTTTGTGCGCCCAGCGTTGCATGAAACACATACATATACACATACCTCACCATCACCTCCCCGCTAGCCACAAGTACCGCAATTTAGTTAAAGCATAACGGCTGCCAAACCGCAGCCGACACTGCTGGCGACAGCCATGTTGAAAAAGGCTGTGTGCAAATACTTTGTCGAGTCTCAGTTTCATTTTCAGTTTCAGTAATTCGTGTCGTGTCTGTAACTCGTGCCACTTTGCGTGGATATAATGCTTGATTCCATTTAACAGGTGGAGTATCGAAATTTAGTTTAAGAAGCGACAGCAACAAGAAATGTTTAGTTTATAGTATATTTAGTACATACTATCTAAAATTCCAACCAAAAATTGATTTTTAAAAAATAACTATATTTAAATGTAGATAGATAGATTCAATTAATAGCTCAAATCACGACTTAATTTACAATTCGTTAGCTCTATGCTATCTATGCTATATTAAAGTTCTTGTGCATATGTTGATCATACGCACTGTATAACATCAGTGCTGCAGTGTAAGAGAAAAATCACAATACAGCCCCGAACTTAGTTCTTTTTCATGGGTGATGAGAGGGAGTTTTGAACCACTTTGTAATGCAAGTAAGCGAAAGTATCATCTTTACTATACCAATTTTAAGTAAGGAGTATAATACCTTTTATTTATATCATATCAACATTGATTGCTTAGTTTAGCTTACTGCAGTTCAATCCATACCAAAAAGGGTCAAATTATGGGCCCCAAGAAAGACAAAGGCTGCAGCATCAGCGACAATAACAGACGACAGACCGGCATTGCATACAATGTAAAATACAGCAAATTGTTGCAACTGACATAGCATCGTTCTAGTCGAAATTGGACTGAGAAATGTTTGCAATCAAAACAAATTGAAATTGAGTTTCACAACTAGAAATGAAAATGCAAACAAAAACAAAAGGAAACGAACACGTTCCTGGACCAGAAAGAACTAGGCAGTGTTTTGATCTGATTGCGAATCGAAATTACATTGAGTGCGGTGACGTACTCGAATTGTAATTAACCACATCTAAAATTTCCAAAGTTACATTTGTACTGATTTAAGTCAAAGTAGTATCGATTCATTTATCGGACAGCGCGACCTTTCTCAGGAATACATACTTCTATATATTTAACAGACTTATTAAACTCGAGCAATTGAATAATTTTCTGGCTACGACGATGGCAAGCAGCCTTATAAATCAGACCATTGCAGATTTCAATTATAAGCATCGTTATCTGGATGTTGAACGTGGCCATCAATGCTGTCGCTCATCGTATAATTTTATTTGATTTTTATTTAATTGAAATTTATCACAACAATAAGAAGTGAGAAATAAATTTTGCGGGATTCGAAGAGCGAAAAGCGAAATGTGTGTAAATATCTCGACTGCCTCCAATGAGCTGGCCAGACCCTCATATTTCTTAAGAAGTGCGCTTGCTTGTAATCCAGCATAATAATGGGAAATTAAATGAAGAATAATGAGATTTTCTGTGATTGTTGTTGGCCACACTGTGCAATGTTGTGACTTATTTCTCCAATCTTATATTCGATTGCTTTTGGCAGTCTTAATCACAATTTCTTTGATTGTATCATCCTTATTGAACTTACTTAAAGTAGGACACTTGCCGGAGTCTCCCAAATATTGACATCAATCTATGCAATCTGCAAGAAAACTTCTATAAGCAACAATATATACATAGGTGTATGCTGATTATTAACTATATAATTTGCTTTGTGGTTCCACCCCATAAGAGAGCTTATGGCCAATTGCCATCAGAAAGATCTGGCCTGAATCCATCCACTAATCCAAAGTAAATTGACAATAAAATTAAATTAAAAGTCAAGTTTGCCTTTGTTTGGTGTTTGGGCAGTGGTTGCTCACTTGAGGGTTGCCCCTTGCAAATTTTATGACGACTGTGGGTTATGTGGTCAGGACTTATATTTAGACCACAACCATTTCACTTTTTTAATTGGATAATAATGTCTCTACTCGTATATGTTTATGCTCTATGTGAAGATGTGGCCTATTTACAATCCCTTTTTCCTCATCTGTATTTGGTAGTTACTTAATTAAACTAGAACTATGGAGTAGGTTACTGCTGACCACTAATTGACGACCCCTTGGATATTGAGCTATTGGTTGGTTTTGCCTTACAAATTTGGAATCTAAAACGAAAGGTTTAATTAATTCTGCACACCCTGACAGAAATCTGCATTTAAGAAAAATACTTTAAGCTTACGAACAAAATTCTAATTCCGTTTCTCTGAGTGAATGGCTAAGAAGAGTCGCAAGTGAGGTTGTGATACCATTTGGCTAATTGCTAGAACGTGCAGACATCGGCGTCTCGTGGATTCGAGGACATGAGTATGCTTTAGATCGGGTCTATACTCGAGTAGTCTTAGTGTTAGTGCAATGTCAGAGTTGGCTAACATCTGGCAAGTAG
The DNA here is from genome assembly GCA_037043535.1 of Drosophila putrida. Classification (NCBI taxonomy): domain Eukaryota; kingdom Metazoa; phylum Arthropoda; class Insecta; order Diptera; family Drosophilidae; genus Drosophila; species Drosophila putrida. The sequence goes on along the minus strand of JBAMBI010000177.1, from coordinate 137,595 downwards.
CTTTGTTCCCACGGCGCAGTCACGTTAAGTTAACAATACTCATATAAATTATGAGGGCGCGTATATTTTACACAACTGTCAGCACAGTTGTGTCACTAAAACATATGCGGCTTCTAGTTTTTTGTTGTCCTGGTGTTGGCTAACTTACGAAAGTCTATTCCCCTTGCAGCGGCAACTGAGCCGCCCACGCTTCGACAACTTTGAGACATGTTGCAGCACTGGCAAAAGAAGTGAAAAAAAAACAGCGTCATGCTAAAGATATGCTTCCCTGGGCAATAAATTCGCAGACGTTCGCTTACTCTGCCACACTTACACACACATACACACACTCACACAGAGAATACAGTTAGAGCAACGTTTTCATCTTGTTCTTGTTTCTTGGCTAGTGTTGCTGCTTCTTCAGCGCTCAAGAAGTTTGTTGCCAAAAATTTGCCGCCATTGGGTGTGAAGTTGGCAGCACACGACCTCAATGATCTTCTTCACCCACTCCTATCTAACATATTCGCATATTTTGTTGGCGTGAAATACCTAAAGGCTTTTGGAGAAAATTTTATTTCAGGCTCTGCAGCTGCTGCTTCTTCGACTGTCTCTGTTCTGTTGTGGCCGTAAACATACATGTACGTGTGTATACACACAAATAACCACCCACAGGCACATTCAAACACCTTCCACTGCAAGAGGCAGTCAACTTTGCGGAAAATCGTTTGAAGCGCTTTGCACTTCGTCGACATCTTTTTGCTGGCTTACTGCGGTTCTTTCAAGTGCTAGCCACGAGTATCTTGTGTGAGTTTATGTCACTCTGCGTGTGTGCGTGTATCTGTGTATCTTGTTGTTGTTTTGTTTTGCATTGTTTTGCACTATTCCCAAAATGTCATTTTGAACTTTACGATTTAACAGGGTTCGAGAAATCAAGGCCCACATTAAAGTGGTAAATAGTAGAAGTAATTGAATTTTCAAAAAGCATTTATATATTTTTGACACAAATTACCTCGTAGTTTTAATTCCAGCTTTGCTAGTAACCGTATAAAAATTTATATATTCTTTTAAGCAGGTAATCAAATCAAAACGAATATCGGTTTTTTATTCGGTAATGTCATATTCCTTTCGGTTATGATTTCCCTGAAGCTACCAATTGTTAATATTATAATAAGAAACATTTACACTATAAGACATAATTTATGTAACAGGTAACCAAATCCCCAAAAAACACACCCTAAGTCCCTGCTTATAAAAATTCTCTTCAAATCAACGTCTATATCCAGATATAATTTTGTGGCTCGATTGCTACCGTCATAAGTTATTAACCATTCCATCTTATATTCTACGAAGACAAAGGGATGTTTAGATCCGAAACTCATAACTCATTTACGCTTCTGCAAGTGTCAACAATTCAAGTGTGACAACGAAGGCGTCTGATGGCGTCGCTTAGCCGGTTGTCCACCTTCCTTTTCGCATACAAAACATATCCGGTTCGCAGATTCACAGGCATCTACACGCATACAAATACATACACATGTTTACAGACATGGAGAGCAACTTCCTAACAATCGGCCACAAGCAAACAAAAATACTTCACGGCTTGTCTATCCCTGCAATCAATCCAAATGATATACACATTCTAGACTCAAACACAGTGTTAGTCCTGTTGTCTGTTGTCTTGGGCTTCTGTTTGCTTAGTTTTCAGGGCAGACAGTTTCTCAACATTTGATGTATTTGACAGATAGACTGCACCTCCAGTCTCTACTGCTATACCTCATTTTTTTTATAGGGCCGATGAGTTTGTGGCCTAGCATAATATATCTTAGTCGGCCGCAGACTACGTGACAGAGCAGTCAGATACCATCTGGCTTTCCATTGGGTTATTGATATTTGATCGGGCTGCTGCCCATAGACAACGGATGTGATCTTAATAATGCCTTAATAACGTGATTGAAAATAGGATGACTTCAGTTCATGACAGTTATATGCGCTATATAATATACACATCAAAAATTAAATAAATTTCGCGGTTTTAGTTTTACCTCTTCTACCCGTTATATTCATTTATGTGTGTATGTATCTATGTATATTTATTACATTTGAATATTTGTACGAGTATTAAGTATCTTAAAAATGGGAACAGCAATGTACAATATAATAAATAGACTCCAGGCTCGCATCTAATTAAAATAATAAGCTCATGTTTCTATTGCGGTCATTTCTTCTTTTTTTTTGATGTAGCTTCTGTGGTTGCCTCATTTGCGGGAAATATTTGTGAGGCGTGGCAACTGCTCACTGAAAACTGAGCTGAGTCTGGTCCTGGTTGGCTGGTACTTTAGCTATGCGTAACAAAAAGCACATAAAACAGTTGAATTTACAACCAAAAAGAGTCCATCCTAATGTACCATGACAACCGATGCTCAAGTCGCCAACAAGGACGACACCGGACACCATCCAACAACAAGTCTAAGTCTACGACTTCTCGACAGCTATGATGACCATCTCACGACCGGCGACCGGCGGCTTTTGGCCTCATTTCAAGCGTTTACTTATTGTGCCTTTTAACAGCGTCAGATTCGTCACGCATAACGCTTTCGAAAGACACGAACATCAGAATCATCAACATTCACTAAACAGCGACATCATCCAATGTGGTTTGCGTCACTTCGGTCCAGATGTCCATGGTCAAAGTACGGAAAACAGTGTTTGTATTTAATAAGTTGAAGTAGTACATAGTAAGATAAGTAAGAAGCGCTGCCTGACTAAAAGATATCGTGTATTTATTTACCTTAACTTATTCATATGAAGACATACGATTATTGAAAGATAGCTTCATAAATAATATTAATTACAGTAAGGAATCACACTGAAAGTATATAACATCGTGGGGGGACATTTATCTATTATTGCATACAAGAAACTATATTGTCTTAGATTTTGTTATTTATATAAGCTCGGTGTGTGTAAATGTAATATACCATACAATCTATTCTCTTTCGTTTATCTGTTCCTTCTTCCTGGTAATGATAATAATTAAGTTCCTTCACGTTCCGCGCTTTGCATGTTCAAGCTTTCAACAATACATCGTATTTATATATAGTAAGAACATCTTTGGAGTTTACTGGACGCTTGCATAACTTTTATGAGCATGTTTTAAGGGCAATTGACATCAAACCTAGACAACATTCGCAAACATTTTAATTTAATAGTAAGTACATACTTCTACTTGTACAATAAATATTTTAACAACATTTATACACATATTAATAATACGCTTTTGCCAGTTATTCCGACAGACTGACAAATACAAAACTTGTAAAGTTGCCAGTCCCCAGAGACAACAGATTTCAAACTTGCGTAACTTTGTCAAATCTTACCTGATTTTTATGCGGAAAGTCATTTTAGTCATGACTTGATCTATAAATTTATTCTACATTTAAAGATAGTTTTGTTGGAATTTTAGATAATTTTCGGAAAAAAAAATTTTTTAAATTTTAAATCTTGATTTTGTACTTTTAATCAACTCCTGGTACCCTTTTCTAATATTCCAACAAAATCGAAAAATTTGATTTTTGAAAAGTAACTACCTTTAAATGTAGAATAAATTACTAGATCAAATCATGACTAAAATGACATTCCGCACAAAAATCGGGTAAGATTAGACAAAGATACGCGAGTTTGAAATCTGTTGACCCTGGGGACTGGCAACTTTACAAGTCAAATTTTTTGTCACTTTTCGCATGATTTTTTACAAAAAAATAAAACTCCTCAGAATCAACTTTAAAGTGTTCTCTTATACTAATTAAGGCACCAGGAGTTGATTAAAAGTACAAAATCAAGATTTAAAATTTTGAAAATTTTTTTTTCCTAAAAAAGTAAAGGGGGTACCCTTATCTAAAATTCCAACAAAATCGAAAATTTTGATTTTTGAAAAGTAACTATCTTTAGAAGTAGAATAAATTTATAGATCAAATCATGACTAAAATGACATTCCGCATAAAAATCGGGTAAGATTTGACAAAGATACGCGAGTTTGAAATCTGTTGACCCTGGGGACTGGCAACTTTACAAGTCAAATTTTTGGTCACTTTTGGCATGATTTTTTACAAAAAAATAAAACTCCTCAGAATCAACTTTAAAGTGTTCTCTTATACTAATTAAGGCACCAGGAGTTGATTAAAAGTACAAAATCAAGATTTAAAATTTTGAAAATTTTTTTTTCCTGAAAAAGTAAAGGGGTACCCTTATCTAAAATTCCAACAAAATCGAAAAATTTGATTTTTGAAAAGTAACTATCTTTAAATGTAGAATAAATTTATAGATCAAATCATGACTAAAATGACATTCCGCATAAAAATCGGGTAAGATTTGGCAAAGATACGCGAGTTTGAAATCTGTTGACCCTGGGGACTGGCAACTTTACAAGTCAAATTTTTGGTCACTTTTGGCATGATTTTTTACAAAAAAATAAAACTCCTCAGAATCAACTTTAAAGTGTTCTCTTATACTAATTAAGGCACCAGGAGTTGATTAAAAGTACAAAATCAAGATTTAAAATTTTGAAAATTTTTTTTTCCTGAAAAAGTAAAGGGGGTACCCTTATCTAAAATTCCAACAAAATCGAAAAATTTGATTTTTGAAAAGTAACTATCTTTAAATGTAGAATAAATTTATAGATCAAATCATGACTAAAATGACATTCCGCATAAAAATCGGGTAAGATTTGACAAAGATACGCGAGTTTGAAATCTGTTGACCCTGGGGACTGGCAACTTTACAAGTCAAATTTTTGGTCACTTTTGGCATGATTTTTTACAAAAAAATAAAACTCCTCAGAATCAACTTTAAAGTGTTCTCTTATACTAATTAAGGCACCAGGAGTTGATTAAAAGTACAAAATCAAGATTTAAAATTTTGAAAATTTTTTTTCCTGAAAAAGTAAAGGGGGTACCCTTATCTAAAATTCCAACAAAATCGAAAAATTTGATTTTTGAAAAGTAACTATCTTTAAATGTAGAATAAATTTATAGATCAAATCATGACTAAAATGACATTCCGCATAAAAATCGGGTAAGATTTGACAAAGATACGCGAGTTTGAAATCTGTTGACCCTGGGGACTGGCAACTTTACAAGTCAAATTTTTGGTCACTTTTGGCATGATTTTTTACAAAAAAATAAAACTCCTCAGAATCAACTTTAAAGTGTTCTCTTATACTAATTAAGGCACCAGGAGTTGATTAAAAGTACAAAATCAAGATTTAAAATTTTGAAAATTTTTTTTTCCTGAAAAATGACATTCCGCATAAAAATCGGGTAAGATTTGACAAAGATACGCGAGTTTGAAATCTGTTGACCCTGGGGACTGGCAACTTTACAAGTCAAATTTTTGGTCACTTTTGGCATGATTTTTTACAAAAAAATAAAACTCCTCAGAATCAACTTTAAAGTGTTCTCTTATACTAATTAAGGCACCAGGAGTTGATTTAAAGTACAAAATCAAGATTTAAAATTTTGAAAATTTTTTTTTCCTGAAAAAGTAAAGGGGGTACCCTTATCTAAAATTCCAACAAAATCGAAAAATTTGATTTTTGAAAAGTAACTATCTTTAAATGTAGAATAAATTTATAGATCAAATCATGACTAAAATGACATTCCGCATAAAAATCGGGTAAGATTTGACAAAGATACGCGAGTTTGAAATCTGTTGACCCTTGGGACTGGCAACTTTACAAGTCAAATTTTTGGTCACTTTTGGCATGATTTTTTACAAAAAAATAAAACTCCTCAGAATCAACTTTAAAGTGTTCTCTTATACTAATTAAGGCACCAGGAGTTGATTAAAAGTACAAAATCAAGATTTAAAATTTTGAAAATTTTTTTTTCCTGAAAAAGTAAAGGGGGTACCCTTATCTAAAATTCCAACAAAATCGAAAATTTTGATTTTTGAAAAGTAACTATCTTTAAATGTAGAATAAATTTATAGATCAAATCATGACTAAAATGACATTCCGCATAAAAATCGGGTAAGATTTGACAAAGATACGCGAGTTTGAAATCTGTTGACCCTGGGGACTGGCAACTTTACAAGTCAAATTTTTGGTCACTTTTGGCATGATTTTTTACAAAAAAATAAAACTCTTCAGAATCAACTTAATTTATTTATAATATAAGCAAGCCGTTTTTGTAAATACTTAATGAAGTTTCTTCTACTCATTGTTAGTCATTCGAATACTTTTTATTATTTTTTATGTTTCTAATTTTTTCATTCAATTTTTTGTAACATCAAAATGCACAAATCCACAAATCTCCACCCAAAGTCAAAGTCACATCAGCAATCAAAGTTGTAATAATATTAGCAACCACGCAAAATTGATTTAAATTCTTGCAAATATTATTGCAAATAATTTGAACTGTTTGTTTCGCCAACAGATTTAAGCCCGCTTAATTGTAACTTAATTACAAGCCAGTATGTATATATCATAAATTAACCATATATGTTAAGCACGTCACCCTCGTTCTTTAAAGGCTTCAGCAGCAAGTATATGTTATAATGTGTGCAAAATGTGCATACAAATAAGAAATGTTTATTTGCTAAATACTTATCAATGAATGTCTCTTAGGTGAACGAACAAAATATATATTGTATGCAGTTTATGTTTTTATTGCAGAAAAACTGATATTAGTGCTGTTGCTATAATTAAAAAATATATGTACATATACATATGTATGTATCCATCCTTAATTGCAATATTTTAATGCCACTTGACACTGATGTATCATGAAATTGAGACTGGAAAATGCGCAACCCGAAGCAGAATCACAACTGTAAGTATTTTGCAGCCAGTAAATTTTTTGTAATTGCCACTTTAGATTTCAAGCGCTTGGGTAAATCAAATGGTGTCATGCCAAACCTTTTTTTATTTCCCCACAGTACGTCAAGGATTTTGAGTGTTGCACTTGTCATTTTTTCGGCAGGTGCAATGATGTATTAATTGCACCATAGTGTGTCAATGAACGGACGGTCTGCTGCGTGAATGTTGCAACAGCAATTCAAACAAATGGCACATACATACGAGTACATTCATATTAAGTCAACCCTTAAATACTTAACAAAGTGTCAGCCACTTGTCGTCGCCCAAAACGAACACAAGCCTTCACATTAAAGCTGAAACACTTACATGAATAGTCTGTAATATTGATGAGAGCTTTTCATAACTCGGGCACTTTTTACATTTATGTATGTATATATGCAGATTTATACGATTTTGGCACCCAAAAAACACAAATCAACTTAAGTTTAAGTGAAAGAAAATGATTGGAAGGAGGTTGAGAGCATTTATATTTGGCGTCAATCTGCTGTACATCTATTTATTAGGCATTAGGCAAGCTACATTTGCGACCATATGAAAAGAAAGATGCAATTGTTAGACATAGACTAGGAAATGTCCTGTACCCTCATATAAAAGAAGACATCTTCATCTGATTTGTACAAAAGTTTTGCTTCTTTGTTTACATTCTATCGAATTTGAAACATTTGCTTTAATATCCTCTGAGTAACGGAAACCGAATACCTTTAGATTATTATGTAATAATCTAAAATAATGCTCATAATAATTGCTATAAAAACGGAAAATATTTTCATTTATTTTAAATCTGAGTAATTCATAGCCCTGCATCATTAGCTTTGCTGCCAACGTTGCCTTGTGATAGGAATATGACAATAATTTATGATGCTGTCGCTTTGAGCTAACTGATGTCTAGCGGCCGGCGACAAATTTATAATTTTGAAAATGTAATTAATTGTTAATTAACCCAGGACATGATTAATGTTGCCAATCCCAAAATTCGCGCAAGTAGTTTCTCATATTGATGGCTGGTTATTTACAAAGCAAGAAGCACCCACAAAATTGATTCCATTCCATATATGAGTCCGTGTCTGGGTTTACAAGGGCAACGATGTGTGACTTTCTTCTAGCAGACAAGCATTAAAGTGCCAAGTAATGTAATTATTACAGAACTATTCATCATGTTCGGTGTCAGGCAGCTGGCACTTAAACGGTTGGCTTAAGCAGTGTCAAACATAGCGTGTGAATAGTTGTGAATACGTCAGGGTACTCAAACACATTGAAGGTATTTATTCGCTTTTGTTGTAGACGTACACAATACTTGGGTATGGCATTCAGGAAGCTATGTGTGAGGGGTTAGGGTTAACTAATTAGCATGTCAAAGCCATCCATTTTGTACGAGCCTAGCAATCCGTTGCGCAATTACGTAACCCCTTTCAAGATACCATTCTTGAGGGCCAAACACTGCTCACTTCCAAGTCCCAGAGCACAAATCTCATTTAATTATGCTTTTACATTCATAAGCTTTACACATATTATAAAATAACCGAGCTCATTTACAAGCACATCACTCGAAGCCCAAGAAATCCCAAACACGTATCTATTTTAATCTGTTCTTCTTTAATGACTTGGGGCATATAACCAATTTAACGGAATGGTCAACATAATCCAAAGTTTAATACGATTTTGATTTAATTACTCGGCTGAGCGACCCATTGTATATTCGCATATTACCAGAATACCAGTAAACAACATGAGGCTAAGAATTTAAGTCAGTTGTTTTGTTGCAGCTGTTATCCGTACACATGATCTCTATGCGCGTATAGGCCAGTTTTTCCAAGTTTTCGAATACAGCGACCATGGCGGGCAAGAACCTCGTATGGACGACAATTTCGATCGACTTGCAGCTTTCTTCCCGGCAGGAAAACATAAGAGCGTGGACGGTCGCGGCCCACAGTGTGCTCTTTGCTTAAATTTGTTGGATTAAGTTGTGGGCTAACATCCTCGGCAGTTACCAATCCATTGATGCAGAGTATTAGCAAACAATAAAGACTATAAGTTGATATCATTTCTGTTCTTTTCTTCTAGAGATGTTAAAAATTACTGCACAACGTCTTAGGCAAAAGTAGACTACTCTTAGTGTATAACTAATTTATTGGACTTGTCATAACGAAAACAAAAAGGCCAGATATCATAAAATGGTATTAGAGACGCTGCTCCAAGACAAATCCATTTTGTTCCAACTCACCTTCTAGCTGTATACTAACTTAAAATGCATCGCATCCAGTTTATTTATTTGTTATTATTGTTGTTGTTGTGTTGTTTCATTTTGCCGTCTCAATTTCGCCCACAATAAAATTAATGTTTTACCTAGCCAATTCCGAACCGTTTATTTCACATAAAAATGCGATAAATAAGCGACGCATCCTGTGCTAAGGCGATGAGAATAAAGACTCAACTCTGGATGGTGGAAGCAGCAGTCTCATTGCAGCTAATGTGGTTGTTGGTGTTTTCGCTGTTGTTGTTGTTGCTGTTGTTGTCGTTGTCGTTGTTGCCGTATATAACTACGAGTACCTACAGCTTTGAGTGTTTACAGCGTAAACAATGCAAAGGATGTGACGCAAGGACACACGCTTCGGCTTAAAGAGTTCAGACTGAGTGAGAAAAGAATAGCAAGAGACAGTACGTAGTGCAGAGCTTAAAAACAAAGAGCCGCAGCAGTCGGAAAACAACAATGAAAAAGGACAAGGGACAGAGGACAGAGGAGGTAAAGGAGGGCAAGAAAGATTCAGAGAAAGCAAAGACAAAAGCTGCTCTTGTAGCACCACGGTGGTGCTGGTGCTGGTGCTGCTTATGTCGTTAGAGTTCACCCACCACAATCACAGCAACAACAAAAATACTAACAAGAAGAATTTCGGCCACGTGGACCACCGAACTCCTTGCGTGGCTGTTGTTAAAAATTTCATGTTAATGGCCACACGAAGCTTCGCTCTTAACCTTTTGCCAAGGGGTCGTACACATGCACATGCACATGTGTGAGTGCCCAGGTCAGTCAGTGTGTGTGTGCGTGTGTGTATTTGTGTGTGTAGTTTACGTGTGTGTGAGTAACTGGGTCATTCTGCTGCCATATTTTGGTGGTACCTTTATGTGAGGAGCTTATTTCCTTTTGCTGTCCTTTGCAAATTTAATTTCAACTTGTGCACTCGCTCCAAGCGCGAAATCCATCCCATCCCATACCTAGCCCTCGGAGGAGGAAATGACTTTAATTAAGGATATCTCGTGAAATGCTTGCTCATATTTATAACCCCTCCAATGGGACAGTACAGGCTAGATCATGGAAGAAAGTAGCAGAAAACGTGCGCAACTGCTAAATACTCTATCTACTCTTATCCTAATAAATAATAGTCCTAAGGTACTCACATAAACACAGTAGAGTGTTGACTCATCTACTATGCACTATAGTAAATAATGTCTTGACAAACGTGTGTTAAAGTTTTTAGAATTAACACAGAAATAATATAATAAAAGAAGTTTTTCAACATATTTTTCGCCACGTGTACTCGGGTTTTGCATAAGACCCTTGGTGATTGGTGATACAGGGTAGAAAAGGTGTGCAATCTAAGGGCGAGCATCGTTAGAAAATAAAATCGAAATAACAAAGCGACAACGAGAGAAAGATAGCAAAGGAGAGGTTCACCAAGAGAAAGAAAAAATATCCTAAAGCTGGACGAGACGGGCACATAATACGCTTTACTTGTTGGCCTTCCGCTTGGCATTTGCTTCTCTGGTCTTCAGTATTGCTGTCACCTAGCTACCAAGTCCACAAAGGTGACCAGCTGGTATCGCAGCATTGTTCATGCAACGGTTGCTGGGCTTTTGGCTTTGATTATTTTAGCACATTGTCTTCCTTGGGCTCCTTCATTTTTGTTTTGACTTTTCCATCTGCTCAGCTTCCACTGTTAGCTTGTTTGATTGTTTGTTAGTCAACGCTTTGGGACTTTTGCGAGGATAATCAGATACAAGCTTTAGTGTCATTTAGAGCAAGTTACTTAATTGCTCAAATGGCAGCTTGACTGCCGTTTTCAATTACAATTCACTGTATTGGGTAGTGTATTCAAGAGCAGACTTCAAATTTTGCAATAATATAATGTCATATTACTGCATGTTACAATTTATTGTTGATATAAAATGACAATTAATTAATATGCATTATCACTGTAAATGTCAAACAAAAAGCTAGCATTATCAAGTTTAAAGAAGGAAAACCATCAGAATTTAAATGCAGGTAGGCAAACTGCAGTCATTAAACTTTTTGCATTGAATATCCAAGCCGTAAACACAGCTTATTGTTATCATTATCGTCTTTCCACTCAACGGTTCACACGAGCCAACTAACTGGCAGTTAGTATAGACTGTGCAATTTATTATGTCCGTTTCCTTTGCCTTTTTCTTGCATACTTTCAAGCTAATTCGTACTCATATTTTTTCGCTATTGTTTTGTAGAGGCGCCTTAGCAATCGGATTGCATTTTTATTGCAATTGCAGGAAAAGGAAAGGCATGGCAACAGCAACTTCAGATGTAGGAAAAAAAATCATTTAAATAGAAAACGGTAGCTGTATTCCGTTTTATCAAAGAACAACTGTTGCGTTGGCTATTTTGCAATAATTATCATTGGCAAGTTAGTCTAAACGGACAATTCGAGATTTACGAATGCAGCTTAATAGTAACTTCTTTGTAAAATAGCACACACTCAGTCGAGTGGCTGAAATTTATGTGTAACACAATTCCGCTTGCCAAACAAGAAAATTAAAAACTTGGGACTTGTAATTACAAGCTTTTCGTCCTAGGGAACATTTATTTAACTAACTACAAATTAGTGCAAAATAGTACACACTTATACACTCATATATGAAAACATAAGCCAAGTGTGTGCCAAGTTGGGATATATGAAAAAACAATTGTTGCATAAATCAAGGCGCCTATAGAAGTGCAAAAGTTATATAATATTGCCAATTGGCTAAATACTTTAGTCAGTTAGCGCCAGTCGTTGCTCCAATTTCCACAATTTTCAATAAAAGTGGCGCCGCATGTGAAAATCAAAATATTCGTAGTGCACTTTTAGAAGCCAAACGATGCAGGGACACTGCAGCACCGAAAGTGTTTTTCAGTTGCTTTATTTTATTAATATTTGTATAACAATGGTTATAAATTAGATTATTATATACGCATATTATAAATTACAAGCATTCTGTGGAAATACTTTGTGCTTTATAAATGCAGACAATTAGTAAAATGATTCACTGGCGCCTACAGCCAGACACTTGAACTATGATGTCCTTTTGTCCAGAGTCACTTAGGCGGAACGCCAAATACTTAATTGGCTGCTGAGCTAGAGATATATTAAGCAGACGAATCAGAACTGGATAAAAAGTAGGAGTAAGTCTAGAGCAGGACTATCGTAACTTTGTTATTTGGGTTATCTTATTAAATGAAAACGAAAATAAAAAGTTTCAAGGTGCTGCCCTGCCCTGCAATATTAATGTATTTCGGTTGCTCTACGACTTTTGTGGACACTTATTGCTATAATATTTTTCCACTGCCTTCAACTGCTGGCCTTGGCAGAAGCTGCTGAAAAGTAAAAGTACAACATGAAACACGGTAAAATATGTATTTCAAGAAAGTCTAAAGTAGATTTCACAAATATCATGCTCCACATTGTTCTGCTTAAATATTTGGCAAAACAGAATTCTTATGAAAATGCTTTGGATTTTCTATGTGCGTGTGTGCTCGTTGCACTTCTAAGTAAATCCCCAAGGCGCATTGTTATTTCCGCATTATACAAAGCAGCATTGAGCAACAAGCGGAAATGGTTTAAAGGATATTGCAATTTTATTTTGAAAAAGTAGCTAAGCAAAAACACCAGAGGAACTGAAAATATGCAAAAATGTACAACACTCGAGCCGGAAGAATGCAAAAGCAATTGCCAAAAATGCATTAAGCTACGGTGGAGCAAGCTCGACAGTAGGAGACCCAGTACTTTTGAGTGTAATGCGATTACTACAGATTATTTCAGTTTCAAAAAATTTCCATAGATGGCGCCACTTCAGAGATTGATTTTGCCCGTAACATTCTTAGTTGAATAACTTCCGCGTTTATCATCCGATTTGGATAAAATTTGCAGGATAGGTTCAGACTATAGTCTGTATTTTACATACTAAAAATCAACCCGCTAGCATCAAAGGTGCTCTTGTAATTCGACTTGGAAATTTTGTATTTTAATTTGTGGGGGCGGAAGAGGGCGTGGCAAAAATCTAAAACAAACTCGTTCAACCTGAGATATAGATGAACCTACATGCCAAATTTGGTGTCTCTAGCTCTTATAGTATCTGAGATCTAGTTACTCAAAAAAAGGGACAGACGGACAGACGGACAGACGGACAGACGGACAGACAGACAGACAGACGGACATGGCTATATCGACTCGGCTGTTGATGCTGATCAAGAATATATATACTTTATGGGGTCTGCCACGCCTCCTTCTGCCTGTTACGCACATTTGCACAAACGTAATAGACCCATTTGTACTTTTTTAAAGTACTGGGTCTAAAAAATAAAAAGTAACATTCCTGGTTGAAGAAGCACATGCATCGAAATTGTTACAAGTACAAGAAGCTTTTCAGTTCTTACAATGCGAGTAGCGGATTTTTCTTACTATATGCGTACTTATCGTATTCGTAATAGGAAAATTCGCATCCACAAGTTGAAGGGCCTCCCAATGAGTTTCTTTACAATACTTACTTAGTAAATTAGTAATGATGTGAAATATATGCAACAGCCAAGACGCCAAAAGTTTGGCAGACAAAGTAATTTCCTATTTTGAAAATTCTGTAGATTTACTTAGGGTATTTTCGTTCGATTGGAGCCGGAAAATGCCAAAAGTTCAAAACAGTTTTTATCAATTGTTCACGAAACCGTGTATGAGTGTGTTTGTATGTGGGTTGGGAAAAAAATGTATACTGTTGAAAATCCGCCCATATATGTATGCATTGATGAATATATGTATGTGAGCTACCAACAACGACCGGATAACGAAGATAAATTGTCAAAAGTTTTCAGCTGCCTAATTGACAAGAAAATTGAAAATTTCCTTAATGAAATGAATATATTATCAAAAGAAAGCTCAAGTCTGGCTTTAAGCATAACTTACAGCTTACAGTTGAAGTTCGTTTTCTCTGTCTCTTATTTATATTCATTATCAACATTTTCTCCTCACAGTCTCCCTTTCTAATACAAATTAGAAGTGCTAGAGAAGTTGGTAAGTGCGGAGTAACGGAAAAATTTTAATTTAATGCCCTTTGCACGGTAAAAACATTTCAATTTTACAAGACACGTAATTTTGTTCGAAGAGCTCAAGCAAAGTCCTCCTCCACACCAGCAAAATATCTCTGTAATCACCAACACTTGATAGAATGTTACAATTTATAAGGCAACAGCACCCAAAAGGTGAACTTTTTCTTCTTCTTCTTCTTATTACAATCCTCAGTGTTTCCTTAGTGTATATGTGAATGTATGTCTGTATATATGTATGTGCATTATCCTTGCTGCTTGCAAGTTGCACATTTGCCATTTGTACATTATTTCAGTTATGTTGTGCTGTGAGCTCGCTGAGCTTTTAGTGCAATTCTGACACACCTGATGAATTTCATACACTTAAGTGACACCTTTCGCCCCGACACACCCTATTTGACACAGAATACCATTACACTTTTCAACTGCAACTTAGTGCTCCGCCTAATGCGTTTTTTAAATTTTCTTTTTGAAATTACACACCGCGATTTGGCAGAAGAGTTTAATGAATGGGCGACTGTACTCCATTGCATGGTGGAATAACATTGGTGAAAGCATGAGGAGCTCTCAATTTCGAAGATTATTGTTGTGAAGATAAGTTTGACAAAACTAGAGTTTCGCTTTCTTCTAAGAAATGACATCAACAAGCATTGTGAACCGCGGGTCGAGCCCCCTAGTAGTTATATAAATAAAGTAAACTAATCTGTTTTACATACTAGTATTGCTAGGCCGTCGACAGAGCTCATGTTTCTAACTACGTAATTCCACCATTTTCTAAGCAGTTAACAAATATTATAAATATATGTAGATTTCTAAGCTCCTGCCAATTAGGTTAGGCGAAATAGCTAAACGCAAAGCCTAACTTATACATTTTACAGACCCGTCCATGCTTTGACCTCAGTGGCCAATTAGCAGTTTAAAAATGTTCTCCTTGCTCATCGGGACAGGACGTGAGGTGGTATTACCTAAACTTAGGCCTCGGCTGATTGCTGCCTTGGCTGCACCCCAAACTAATTTCTGCGCAGTAAAGCATGTGGCAAAGTTTTTCCCATATGTTGCCCATTATTTGCCATAAAATTTAACATCAGGCAGCTGGCGCACCTACGCAGGACATTCCACTCGTTACCTCCGCCTTTTTCCCTTCATATCGTGAGTGTGCCATTGTTGTTTTCATCTTCAAACCGTACTTGTAGTTGGTTTGCTAAAACGGACCCGAAAGAGCGGCTGGCGTTTTAGTTGTTCTGCCAAAAGTTTTTGTCATGCCTGGGACTAATTATAAAATAGCTCAAAGGCAACTCAAAGGCTGCCCAGGGAAGAGATGCAGAAGTTAGTCATGCAGAGAGTGAGAGAGAGAGAGGAAAAGAGAGATTCGAATTTAAAGCTGCTTCCGTTTCTGCTACTGCTGCAGGGGCTGAAAAAGAATAGGGGTAACATGGCACGCTGCCGCAAACTAAACATTTGCCTGCCAATTTGTTGTTATTTATTTTTATGTTGCCATTCCTCCCCGTTGTTGTCCTAGCGGCTTGTAATGCTTGGCCCTTAAAAATAATAGTGTGGTTGTTGTTATTGTTGATTTTTTATACTCTGTACCTTTAAAAATAAAGCGGGTAGCTTATACTATTCGCAATGAATGTACCAGCTACAAGATATAACTAACCAATATGTTTTTCAATTTCTAAGAACGTCTTCGTTTCCATCAAGTCATGAGAGCGCTTAGACGGCGAGTGTATTCAATTAATATATAATATCATTACACATAATACCCATCAAGTTTAAAGAATGTTAGTCTTTTTACTCGTAACATGTTTTTAAAGCAGCACTTCATAGTCATGTACTTTCCATATCATTATTATTTAACATAAGCATGTGCAACAAAGTTTAGAGAAACACACGTGCCCATTTTTTTTTTCAAAGAGTTTGACAAGCGACTTGTAATTGGCAAGCATGCAGATTTGTCTACACCGTAGGCAGAATTTGGTATGTAGACTTTGGCATGTACATATATGTGAAATGATGCGAGTGGGCGTTGGAGTATTCAATTTCCTGAAACCCTTTGGCAGCATTTAGTTACCCACAAAAATTAGCACTTTAATCTGTGCTTAATTTGTGTCATTTGCGGAAACATTTATTTTTTTTTTGGTCCAGACGACATCGCAATGAGATTGGGTCATAGCATTGGCAATAACTCAGAGGCCTTATCAAAAAACCACTTACACACACAATCAAGTTAATGAAGCCATAATTATTTGGGTTAACAGCTTGCGAAGGAAAGCCAAATCGACTCCAGGCCCGATTCTTCAGTTCATTGCGGCCAATTCACTTCTGGGCCCAACAAATCAAAGCGAACGCCTGATAAGTAAATAGGGCGATGCGCTGGAGGGGGCAATCAAGCAAATAAATACACATTTGCAAGCCTTTTTAATAAATGGACGAGCATAAATTTTCTTTTCTTCTCTTCCGAACGCTTCATAAGCAACTGAACTCATATATTACAAAAACAAACGAGAAACTGGACGTACTATTGCGGGAAGCACATGCAGAGTTGGCAGAATACAAATGACCAAGATGAAAGAAATTCAAACATACTTAGCAAAGTACATGCTGAAACTGTCAGAAAATGGAAAAATAAAGCTGAATCAATTCAATACAAGTAAATATTATGAATTCGATGATTTAGAAAAAATCGTGGATTGCTGCATGTATATGCACATAGGTATATATCATGTATTGTAGACTCAAAATTATGAAATATTGCAGTTCATTGCACCTCTAAATTCAGGACATATGACATATTCATCAAATATGAAAAAAAAAACAATGCTAAGCTTATTAATGTAATTACACGGACTATACACACGAGAGACCATGCCAACAATTAGGATAAACAATTAATGTTTAATGCAACAATTAAATTCAATTTTTCATTGTGAGCATTGTGCAATATGAGCTCAGCAGCCCCAAGGCAACCGACCAACTGTCAAATGTTTGCCATCAAAAGCTATTAGCTGAACGTATTAAATTGCACAATAAACATTACAGTTAGCTTATTTACCCAACAACAAAATCAACAGCAACTGGTACTAAGTGTTGCCAAAATATAAATAATAGGACACACGCAATCAAGGATATAATCGTTGTATGGTACATGGCATGGTAAGGGATAGTCAGCCAAGTATATATACATATATCTGCGCGCTCATTTATATTATTTACTTTTCCACGGATACGCTTTAGGGGCAGCTTGTTTGACTTTCCCATGCGGCAGCCTATTTGCTTAGGCTAGCCTCAGCATTAGTCAATAGTTGCCAAGATCAAAGCGAGCCCAAAACTATTTAAAATTCCCTGGGAGTATATGCCATTTGCTGTTTGCCGTTTTCCTTTTGCGATTCTAAAATATGATAAAGCGGTTTAAATGCTCATTAGAAATGCATAATTGAAATATTATACATACAAATGTGAACATATCACTTGAAATCAGACTTTATATGCAAAGTATCGTATTAGACAACAATGAGATAGACATCCATGATATGGCTTTGACTTATATGAGGATAAATTGAGAAGGTTCAATAAATTATTAAATTAGGTTACCCTTTTACAAATCAAAGCAAAATCACTTTGAACACATGCTTGAAGTGTTTGTACTTGGTATGTAAGTTAACTTTATAAGAATTCAATGGTGCAAATGAGGTATAAAATGGATTATTAAATCTGCTTTGAGCATAAATATAACCATCTCTTCCATCTTGGTGCTGTTATTAAAAATGATAGACACGTTTCCGTTGTTAATTATTAATTTTCGCAGAATTCACAGTTCTGCTAGGTAGAAACGTGTCGCAAATAACTTGAATTGCATAATAAAACGCTTCTCTCGTGTGCACATGACGTTCGGGTTTTTATAAGCTGTCAATTTGTTTACACGTCAGCGTTGTCGTTGTCGTTGTCTTTGTTGGCGTAGTCGTAGTTGTTGTTGTTGTTGTTGTCACTGTCGCAGGAGGAGGAACTGCCATTGACTTTGTCACTGCCGTAGCTGAAATATTAACAGTTCCTACGATGCGCCATGTCTTGTTTCACATGTTTCACGACTCCCCACTCCGTCTGTTGATGATCCTTGTGGCAAGCACTTTGCCAGGCGCATTTAATATTTTCACCAGTCGCGCGCATCATACAGATAATGCTCTTGGGAAATGGGAACACGAATTGGAAGGGGAATGGCAATGAGAATGGGAGCCTAGCCAGGCAGGCCACAAAAACAAGCACTTCAGGTCGACTTTGACTGCGTCTCAAAGCGCTGTCTTGTCGGTGTCTCTCATGCGTGCGTTTATCTTGATGTTGTCCTAACCGAGTTCTGAGTTCTGAGTTCCGAGTTTCGAGTGTAGGTGTATACGAATGTGTTTGTAAGTGACGAAAAACGCATAAAACAGCATAATTTGTCAGCATGATCACGGCTTTCAAACGCCAATGGCATAACAATGAACCCAGCTTTTCACCAGCTTGCGACATTCCTTAGCAATATGGAATTGCTTGCTGATTTATATTGAATCACTTCCGACCAAGACTTCAGCTGTTGATCTATTCTCAAAATAAAGAGACGGACAGATCAAATTTGCTCTGCGTCATAAGACACAAAAATTTATTTCTCAGCTACAAATATTCGACCATCTGTATCCTCGAATACAAGACATTACCCCATTAAAATGAAAGTCACGCAGGCAGTTTAACTAACTAACACATCTGATATCTGGGCTTCAAAACATATGGCCAACATTTTCAGATCCTACAACAATAATTTTCAAATAATTGTTTGGATTGTTGGATTGTGGCAAACTAATTAATCTTTACTTAATCATAAGCCGTGTGAAAAAAGGTTATTTCTTATCCAACCACCTTTTTATATTTTATGCGGGAAAACAAAATCCTTTCCCGCCAAAACCAAACCATCCAGTACGTTTTTCACTCAGTCTGCATGTATGTATGCGTACTCATACGTGAAGTAAACTTTTTGCATTCTCTTCTAATGTTTTTTACATTTCATTTGCTCGGCTTTTAGTTCATTACGAATTGTGTTTTTCAGTGGCGAATTGTGTTTGTCTTCCGGCAAATTGAATAACATTCTTTGCACAAACGCTTAACAAAATGGCATGCACTGACTCCCGTGAAAACTGCACTGATTTTTTTATTTTTTCCATTCTTTTTTTCCATATAAATGAACCAAATGTGTAGTTTGCAAAGTTGTTTTTGCTGTTTGTTTTACTCTTAACTTGGCTTCAATTTCAGCGCTGCCAATTAAAAAAACTTTTCGCCCGGCCGCAATTGGCGCTGCAATTGGACTCCGAAAGTAGACTTTGCTTTTATTGCTTTTTAAATCGATTTTGGCCACACATCATTGCCTCTTTGATTATTTACAGCGAATTCTCATAAATATAGCTACCAAGAAGTTCACATATTCAAAATATGTATGCGATATACAATACGTATACGAAGTATGCACGGCAAAAATGTAAATAAAATTCTGGCTCCACAGTAAGTAGTATACTGTTACAATTTGACTGCCACACACAAGTACTCATTATTTATTCCACATAACTTTGTCTGTGAGCTAATTGTAGCCCAAATTGAGATTAACAAAATGTATGTACTTGAATGTATTCATATTCTTGGCGTATTTCGTCACTTCAACTGAAAAGACACTCGAGCGTAAATACTTCAAAGATTCTGTGACAGGCATTACAGCCACTGGTTTTTTTTACTTATGGGTCTAATTATATCGTGTTTATACCCGGAAGATTGCAGAGGGTAATACAGTGGCTCCGTTACCATGTAAGTTGAGTGGTTGTCGCCAACACATTATAAACTAGTTGACAACATATTTTTTTTTTAATTTGAACTCATGTATCCTAACTATTAAGCCTACAATGGTATTAGAATCGTTAACGCAAAATTCTGTTTCGAAGTAAACATAGACAACAAGAAAGAAAGACAGCCAGGCTATTTCACAAAGCAGGTCGGCTTTGAAAGCCAAAATTTTGATTTAATTGTTGGCATGGTGACATGTTCTTTTAATTTATTCCAATTTATTTAATCAGGAACTCGTTGTAGCGCAAGGCGACAAGGACTTATATTAGGGTATACAAATGGAGCTTGTTATCCTGATTTCCAAGCGGGAAAGAAAGGTATAAAGCAAGCTGCTTCATGGTATTTGTAATTAAAAAGCACTCAGGCTAGCCAGATAATTTGAAAAGTAAGTTAATACAAGACTTCGCTTTGACGCTTCTCTGACGCTGCTCACGTCTCAGGCACGTCATAAAAAAGCCAAAAGCGAGTGCGATAAAAATACATTTATCAATCAAAACTTCAATGGGAACTTCCATGGGAACTTTGCGTAAGTTGCAGCATAAAAATATTTATTTTATGCGACGGTCGGGGACCGAGGGGATAGAATGCCTCTGTAGCTGCCATTTAATAGCTTTCATTTGCAAAAGCAATTCACAAAATCTCGCGGACACAGGACCACGATGACAGGACGTGCACGAAATGCGCAAGTTCACGCACGTCACTTAAATTTATCCTAACAATCTGCTGGCAAAATATACGGGTCAAGGGGAGTAAGAGGAGCTACGAGCTGACTAGGACTGACTAGGGATGGGTACTAAGGCTAATTTGAGAAATATGTGGTTTTTATCATTACTGTTGCTGTTGGAGCCATAACATATATTTCATTAGCAAATCATTAGTAGAGAAGCTACAATAAAATTGGTAACCTGCAGGGGCATTAAAATTTTGGAATCACAAATTTGTGAATGCTAATGAAATTAGTCGACATAACCTGAATAGGATAACCATAAACTGTGTTATAGGAACAGGGATGATTAAATTTTTGAAGTTCATGAGATGTTTTTGAACTTTACACTGCAGTACATCACAAATGGTGTAAAATCATCACACATGCAAATTCTCTATCTCAGAGCCGTAAATATCAACATTTTATAACGTTTTTGTTTAAGAAGAGTTTCTTTTATATGTTCATATAAATAGACTCATTAAACACACTCATTTTAGAAATGTATTAAAGAGAAACATCACAATTTAAATGTTCTTCCACAATCTTCTAAATACAATTTTTCTACTGAAATGATATTTGTACCCTTGAAGAAGAGTTCAGACAATGGTAACCTTGGAAAAAAAACGGTTTTTCCTCAATATTCCAACCAAACTCAACTTCCTTTAAATGTTTAATATAAATAAATTAAATGCAAGTCTTTGCAAGGAAATGCAATCTTTGCATGTCATATAAGGCTACATTATCTTTTTTTCTTCTGTCCTAGCATTTTACTTAGCATTTTATCCACTTTGTACAACTTTTGTAATTAAATGTAAATTAACAGAGCCGTTTCCTTTAATCCTTTTTTTGTGCATTTTTTTAATACATTTTTTTAACAGCTTTGAACTTGCAAACTTATTGACAAAAGTTTAAATAATATTGAGACTTTACTAAAGCCAATTTCCTGTTATTAGGCGTTCGACATCAAAATTGGTAAAAAGAAATGGGCGCTTACTTGCGTTTGCAACTTTTCTAATTAGTATCCTTTCAAGAGTATCTCAGAGAAGGATGCGGACTCACATCAACAGAGAATTTGGATTTTTGCTGCTTTTATATTCATATTAAATTCAGCATAAGCTTCTGAGCAAAGTGTAGCCAAGGCAAACAGAAATCAGCACAAATCAAATATGCAATCTTTTCGCAATTGCAACGCAATCAAAAACTAGCAAAAACTTTTTCCAGAGCATTAGAAATGCCAACAAACAAAACTAACTCAAACTTTCGGAGTAAAAACCTAGAATTCGCGACAGTCGACAGTGTTGATATACACACTCTCTTATGTTCATATGTATGTTTTGTAAGTCCAGGACTTCAACTGCAATCGGAAGTTACAGCTATTAAACATTAATCCGAAATCATCAAAAGTATCGAATCTTAATTACAGATTGCAAAACGAAGCGAATCGAAAAGTAAACCTCATCGATGAGAAAGCAACTCAAATGAAAATGCAAATGTAAATGGCACTGAGCAATAACAACGAAAGTGGAAGCTAAGAAAATCACACTGAAAGCACACAGAAATAAGAAACTTTAGCTGATATCCGAGACAGCCACAGGAAAAACTAACGTGGATGGTGCTTGACTAACAAGGTGGAGCCACGGATCTAGGTACTCTTAAATAAGGGTAAAGTTTTGCAGTGTAGAGACAACTTAAGCGATTTTCGGCTGCAAAACAATATGGTGACGATATCCTCGGAGGATGCACTAAGAAAATATAGGACAAACGAAAATTAAGAAAGTTGTACCATTCCAACCTGACGAAGTATTCCAAGCGGACTTGGCAGCTAGCAGTTTATAGCGTGTAGGCTTATTTATGATGCCCTGTTCAGCTGCCTCTGTTTGATAAATGTGCAACGACGTGACGGGAAATGGATTCTGAGGCGCATCTTGAGTTATGCGACTAACGCTTATCGAAGCATAGGGCGACTACCATTTCTACTACCTATGTATACCACTACCACTACCACAACAACTACAACAACATCTGCAACTACAACTTCAATTAAGGCTTCAAGTTGCTCTCAGGCGAACTATGCAGTTGTTAAGTTCGAGCTGGTCAGCCAAGAGCGTGCAAAGTCAAGTGGAGGCCAGTGCTCAAACCTGTGCTTACTACGAGTACGCCGTGGGGCAAGACAAATGCTTACAAATGTTGGCAAAGGTTGTCTGAAGTATTTGCTGGGTGTTCGCTCTTGTCTGGCATCTGGGAAATAAACGAGTCAGCATTTGTTAGCCGAACTATAAGGTTGATTGAATTGTTATTGTTATTGCTCAGGAGTCGCCTTAAAGTTGGCTTAAGAATATCATGAAGATGTAATACCTCCATATACTTATATACATATAAACCAACGTTAATACATATATTTTGTATATATTCGGGAGCTGACTCTTTTCAATTAAAGCAATTGTCAACGACAATAATTTACACAAGGAGCAAGCTGCCCTTTTTCAGTGCCTCAGTCGCTCCTGATGGCGCTGACAGTCGCACGTACGCTTAATTAGAAAAACTTGCAACGTCCACCTCAACGCTTTAGGGCGCGGCCACGCCCACGCCCACGTGCACGTTGCTGTCAACACTCGCCCGCATTTTTGCAGCGGAACTAAATTTACACTTCAGTTTTATTATTTTCCGACAAACGCGAAAAAGCGCGACTAATTTTCTTGAGCGCATGGCTAGCGCTTCATTTCCCCGCTTCCTTCCGCTGTAAAATTGGTCAAAAAAAGTTTTTTTTATTTACGAAAGTTGAAAATTTAATTCACTTAAAAGCAGATAATGTTGATCTCCAATCCTGATATCTGATTACTACTTTTGACGTTTTGTGGGAAATTTGCTACAATCCAAAATGTTAAATTTTGCCATCGACATATGTAAATAAAACCAAATGTATCGTGTAAATAATTCAAACGACAAGCCCAGATTTTTTATAAGCCTCCAAAAATTAAACGAGTAGATTTTATAAGAGCTATCATTTAAAAAATGTCAGAGCCAGGTTTAAAGTTTTGCCTTACGGTGATTATGACGCTAAAATTGATCAATAAGCCCGGATCAGTTTGGGATCAATATGCAGGTCAACGATATTTTTAATTCTGAATTCTGTTTCGCCTGAAACATTTTCACAAGTTTTTACTACGCATGTAGGTAGTATTTCTATTGAAAAGCTTTGCTTGTGCTGGTGCTTTGACTCCAGCAAGTTGCTGACTGATTTTTTTAACATTGTGCCCTTTTACTCTTGTCCCCCTCTTGACCAGCAATCCTCTAGACTGGGGCCGGATGTCACGTGCGCATCATTTTCCAGCACTTTTGTTGCCTTTGGCTGAAAATGCTGTAATTATAACGGGCGTTACTTAAATTAGTTTCCACAGGCGTTGTACTAACTACGAGTCAGGCAGGTCAACGGGGTAGCAGACGCCGTGGTATGTTGCCCTGGAAAAAGGACCAGAACCATCAACTAGTAGTGTTGGTCTGGCTAGGCACTGGGCATTCATTAAACACGTTCGTATGTGATCTTTACTCTCGGCCCCATGTTTATGTTGTCTGTTGTGGCTTCCTCTGATACTGTTGTTTTTGGTGTGTTGGCTTTTTGTTCGCTTTTTGTTGGTTATATTGTCATTGTTGCTTTTGATGATTTTCTGTCAACGTCAGCGTGATTAGTTGTTCCAGTTGTTTTATTATTTTCTCTTAATCTACACTGATAAATCTATTAGGGATATAGGGGACACGAGCACAGTGCAACTACGAGTAAGTATGTACATATGCTTAAATGCTTAGTTATGGTAACAGTTAATACCAATTAACAATCCTATGAGCCTGTCACACGAACTCGACCTCAAAACAGGACGCTTGACTCGCTTTCATTTACATCATTAACGGCATCATTTACCCAAAGCATCTCTTGCGTCCGCATTAGGCACTAGCGCACTAACTGGCGCTTTAGAGGACTGAAAGTTGCAACTAATGAGACTCCGAAACATAATTGTTGGCATTTAGATGAGGCTGGGCTATGACACGTATACTTAATTTTTTATGACGAGTCACTTTTAGTTGAACTTACCAATATGAGTCGACTCATACATACAAATGTAGGAGTACAAAAAATACAACACAAGTGGCGGCAAATGCGACAGGTCCAGCATTTGAGAAAGCACAATGAAAACAAATGCACCTAATGACACAATTTCACACATCCACACATCCATACTATCACATAGTCACACAAATACATCACAAGAGCAGAGCGAGTTGAAAACTGTTATACCATCTAAGAGGGTGTACACGGCGTATGCGTGTTGTGTGCTCTTCTCACAATCAGTTTGGAGCAACATCGTATTGTCCGCTCGTTTTCGATTCTCGCCGGCGAATCATGGCAAATTCAGTCGGGTCATCATCGTTCGGCGCCTTTTCGCCGCGTTGGCATCTCAGCAACCGTTAGTTGCCAGCAGGCAACAAAGTGAAGCAGTTCGAGCCAGTTTTTGGTGTGCAGTTTTAGCCGGCTCAGCAACCAAGTCCGAGTGCCAAATGCCGCGATATATGCTCTGGTCTCTCTAGTCGTCTGCAGTGATAGCCAGTGATAGGAAATTGTGGTATGCCACATAATAAAAGTGTTGACTAAACATCAGTGAGCGTAAGGAGTGTTCTGTTAGACAAGTGTACTCGTAAGAACTAAATGCAGAATGGAATTTCGAGCACAATGTTCGTTCTCGTAGATGACCACCAACATTTCGGGTATGTTCAACATTTATTTAATTTCGATTCAGCAAAAGCAGTAGGAGCAGCATCAAAAGTAACGCTACGTAGCTTCAAGTTTCATTTTGTAACCTAGTTTCGGTAACTCGTGTCATTCTACACCAGGTTTGAGTATGTGTGTGTGTATATGTATGTATGTATATGTACATATATAGAAATGTGTTTTGTGTGAGTGTGTGTGTGTTTACATGTGTTGGTTGCTTGACTTTTGTATTGGTGTGTGAATGGCTTGGCGCGCATTTCTTACACTTTTCTCGAGCTGATTCCTCCCATGCAATGCATTTTATGCTATTTTCCTTGTACATATTATTCATACCACTACGAGTACAGCTAAAGTAGAAGAAACTGCACTGAAAAGTGCAATCGTAGCCAGGCAACAGTGATTTCTATGAATGCTACCATTAAGCTGACGTCAGCAAAACGGCGGGGAGTACGAGTACGAGTACGGCGTACTTTACCTTACAATTTTCCTTTATTATATGCCGATTTTATATACAGTCATTTATATGAGTAGTACAGGCGATATATGCGTAAACGGAAAATGTTTCAAGTCACATTAAGCTTTAAATTTCAGCATATACACATAGTATTATCTGGGAACTTCTATATATTGCCGCTTATTCAGAAAATATAAAAATGTTTGGGTAACAAACACTGAAATTATTCAAGAATATGCATTCTAGTGTGTGTGGCAGAAAGATAAAAATCAACGCTGCCGCTGCCACTGCCACTGCCACTGCAGCTTGCAACGTGTATGATTGCGTGTTCAGTCATCTGTATACACATACGTATGTATGTATGTACTATATGTGTGTTGGTGCTCTTTAAATTTAAAAACAGAGTACCCCAAGTGAAGAACACTTGTGCCAAGCATTGTTGCTTTCTTTTTACATGTACTTATGTTTGCATTTTAAGGCCAGAAAAATGATACAATAAAACTTTCAAAAAACTTTGCGCTAACGAATTCAATTGCCTTAAGTTTTATTTAAAAACAAATGGTGGCAGATTTTTTAAATGACAAGAATTAAGATAACAAATTCACATAACAACGTAAAGAATAACGGCGAAATAAAAAGAAAAACGGCGCGGCGTCAAGAAAATGCTTCAAAACTTTTGTACCGGCAAATAAAACAAAGCCCGTCAAAGCCCGAGCACAGAAATTGTAACAGCGCACAAATAGAAAAGTCAGGCAGGCAATACCACCATCAGCACCAACAACAACAACAATATTCATAACAACAAGAGAAGTACGAATTGAAATACTTAAGCCAAAGTCGCGACGTTGTCAAAGTCAGGAAGCCGCGTGGCTCTTCCGGAAATGTGAGGCGCCCATTTGGATTGAGGGGGTTTTGGGTACTTCTGTTACCCGCCTCAGAAAAAGTCTAATAAATTAAGCAATTTACATGAATTGTCATTTGTTGTACGCCCAGACAACTCATTTGTATATGGCAAGAAGAAGGCGTGGCATTTGGGAAAGTTGTTTCTTTTTGGATTGTTCGACAATAATTCAAAGACTTAGCAAGACTAGAATTTTGTTGCTCTCATTGTCAGTCGTCCGAAAGGTGAGACCCTGCAGTTTAGTTAATCTCATCGCATCTCCTTGCTACTGCTGATAATGACATTGCCGGTTATCGTCATTATCACATTGTAGTTGTTTTGCGGAGATATGCGCTTATCTATGCACATTTGCAACTTTTATTGTTCTTATTTTTTGTTTTCTTCTGTTTGTTAGGACAATAAAATTTATGTGCATATTTTTGTCATTTGACCTTAAATTTTGTTGTGCATATAAATAAATGTACATTTTTATCCATACACATGTACTCAAGTAAATATGTAAGTATGTAAGTTTGTGCTTCGGGCAATTGCTGCTGATGTTGATGATGATGCTGATTCTTCTGCTGTTTCTGCTAAAAGTTTAAGCGCCCACAGATAAGCAACAGTTAAAAGTTTGTTGCTGTCAAACTTAGAGCTGATTTCGTTGTTGTTGGCCAACAGTCAACACGTGGCGCTCAAAGCTAATCAAACTATTGATTGTTTGGGTGATTGCGGCACAGGATTTCACTTTGACTGCGATCCTTTTTTATTGCCACCGCAACAGCGTCAGGTGAAAGTTAGGAGTACCTTTCAAGTTGTTGTCCAGGCTTGATTCTTACTTTCCCAAACTAATACAAAAGTTTCTCGCTTTTCATTCGGTGTTTCAGGAAATTGATTTTCGATGTGATACGTTCCGTTTTTTTACACACTCTGCCCTCAAGGAATTTTCTCATGTCTCTTGAAAATTGATAAAAACAAATCCATAAAGTCTACAGTGAAACGCTCGACTGTCAAAGACCCTTTATTCGTTTTGTAGAAACACATATCGCACATATCAACACCATATAGGGTATAAGCTAAATCTGTAGTTCTGGCTGCTCTTGTCTTATTCAAAACCGAATGTTTTGTAAATATGAATATGAACAGACACACATTACCTGGTTACAGGGTATTTTCGATTTAAATTCGTTCAACCAAAATGTTTCTTATTTTCTTTAACTTTGTTTTACCGAAAGCATATCATCCTGTTGACAGGTGTTAACCTCTTTGACACAGGCTTCTATTGATTTTGTATAAGCACCTTAAGAACTCTGATGTTAGAGAGCAAAATATGAAACTCAAATATAACATTGCTTGGGTTTACATTGCATATGCTCGAAACATTGTTATTCTTGCATGAACCTCGTGTCATTCTTGTAACCATGAAAATTCTTTGTCACTATCCCTATAGAAATTTGATAGAATCAGGTCTAAACATGTTGTGCTCAAACACTTTATGTGTACATTGTACTTAACATAACCAAAACTGTTCAGAGACCTGATGCAAACAACTTTTAACAGAGCCAAAGGCCAATAGAAAATGTTTATGAAAGTTTCATTACAAATCATCCCCCTGCATTTATCCAACTACTTGAAGCATACCGGCCCTATGCTGGATGTGTACCACCTTCTAAAAAATTCATACGAAAATTTCGTGTTGTATAATTATTTTTACTAAACGCACGAAATTTTTGTCACTTGCCGACGGAAAAATGCCATTTTTGCACTTATTTAAGCTATTGCATAAATTTCAACACAAAATGAATACCAACTCGCTGGGACCCACACCCCCTCACCACACATCATATTACAGCACATTCGCATACATACATATACATACACAATGTGTATCACACATATGCAAATTTTCTGGCAGATGGGTGCTAAAGGCCAAGGCATGCAATTGCATGAGCAAGCAGCAGGTCCAGGACTATGGCATAATGTCGGTGCCCCTTCCGAAGAGACAGACATGCTTTAGATGTTTAACACACACTTGCATATTTACACACACATTCGCACACACAGTCTCAGTGAAATTCACTTCAATATCAAAGTTGCGCCAGAAATGTGTAGAAAAATATTTTGCAAAATATATCGCGTGAATGAAAAATGTATAAAAATTCCAAAAAAGCGTTTCACGATAAGCACTTACGCTATATTAGGCTTATAATATATATACATATTTTAGAGAAAAAATTCATTCAACAAATAAGAGTGCACTATGAATAAGAGCGCTCGAATAATACACACCCTGTAACTCTCCTTACAAATTCATATACACGCCATTGTTAGAATAACATGTAAAAAAAAAGAGTGCGATAATCTTCCAGGCTTATCAGCATATTGTTGTGAAGTACACATTTTGTGCAATTTACTTCTTAAGTTTTCGAAATCAACTAAGATCAAAAATAAATTACTTTCATTTTTATACACATTTTCGATGGATACAACGTATAAATAAATTAGGGAGTCTTGAAAGGAAAATTAGTATGTGGTTCCAAATTTTCAAATATACTTCAGTCTTGAAACTTAAACGATAATGGGAAAAACGTTTCACTCGTGTAGCTTGCAGCGATTGCTTACAAAAAAACCGATTTAAGTTTTAAGCGTTTGACACTTTACAATCGCAAAATGTCGACACAAAGTTTCTCACGCGTTACAGCAAAAACAAGAAGAGCAATTTCATTGCCATGTTAACCCAAGTCATAAAGTCAAGGATAAAATGCAAAGTGCCGAACTTTTAATTTAAATTTCTGAAACCCCGTACTAAAAGCGACAACAACAAAAATATAATAACGTCAAACTCACTAAAGAAAAGTTAGTCAATAACAACACACACAAAAAAAAAAAACAATATCAGAAAAAATTATAATACACAAGTTGCATTCTATAGCAGAGAGCGTTTTGAGCTTTTATACCAAAAAAAAACCCTTTCAATGTACCTACTCATATTGATTTTAAGCTTATCTATAACTTACCAAAATTATAATTGGCTTTCTGGATAAAAATCCGTAGTAAGTAGCTAACACTTTATAAAAAAGTAATTAAAATAACTTCGCCCAAATCGATATGCTTTTGACATCCATGTTCCGTAGATCCATTGTCTCTTTTAATTTGTTTAACTGCAAAACTGTTGTTCGTAGTTTGCGTTTTGCGCTGTCTGCTCATAGCATAGAATACATGAATGATGGAAACAATGGATGACTGACTGACTGACTGACCGGTAACAGAAAACCTAAGTGACGTACAACACGAAAAGAACATTGGAGAGTATGAGTTCTGTAACTAATGAGAACGCATTGAATAGCTACCTGTACGCAGGGTGCGTCACATGTCAATAGACGATTACAACAAGAACAACACATAACAAAGAAACAACAGCAATAAACTGCTAAAAACAAAAACAACTGTTAAACAAGACTAAGAGACATGCAGCACAGAACAGAACAGAACAAAAATATGCTGGCATTGAGGCGCTTCTCTAACTAGTATAACAAAAGAGGCGCCTAATGAAGCGAGGACGTGTCGTGACAACACCGCAGAGCCTTCGACAATAGGTAAAACTAAGCTTGAATACTTAGCCTTGTAGGTAGCAATATACACAGAGGAGTCGTAAAATATGCGCTAGAGGAATATTGTAAGAAACAGGTAAGAGAAAGTTACTACAGTAACAAATCATTCCATTTGACATTGGGATTAGGATGGTGTAGTAGAAGTTAGTTTATCTGCTATAAATGACTGTCAAAGGCAAGTTTATGTGTTTTTCTTTTTTGAAAGAATTAAAGTTCAAAGTACTCTCAATAATTCAGTAATTATTAGTATACCATAAGATTATTGTAGGGATAGTAACATAAATTATATTACGATGTATGGCAAACTCTATCTGTCTGTCCTCAGCAAATTAGATGACGTGACATTCACAGAATTATAAGATAAACATCATAAAAAACAGTTACAAGCATGATATGAATATGACAGTTGGTATTCGTATTTGTCGAGTCTTCTCGTGCGATT
This sequence comes from Drosophila putrida, assembly GCA_037043535.1. Classification (NCBI taxonomy): domain Eukaryota; kingdom Metazoa; phylum Arthropoda; class Insecta; order Diptera; family Drosophilidae; genus Drosophila; species Drosophila putrida. Next base: position 106,710 of record JBAMBI010000177.1, on the reverse strand, counting down.
TCATTGTAGCAAATGAAAGTTCCACAACTGATTGAGTCAATGATGATGGCATTAAAAGTCGCAAATGGATCTTTTTGTTTCAAACATGTATTATTGTGTGAGTGTGTGCCAATTACAAGCGTTATACTCTGTATTTGCCATTCTAACAACGGAAACAAGCAAAGAGATTTATTTTTGATATTTCCGTTTTAATGCGGCAACAACAACATTAGCATGAGCAACATCATCAGAACAGCGAATGCTGTGAAACTTTTTCGATAAAAATGTAAATTTATGGGGTATGTGTAACAAATATGCTATGTATATACATACATACATACATATGTATGTACACGTACGAAATATAAATTTCTTCATATGAATGTGTGTGTATGTGTGATGTGTAAACATATAACAATAACATTGATGACGCTGGTGAAATCCGAGAGTAGGGAGGTCGTAGGTGGAGCTCAGAGCCTGGACCGTTGGTTACTGATCTCTGCTCTACTCATCATGCCCGACTAGCCTCATCATATTTTTATTATATTTTATTGACTCATTTTCATATTCCAGATAACAATTCATTCATTGACTCTGATATTGTGTTATTGTTGTTCATTTGGTTATTTAGTTGCCTTTATTTGGGTCGTATGCAGACTGATTTTTTATGATTTGATTTCATTTGATTTGCTTCTTTACCAAATAGCTCATCTGCTTAATGAGGCATAGCAGTTTATTCTCCAAAACTTTGCGTATAACATGATTTTGAAATTAAATAAAAATTTGTTATGATGTAAGAGTGACAGGATTCTGGGCTGGATGCATGTTAACAACCACCATCGTACAACTGAGAAAACCTCAGAAAATATATCTCCAACGCGACGACTATTGACTAGCTTTTAATTGGACAAATTTAAAGTAAAATAAAATCACATACAAAACAATTGTACAGGTAGGAGGACGTATTTAACTACCGAAAGGTTTTAGAATAGATTGAAAAACAGGTTGCGGTTTTATATTTATATGCGTAATTACATATTTATATTATTCTTTAAAAGTACTTAATCAGCCGCGACATCACTGTACTTATTGTGTATATTTCATTAATTAATTATGGCTTCAATCAGACAAATAAACAATTGTGTAAGCAGAAAGACCTGACGATAAATGAAACATTAATTTTTCATTCAGCAAACTTTGCTTTGTCATATCGAGAGCAGTTTGCACATATATGCCGTATGTAAATTACTCAGTCAATTATATTTTACAGCAATAAATTTTAAGGCAGCCGCATTAACTGGCGAGCATATAAAATTAATAATGTACACAATCAGCGGTAATCGCAATGGTATAAACAGCAAACAGCAAATATTAAACTACAAAAGAATCCTTTTGTACTTAACGAGCATCTTAATTCTCGTAGAGTAAGGCACCGAAAGGATGACAGCCTTTGATGTTGACAAAGTGACCTTATGTTGAAGTGCGCTACATTAATTCACAATTCTATACTAATAAAAAAAGGAAAATTAATATACAAATGTATGGGAAAAGCTAAAAAACTAAGAAATTTTCAGTGTAAAACAGGAGTCGGGAAATGAAGGGATGCCATATATTTGTTTTCATTCCATTTTGTTTACATGGGGAAATGGGGTACTCTGAAAATGTGTAAAACATATTTTTAAATCAAAGTGAAAGAAACCCCACCGCTATTAGGCCACATCGAACAGGACAACGACGGAAAATCCAAAAAGGTTCCAATAAGCCACCATAAAAATTTATTGACACAAAGGATTGAAAATAACAACAATAAGGAAAAACACATGACGTTCTATGCATGCCAAATCACAAACTCAACTCAGTATGCTTTTCCAATAATATGCTCAATAGCCGGCACAACCGTATTTACTGTTGTTTATGTGCCCTGATCTGGATGTCGTCCGGCATCCCTATACCCTCCACCCACTATCTACAAGAATCCCACAAACGGCTATGATTTTCGTTCTTCGCTTAATTTTCGGGGCAATTCGCCTTTCACTTTCCGATAGCCTTTGATTTGCTGTTGTTAAAAAACATTTATGCGATATAATCAAAAGCAATGCGACACACATACATGATGCTGTTACCATAGAAGTAAGTTCACACAGTTCAGCTGGGCAAGGTTATGGCATTTGGTTATTTCCAAGGATTAGGTTATAATTGTGTATCGTGTTTCGTTATTTCTTTCATTTCACATTCCCTTTGCATCGCCTATGGCTTTTATTCTACAATGTTTTGCTCACACAGTCGTCAGGGCAATATAAGGATATTATTTTAATGCATTCTTCCAACGAACCTGCTAAAAATAATCCACTATAAACTGAAGATTGTAACGGAAAGAAAAAGCAAACAACTCCTTATAAAAAAATGTATAAAAATGTATAAATCAGTTTTAAAAATAGACAGCTTCTACAGCTCTAATAATATATAGATACTTACATTATATTCTTTAAAGAAATATCTGGTTTATGTTAGCACGCTGCGTATAATCAATATCAAGCCAAAGAAAAATTCCCAATAATGAAGTCGCTCATTTAGACAACCCAGTCAGCTTAAGTCTGTAACAGGGCTGTCAGTAACTAGAATTGGCTTGTAAAGTTCAAGCATATTTGATAACGGATCATTAAGTACGGAAATTGAGTCAACAACAGACTAAACGGCAAACAGGAAGGTCATACATATACTCGTACACAGTCATAGCAAAAACACAATCGGAATCGGAATGTATTTGTATGGGTACCATGAGCTAGCTTACAGGTGAGATTACAGATCTTACTTACTTCTTTTATGTTATATAACCGTAGTCAACCGCAAAGGTAAATAATATATTGAATTTAAACCTTTTAACTTGATTAGTCTTGTCCAAACAATTAACCATTTTTATATTATCATTTGTAGTCGCTCAGCTGCTACTTCTTATTACTTCAATTAGTTGGGACAGCATCGGTAATTAAAAAGAATCGCTCTCCTTTAATCGAAATCTATATTTTTATACCCTGTTCCCAATAAAATGAGCTATCATTACATTCTGCAAATAAAAGCAGGAACAGCAGGAGATGTTTTGAACTCAGTCCCTTTTCTTTCCAATGCAAAGTAAACTCATTAGTAGATAATTAGTGTAAGCAAAAACAAACCTGCCAATAATAATATGTAATGAGATATATAGCTAACTAGGCACCCTACCCAACGAAAAGATTTTTGATTATTTCGCAAAATTACACAGCAGGTGAACGGAAAACTTTAGTACCATGACAACCATTGTAAACTTCCAAGGGTTTGGGTATTCTAAGTTTGCTTAACAAACTTTCTATTTTCCTGTTTGACTTTCTCCCACTACTCCCTCGCTAATTTGCATTAAATATTTATTATTACTAATTAAAAATATACCAAAGCTTCTCATTATGTAAAACTTTTGGGATTCATCAGAAAATGACCTTGAAAGTGTTTTAAAATATTTCTGTGCTTTCAATTTAAATTCAGTTTGAAAATTACGTTTAAATAAATAGATAGTTACAATAAATATTTATTCATATGAGTGCACATTTAAAAAGAAAAGTCCACACCTTAATGTACAGTTTGATAGATGGCCATCTGAATGGAAAACAGCCGTTTGCATGGAGATTTCCATGAAGAACTGTTCCATATTGAAGATGATACTCCATTTTTGCCTTATTTTATCTATTTATCAAAGGTAACCCCTGAAGTGTGCCATAAAGATAATTAAAATGTTTTGACTTTACGTTTAAGTGCCAAGAAAATTAACTTTTCAGCATTGTTGGCGACAATTTCATGCAAGATCTGACTTTCAGAGTGTAAATGGGAAAAGAGGAGAAAGTTCAGTATGGGGACCGCGACAAGCGCAATTAACATATTTTATCAATCTTTTTTCATTACCCCGCTATCGCCTATCGCCTTCGTACTTACACAATTTAAATAACTCAAGTGGCAAACAGCACAGGGCAAGGACACTCGACACAGACGCTGACATACGAGAATCAGCAGGCAGGGAAGGCAGGGAGGGAATGTCGAGTCAGCGCCATTCACATAAACACATTAACACTTTGCGTGAGGCGCAGGTGCAGAGAGCGCGGGGTCAAAGTTGGCCAGGCCACATTAAGCCCAGTGAGTTTTTTTTTTTTTTGCTCGGGTCACTGGGGCCACAAGGTCGCCCCGCATTACGCACTCACTTGGCCAAGTGAGACATGAAGCGGATAAGCAGGTCTCGAATTCACCGGATGCGCGCGGCAAATGCGGCACATAAATTACACTTTAATTTTGCAACATTTTTGGCCACGGCTTATAAATCAACGGCATGTGCTGAAAAAGGAGCTGAACACAAAAAAAAAAAAACAAAGAAACAAAAAAATGGAAAAATGAGCGAGTGCCGCCATGAAACGACAGCTGTTGGCTGGTCCCGTCGCCTACCAGGCTCTGAGCCATGGGCAATATTGAAATTTCAATTTAATTACATGCATTGAGTGGAGCAAGGGCTCTTATACTCTTACTCGTTCTTGTACTGCTCGGAAGTTGCTAACAAAATGAACAAAATGTGGCTAAAGCTTAATTTGTTGAGATAATTGTGCGCAAATTTCATTTTTATTAAATGGGCACCCGCTTTTGGGTGTTTTGCTTTTTTCGCACTTATTATCAAAATTGGATTTCAAGTGCGGCTTGGCCACGGTCTGGCTCAACTTTGACCTTAACTACACTAACTCACTTCGGCTCTTTGCGTAATTGGATATTGGGTGAGGTTTTGGCTACAATGAGAATGAAAGCCAAGCAAAACCAATTAGCTATACCGCCGCAGCTAATGGAAACGAAACTTTTTTTCCGCTTCCTTTCGAATTTGATTTTTATATTCACCATCAGGGTACTCACCAGAGGGAATTCATACATTATTTTCGTTGTTTGCATGATACTTATTTATAAAACAAAAGTGTGGGACATGTGTATGTAAGAGGTCCTGCATTGTTTTCTTTGCAACAACAATCCAAATTTTGAAATATTAAATGCCAAGGGGCGTCTGAAGGGTCAACAAGGCGTGCCTCAAGCAACAATAAACCCCATTCTATTGAATTCTGTGTAACGTTTTTAATTAATTCTTAGCAGAAGAGAAAAACCGAAGTAAAACGCTAAAGTTGCGAGTCGAGGCAATGATTCAGAATAAAAATACAAAATTTGATGAATAAAATCCATTCATACAAAAGGCGACCAAACTCAACCGCAAGTGTGGCACTTTGGCATATGTGAATGTGAATGTGTGGATGTGAATGTGAATGTGAACGTGAATGTGGTTGCTGCGGCTCGTTTGGGAAACCACATGCTGCTAGCAACAGGACAGACAAAATCAATTTTAAAGCGAATTTAATAAAAATGCATTTATGCGCATTTAGTGGCAATTAAGTAGAGTAAATGTCGACCATTTGTCGAGCGAAATGAAATGCGATTGTCACTGTCACTGGAATCACTGAACACATTTAAATCTATGTCGCCTGGTTGGATCTTCGAGGTAACTTTTGAGGGGATCTCACGACTGTTGCAGACAGGCACGTGAAGTAATTAAGTCGATGTGAAAATATTTGATGTGGTGCGAACAGTGACAACAGCCGGCAATAAAATTGAATCCCGAACAGAAAGCTTAACCCAATGCACAATTTTGGGTGCGCTCTACCGCAACAGATTTATGGCAGTCGAACTAAGCAAGTCTGAGAAGTCTTCAGGCTAATGGATATGATCTGCGTATTAGAGGGGAAACTGGAAATCTGGGAATGGAGCCTGCGTTAGGCTTCCTATCTCTCACCTGACAACTGCTGCGGATGGTCGTAAAAGCGAGCAAAACACTTTGAAATAAACATTTCAATTTGTTGACGCTGCTGCTGCTGCTGCTGCTGTGGCAATTTGGTGTGAAAAACTTCTACCTATTTTTAGGTGTCGCCTTCCCGACTCTTCGCTGGTTGACACCTCGACTTTATTACCATGTGACAAGAACATCTTCGTGCCAATTGCATGGCAAACTAAATGTGTCAAGTGAACGGTGACTGATGTGGCAAGTAACAAACAAACCCCACCACCAACGTCATCAACAGCCAACTGCCTGTAGCACAAAGCAAACACATTAAAGAGCCTTAGTAGGCTGTGCTTGCATAAAAATCGTTCACTGTAACACACAACATACGAGTTAAGAGCAGACCAAGAAAAAGAGTAGACTACGAAACCTAACGATGGTGGGGGAATCACTTAAAATGGCATTGGCTTTATACCAGCAATTGTCTAAGTCAGTTACCTCCACCCATACACCATCCTAGCCGAACTGTGCCAGACTCTGTCAATGTCTCCATGACAAAGCCTGGCAATAATTTGTTTATGGACCTACTCGTGGCGTTGGGGACTCCACTCGCTATCTCGCTTAAATACATTGCACGCGCAATGCTAATCTGCTTTTAATTAAAAGCATCAAGCGATGCCTTAATCAGCTTTTTTTGCCGTTGCTAGAGCCTGACTCAACTCAACCTGACTCAATTAATTGCTATCCGTGTTGACTTGTCCTTCTTTCATTTGAATGTGACAGAGCTAAATAAATGGTATTTAGTATTTGTATACAAATGTCGAAGCTATACGACAATTATCTAAGACGGAAGGACTTCTTCCTATAGGCTGACTCCAATTTCGATTCCAATTAGCATTCACATGTTTTAACTGACAGGCTAAGATGGCAAAACTAAGTTGATCTAAGTATTATATTCAAAATAACTATGTATATTGTATGCCGATTAATCTACAGAAGAGATTGACCTCATAAGTTTTTATCAATAAGATAAGATAGAATGGAATAAAGCTATTACCGACTTAAACAATTATCATACTATAGTTCGTTGGCGCTTTTTTCTGAACTTTTAAAAAAAATGTGCAACCGCACTGTTGTTGTAATTGAAATATATATGCCTGACTGTTTGCCATTCCTTTAAGCTGGCCTCAACAAGAGCTTGATAATGATTAATGACAAAATATTATATGAAATCAATCAAGCTATAAAACGAATGCTACTCAGCCCACAAAAACTAGGTCCATGTTAAAAGTGTCAAACACAATTAATTATAAAATTCATAAAAGAACGCCCAACACTCTCACAAAAACAAATATGGGAGGAAAATTGAATGAAAAATGCAACTGACAAAATTATCTCCCATAATAATTTGTACAAACAAATAAAACACGGAAGGAGGCAACAGACACCCGCTTGCCTATTTCAACAAAGGTAGAAATAAATCAGGAGTAATGGAGAGAGTGACAACAATTATAAAAACAATGTTTTATTAAAAATACCAGAGTACAGACAGGATGGGCAGACAGTAAAAATAATATTTGTGGGGGAGACAACCAATCATAATGTTGCTACAAACACATGTTTACAGCTGCTTCCATGCTACCGCAAAGTAACAACAGGAACAACTACAGCAGCAACAGCTGCTGGCAGCTGACAATAGCTCTGTCGAGATTCGCCGTCATGCGGTTGTATATTGTGTACATTTTAATCAATAAACAAACGAAAAAGTATGAAAAACAAATTAATAAAATGCAACAAGACAAAAGTACAAAACTGATACAGAAACAGAAACATAGTTTGGAACCCAAACAATGGCCAAATATGATAAATGAAGCTGCATCACATTGGCCTTCCAATGACAATGGGACAACAATGACAACAATAAGGGAGGGAGCCAACTACTAAATTTAGATCCCCACAACTCTCCCTATAAGTATTGTCGAGTAATTGTGGCAATTTGGTCGCACAAAAGGCATAACAAATGCTGAGCGTAGGAAATGATGTGTGAAGTGCTGCCGATCTCCTACTCTTAAACCCCTTCCCTTTGTTAGTTGCCGGAAGTGATTATTGGTTTTAGTGCACGATGCGATATGCAGTAGCTAACGAATGCACTAGGTTAGCCTTCTGTTCCGTTACTATCCCAATGTACATCCAAATAATCAACAAATACTTGGACCTCACGTACTTTTAGATACTCTACTGTTCGTATAGAATATAAGTACTTCAAATAACGATTATTGATCTGGTGCAGGAATAACAGCGAATGCAATTGGCAAGTACAAATTGACTGCAAGGGAAAAGGGAAGGAGAAGTTAAAGCAAAGCTTAAAGGATTTCAAAATGTGCGTTTCCTAAATTGCAGCGCATAATTAAACAGCCACGGGATGCCATAAATAATGTTACTAGTAAACTCCGAAATCTATTGACAGAAATAATTAGAGATTTTGCTGTCGGGCTTAAACCAAAGCCATTAAGTCAGCTAGTTATACATACATATACATTGTATACATGGACATGCATCGAACGTATAGTATACATACATATTATGCACAAAATTACGCACCAATATATCTTCAGAGCCCATGCCAATTGACCACGGAAAGGTCAACAAATATGCTTATCAGAAACGCCCTTTGAGACATAAATCAAGTTAGGAAAGGTGGCTCGTGATGAATACCTATGTATGTATTTAAATTGCCTTTGTGCATTTGTCTGATCATAAATTATTTATTTAGAACTTTGTAACTTTTAAAGGAATGCCATAAATGCAGAACATTCAGATGTATGCACTTATTTTATATTTTTTGTTCACACAGCTTTGTCAACAACTAATTTAGACATTGTATTTTTTCTTTCTCTTTCTAGCTGATTGCAGAGAAGCTCATTAGGAAATGTGTGCGTGTGTTTATAGGCATGTGTGACTAGAACTTGGAGCAATTAGGCCCGGCACTAAAATCGCTTACAAATGTTAAGTGACAAACATTTTCGCGGAAAAGTGGCACTGCGGAAAATTTAACGAGCAGACGTCGCGACGTCAGGAGTTCTCAGCAACATAAGACAAGAACTTGGCAACATGTTGTCAAGCATTCGCTGCAGCAACATTTCAAAATTATTGCTAAGCTATGAGAAAACATGCCCACATTAACTTCGGGCGTGTTTAGTCGTGTTCGTGTGTCTGTCGGCTACGTATCTGTATCTGTGGGATGCGGTCGCATTCGTTGTGGCTCTGCTGCGGCAGCGATAAAACTGAATAACGTACTGAATGTAGAGTAAAGATGTCAAAGCCAAAGACACTCAATTTAAAGAAAAAAAACCAAAAAGATCGAAAAACCAACATTTTGTGATTGTGCCAAATAACTCAAATAAATACATTATTTAAAATAAAATTTTTTAAACTTACCAGGACAGATAGTTCGTGAGCGCAACACTGCCTGAAAATGCAAATATAATTGATTTATGAGCTTAAATAAAAACAGTTTAGATGTTATAATAATAAAATACATTTAAGTGAACAAAAATAAGTCATAAAAGAATTTTATTCAACTTAATGACAAACTAGTTATTTATAACAACAATAAACGTACAGTGAATACTCGAACTAGCCGCTTAATACATTACTTAAGCCCAGCAAAACGCGACAAATTTAGTTAAATCTGGCACGCAGTGTGCAAAATTAATCTGCGACCCGTTCAACATCCTTGCAGCTCAATTAATTTCAAACTTAATTAATGTCAGGGGGTAAGTGTGGAGCAGCACACGAGACAATCGCTTACAAAGTGTCCACAAAGTGCGACACGCTGACAATGTGGCAGACACTATCAACGCCATCCACATCACTCACACTGCTCTCTACGGTACTAGCTCATATGTCAGGCTGTAAGTGTGAGCTCAGGCGTCGCATCTGGTCAAAACATCGTCCCAACATTAGTATCAACAACACGGAAGTGCAAAGGCATAGACGGAGCAACACCGGCAACATGTCCAAAATGTTGCCATTAAATGCCGCAGACACCGCCTCGAGAACAACTACAACTACAACTACAAACTACACCTCGCGTAGGAGTCGGTGTAGGAGTTGGTGTTTCATGCCCAGCAACTACAAAACGAGCATCCTGCACTGTCTTCTGCTGTTGTGCATTTTGTGTGGTAAGTACAAGATACTAGGCTAACAAACAGCCAAAGAGCTTCGCATTAACACATGAATGACTTTTAACAAAATGCGCTAAAGCGTCTCTGGCTCTAAGTGGACCCCACAAGTGCCACAGAGTCAAGTAATACAAGAATTTCCAACAAAAAAAAAAAATAGAACGGGAAAAAAGTAAAGCAGCATTAAATCTGCGATTGCTCGCAAAAAATCGCAGCGCAAATCAAGATGAATTTCTGTGAATTTTTGTGCAGATTTTGTGTTTTTTTTTTTGTTGCAAAAAAAGATATGTGTACACAAACATGTACATACATGTACATATATACCCAGGAAGGACGATATAAATGAAAGGAACGCGCTCAGTTCTGTCGGCCCCAAATGTCACTGTCTGTGTGTGGTTTTCATGCCAAGTCTAAAGCGCTACAATAAATATTTTTATAAAAACTCGACCGTGAAATACCCTGTATTGAAAAAAATCAAAGCTTAAGTCCACATTAAAAACGAGATTAATTTGATAAAGCTGATATATTTTTAAAAACTTAATTTCTTAAATTTGTATTATTAAAAATTACCTTTCTTAAAAAGTAGACTGGTAAGGAATAAGCAATCCTTCATTTTTTCAGATAGTACACCTTTTTTGTTCATATACGAGGGTAGCGGAAATGGACTATGCATAAAAAGAAAAAGTATTGAAGGTAGTGCCAAGAAAAGAAGAATAAAAACATTAAAGGGCAAAACAATTGGAGGAGAAGAAGGAAAAGGGATGGCTGTGGTAATACAAATTGACTCGTATTTTCTTTATTTTACTGTTTTTCACCGTTTGCTTTGTTGCATTCTATAATTTTGGTTGATGTTGAAGCTGAAATTGGTGGCTTTTTTGCAGCTGCTCCTGTTACCACTTAAGAATGAAATTAACTCCAGCGCACGAAAGTGTGCAACGAAAAACGAATATGTCAAATCAGACAAGACGTGTGTGTGGGTGGGTGGTGTGCGAGTGAGTCTGTTCAGAGAATCGCTTGATTATTTCGTATTGAAATTGATACTGCAATTTATTATAGAATAAAATGAAAAACGAAAGCAGAAAGAATCGAGTTCGCTTAGTGAGCAGCAACCACAGCACAGAGCCAAGAATAATGACCAGCCAGAAAATGAGGTTCTGTTGTCGGTAGCTGCCTTGCTTGAGGCTCTATTAGATTTAAAGCTAAGTTTTGTTATCGATTTAGCAAGCAGCCATCCAAGTGAAACCGCTGCTCTATGCTAAAATAAACTGAAATCAATTTAGTTAAGCTTAACCAACCACTCGACCACAGTCTACCATCCGCCCACCCAACAGCCACCACCCCTCAACTAATCAGGATAAATAAATATTTATAATTAATTTAAAATATAAACATGAAACGCAACGCGGTTGCAATTAATTTTCACAGCAGACGAACAACCATCCATGTCAAGCCCTTTGTTTAAGGATTACGTATACGCAACGTCTTCTCTGTAGAATGCTGAGTTTTGCCGTCAGAACAGACGATACTCGCTTCCATTTTGATAACACAACACAACACAAAAGTTCAAGGCATATGAATAAATTAATGATCGCATGAATAAGCAATCAGCAGTAATGACCAACGCCACAGCAATTGGCTGACAGTAGAGATTGCACAGACTATGAGTATACTCGTAAGGGGAAAGCGCAAGTGGCAAGTGGCAAGGGCAGTGGCGCAGTGCGAAATTAACGTAAAAGGTGAAAGCACACCTGCCGTTTAAGTACAGAAAACAGAGAAGGTCAAGCGGCCCGTTAAACGACTAAAGGTGCGCTGACTATGGGACTATGGGAAGCTAATGAATGCCGCTACCACAGCAGGTGTAGTTATCCTGAGAAATATCTCCTACTCGTACCATAATAAAGAATGTATTTGAGCCAGGCTGGGCGTGCTTAATGAACTGCAATCAATGGCGCCAGTCGATAAGCAACGAAAGGCGACTGATTGTGCGTGCAACATGAGGCTGACCGCAAATGTGCACAGATACACGGATAAATGTATACATAAGGATACATTCACACAAACATATACAGGCACCCCAATCTCAAACCCATTTCCAACCTTAACCCCAACCTGATTTATATAGAGCGCTGTTGGCTCGGTTTGGCGCATTAATTACGTACATTATGCTGAAATTTATTTAAGAGCACAATCAAAAAAATAATTAAATATAAAGCGCGAATTGGTGTGGGCGTGCAAAATGTTCTCAACATTTAATTACGAAAGTTATTTTTGGTTTATTTCGCATTTATCAGGCAATTTGCATGAGCAGAATTATACATAGAATCCCCCTACAATTTGTTTATTAAAAACTAAACATGTTCATGGCTGTCATTTTTGTTAGCGTACAATTGGGTTTAGTTCGGTAATTTCGGTTAAAAGCAGCATTGCTCAATGTGCTTTCAAATGCTTAAATTAATTAACCAGCCAATTTTAAGCATCCAGTAGAACATTCTGGAAGCAAAATTTGTTACAAATCATCAAAAAAAGGGACAAATTTTATAATATTATTAACTGAAAATTGCAATCAATTTAATAATCGGTCCAAACAAATTTAATAAAGAATGTTGACGCGGAATCTGAAATTCTTCTGCAATGTTTTGTTGACTTTACCAGAAATATTATATACCATTAAAGTCTATATGAAAAAATCCATCTTGGCGCCCCTCAAAAGCAAAAGGAATAACCACACAGTAAATATAAAAATATATTTTTATTGACGGTTCACACACATTCACGCTTTGAAAAGAAAAGCATCCCGCTGTGGCAGCTGTTACTACTGTTCGTAGCCTTTGACCAGCATTTTGATGACTTTTTGACAAATGCAGAAAAAAATAAGTAAATACAAGAGTAATGGCATAAGATACACCCTGTAACTCGATCTCAAACATGTTGGTGTGTTTATTGTGAATAGAATCATATCGTAACTTAGATTTCCAGCTAGAAACTATATGGCCAGCAAAATAGAACTTCATATTTTATTACTTTCTTATTATTTGGGGATGACAAAAAGCGTTACAAATTTATGTTACTCATTTCATATTCATATTTAAGTGCAGAAATGGTAAAAATATTTAACATTTTGCATGACGTATATTAAAATCAGTAGCAACAAAAAAAGATTGCTGAATGTATAGTACACAAATCCATGCTGTCTCAATGCAAATATTATAATATTAATCAATTGGATGATCCTTTTTTAAACTGTTTGATTATCTGCTTATCTGTCCATTGATCATGTTTATCATTGAGAGTATTACATTCATCTCTAAACAAACTGCACAGATTTGTAAGCCATAAAGTGTCCACAATAGAACTCAACTGAGTTGAACAAATTTACGTTTATTAAAATAACGTAAAAACTATTCCACTCGCAAACTCAACTTCACCCGCAGACATAAGGGCAGAAAATGACAGTTTGAATTGGCAGTATATGCTGACCAAAAATGATAGTTGAAGAGCCAAGTTTTTAAAAGCATTAAAACTATAAAAACTTTTCCACATTTCAATTCATAATTCAACACATAATTATATCTCGATAGCTCTGTCTATCTCAAATTCCATTTCTCTATCTCTGTTACACTACACACACTCCTGTGCTATGGCCAGTCGAAATGTGTTATAAACTTTTCAGAACTGTAACAGCGCCAATTTGTCGGCAAAATCGTTGACCATCCCTCGTCTCTTTCGACCGTCTAACAGCGTGCGATTTGAAATGAGATTTGAACTCAAATTCCGCTGTTCACAAATTATGCAAACATTTTGCAGGCACAGTTTACGAGTATATGCAAATATATTATTTGCGATGTTTATGCATTATGCTAAATAATTGAACACACTCTTTACGTTGGGAGCAAGGGACCAGGGACGAGGGACTTATAAAAGTTGTTGGTCACTTTTGCAATTTGTGTTAGACAAAAATATTGCGTTAATTATCACAGAACGCTGTCCAAATTTATTACTGCCGTTGGGCAAAGTTAGTATAATATGCGGGAGTGTATATAACCCCACAATTTAATTCTGTGCATCTTGTTTATTTTTGGCATCGCGTAATTACATGAAGAATTCATGTGTAAAAATTTGTTATTGTTAGCCGAAAATTGTTTAACTTTCACGCAAAGCTTTGAAACCCAGACGAAAAAGTATTTGACTACCAAGCACGAGTGCAACAAAGAAAAAATTTTAAGCAATAAGAGATATTAACATTAAATATTTATTTCCAACACTTGGCTCTCAACTTTATTGCAGCGCTAACTAATGTGCGACAAGAGCTTTAGCAACTATTGGATATCTTGCCATAGAAAACCACAATGAAATAAGCAGCTGCCGAAAGACTCAGTAAAAGGACGAGAAGAAAATTTTGGTATAAGACAGCATATGAAGGCGTCTAGCATCAAACAGATTGCCTCGAGGCAGACAATAAGTTAAATTAGTTTGATAGCGACACAACGTCTGTGTCTGCCCCTATTTGGAGCTGGGTCTTTTTCTATCAACATATATCATTATCTCTCTCTTTCTAGTTCCTTAACTCTATCTTTGTTTCTGTGCTTTTCCGGCTACTGCAACAGCTAGACAGTAAAAATATTACCCATAAATTATCACAAGTGAGTTCATCACATGGCTTGCACTTACTCCATTGCAAAAGTTCATATAGCAGCTGCTTTACCATTTCCAAACATCACCTTTCCCTGCTCGTATGTGTAACTAAATCTGTAAGTTCAAGAGCATTGAGTGGGACATAGTTTATGTGCACATGTAGTTTGTGGGCTGCCTGTTGAGCCATTGGTAACTGGGTTACACTGAATGCATGATATATTGAATTGTGCAGTCAATAAACGTTTTATGATCACAGTCTCACATACCTTCACATTCATACACATTCATGTTTTGACTAACTCCACAACTATGACAACTAGTATATCAAGTTACATAGATATACACTTGTGTGTCTCTGAGGAGATACACTGCAATGGCATTAAAAAAAAAAACCAGAATCGCGCTCTGTACTGTTGACTTTCCATATGGTTCATTCAAAGCTACAAATGCCATCCTACACTCAGTTACAAAACTGTATGGCCATAGAGCTAAGCCTGGCCTAATTTCCAAAGCCTTGCGATGCAAAAAGCAAAACATTGTCGACCATGAGAATATTGTCCACAAAGATGCGGCACAACAGTCACCAACACCAACATAGACACAGTCTAACAGTTATTGTGCACAGCCCAGTAAAACTGACAAAGTGGGTGGAAACTCTGGCAAAATTGAAGCAGTCACTTAGGACGAGTAGCTCACTGGTGATATTGCGTTGCTATCTAGATTTCAGCTCGAAATCAAAAGTAGAGCCGCAAAACAAGCATTTCAAAATATAACATGACGAAGCTCAAATACTCTGGCTAATCATTTTCAAGTGTCACCAAAAAAAAACAGTAAAAATATTTAAATTAAAAATACCAAAGCTAAATATTATTGAGATTGTTGCATTTTTTTCGGAACCAATAAAATAGCTTTCTTTAACAATTCTTTTAGCATGTCAAAGGATTTGATGTTTTAAGGAAGGGTACAAAGAGATGTCTGTAACACAGACTAGAAGCTCATGGTATTGGCAGGCAAAGGGTGAAACAATTGAAAAGGAGATGGAGAGTGAAAGAACAACAGAAAAACAGGCAAAGAGGTTTACAACTTCTCGTAAGATGGCTTAAACGATTTGCGAGTTTATAAAAAGCCAAACACACTTTGCACAGAATCAGATCGTATATGCATGTGTGTGTATGAGAGTGTGTGCAAAAGATTGTAAGACAAATGGAAAATTGCTTTTTGATGTAGTCAGTCCAATTGCCCATGCATGCATGTCAACTTCATCATTGACTGTTGTTGCAGCTGCTGTTAGTTGTAAAAGCGAAGCATTTAAATCCGTGTCTGGTCTGGTTGCACTTTAAGAACAACGCCCAAATGTTTGCCACAAGGCAACTGCATTTTTTATTCGTGAATTGTAGCATATTTTAATCCCTGCATTTTATGTGGGCCAGTGCCTGTGAAAAGCGGAGCGATGACGATGTTATGGTTCGTATGGATGATGCTCCTCGAACGGACATACGGCGTATCAATATTGTTTTACGTTCCCGTGCCGAAAATGCAAATGTGACCACGTAGTCAGGCAACTGCTTCTGCCACCTCTACAGGACGATAACAGTCAGAAGGAACATGAGCAGAAGCAGGAGCAGGAGCAGGAACAGAAGATACATGCAATGGATAGCTGGCACCTGCTGGCAAATTGTGGGATTGGTTTTACCTTCCCTGCATTCTGTCTTCTGTCTTTTATGGCATACTCATGCACGCTGTATCAATTTGAATAAATCTGATATCGCCTTTTTCCACGTTCAATTGCAGATGCCGCTCAGGCGACGTTGCGCAATGTCAACCTGCTCGTTGAGCCACCAGCGGTTCGACGTGGTCAGTCGGTGGTGCTACGTTGCGAATATCAGCTGGATGGTGCACCACTTTATTCGATTAAGTTCTATCGCGGACAGTTGGAGTTTTATCGCTTCACTCCGGGCGAATATCCACACACCAAGGTCTTTCAATATCCTGGAATCAAAGTGGATGTAAGTCAAGTCGATCTCTGTTCTTTGAGCCCCGTCTTCATTGATCTTTAATACACTTGCAGGAAAGCAGCTCAAATGCAACAATAGTACTTATACGTAATGTTAGCTTCGGCCTTTCTGGAAATTTCAGCTGCGAAGTTACAGCTGATGCTCCATTATATTCCACAGCCACAGCCTATGCGCAAATGCAAGTAGTGGGTGAGTATTATATTTAAATAAGATAAGAAACCAGATCTGTTAGCTAAAATCTTTTGTGTAGAGCATATAATAGATTTCTTTTTAATAATATACTTTAGAATTTCCTGAAAAACGACCTCAACTCTTCACGGAACATACTCGATACGAGCCAGGTGATGTCTTGCGCGCCAATTGCAGTACACCACCATCAAGACCACGAGCTGAGCTGCGCTTCACTATCAACAATATACTGGTAAGTGTAACTGGTTAGACAGTAGATAAGATAAAAGCAGCTGGATTATAATTTAGTATTGTGAAGATAACTTTTGATCCCTTTTCCATCTTAACACAAGACATTGTCAATTAGGTTACACAATGTATCCGAATCCGTACTGGCGCCTAGTTAAATTGCTTAGGCTTGGTAAATGGGATCGTAAATCCTTTGTAATTACATCAGCCATTTCCTGAGCCTTAAGCTCATTTCAAACACATGTGATAGACGAGGGCAGGCTTCATCTAATTTCAAGCAACGTGCGCCATGAAATTTGTCATTTATTTATGAATATGATGTTACTCAAATGAAGTAATGGCAGTCAGACTCGTACTTAATTAAAATTTTGGGTCTTCAGACCTCAAACCTGTGTTCACAGTATTAAGTCAATAAACGCAGAAAAGGGTTTCGCCTTTGATTTGATTGTGCGATTTGCCCTTGTCATTTATCATTATGCAAAAAGGCAAAATGAAATAGAAAAGGAAACAGAAACAGAAGCAAACAAGTCACTTGGGCCACAGTCATATGCATACGTACAGTCTGAAAGAGCATCATTAGTCATTTGGCGGCATATTCATGTTTGCATCAATTTTGGGACTGGTGCTAATCAGTTGCATAAATCAACTATGAAATGCGAACGTTGCCCGATCCAGGGCGGGGCCATCGTTTTAAAAAGCAAATGGTTTCCACTTTTGTATCCTATTTTGACCGCAGGGCAAGCAAACCTTTTTCTTTGTCGCATTGCTGTTATTAATCATAGCCACGACATAAAATAAATTACGTTAAAGTTGAGCACTAGAATTGCCTGACTCGGACGATGTCTTCCAAATGAATTTACGAGACAACACTTTTCAGTTGACACGCCCACACGAATAGTAAAGAGAATTCGACTGCCGACTGTCGACTCCCAACTCCCAAGCCCCCAACTTCCAACTGCCGACCATGGAATCTGTCCCGTCGACTGCAAAGCAAAAGAAAACTTATTAAACGCTTCATAAATTTTTATATTATGTCTACCCACATCATCAGACATAACGTGCACTAGCACGGCGGTACCTCCTCGATCTTCCATCTTCCATCCACCATCTTCCGTCTTCCATTTGTGCGTCTTATCCAGTCATTTTGTATCTGTCGCTAGCTGTTGTCTACTTTTCGGGGCACACTCACTCACACACACAAACACACACACACACACATATGTACACATCAGCACATGCAGGCCGTTGAACATTTTATCTAGATGCCACTTGCCGCTTGCCGCTTGCTGCTTCCTTCTACTTCCAGTCAACCAACTAATGACAAAAACCGAGACAAAAGTGTGCTGCTTGTGTGTGTACGTGTGTATAAACGTATAAAGGGGTGGGGGCACTGATATAGGGAGTTGGGTTTAACTGTCTGTCTGTCCGTCTGTCCGTCTATCTGTTTGTCTCGGCGTTCCATATAAAATTTTATGTCTGTTGTGTTTATGTTGGCGTAGACAGCAACAGCAGCAACAACACGATTTTCATCCATTCTGCTGGCAATGGCCATGCAATTTAGTTTCATATGCCTGTAGAGTAAATGCTTTCTTGATATTGAATTATGATCTGGCTGTTCGCTCTTTAAATGGGCTAGAAAGGCAAACCTCAAGCGACTTTGACTTTGACTGGATGTGCAATCGAGTCATAAATAAGTAATGTCAGCTTCAAATATTCGAGCAGCTTGTGTTGACTTACGACTACATACATACATACATATAACCAAATATTGAGCTTAACAAAGTATAAGAGAGACGCAAACTAAACAAATACAAATACAAATACAAATAAGAACTGCCTGATAAGTTCTTAAATATACGTATTTTGTGATCATCTTATAGAATTTTATGAAATGCAATTACATAAGTACATTTCCATTATACATATTTGGCAAAGTTTTTATTTAATTTAAGCACAGTTTTCTACTTTGTTGTTTGATAAAAGCAAAATGTAATTTACTAAGCAATTTATCAAGAAAGAAAACTTATTTAATAGTATTCGTAGATTCATACACATTCGTACTACATAAAATAAAATAATGCCACATGTTGGCATTGGCTGCCCATGAGCTGGGCGACGGGACAGCACCCTTAACGACTAACATAATTTGTTGAAAAGTTTTTGTCATATTAATGAAGAAGTAACTGAAAATGAAATTTTTGGTGAATCATGGGAATTAGTTCGGATTAGAGCTGTCGACAGTTTTGGGAGCTGGCGAACAAACAAGTGGCTGCTGGGCCATTCCCATTAAACATCGATTTTATGATAAATTATTTAGTCGGCATTAGTAGGGGACGAAACCGAAACTACCAAAAGTGCCGTAGACAAATAAAGCTGAGCAGCAGCTTTAAGTGGCTGTGATTAATGAATCTTTAGCAGATGTTAAAAAAGAATATACTCATAGTAGAATAGCAGCAAATCGATAATAAACTATATTAAACACATGCAAGCTATTTTTCTTCTCAGGATTGTCCATAATTAAAGAAAAATATGTATATTTAAAGCATTTTATTTATGGTGATTGCAATTGTTGGAACATTTTCTGATTTATAAAACCGTGTTTAAATTTGTGTATTTATATTTTTTATATTTTCAAAATGGACATACAACGTTCAACATACTTTGTCGCCAACGGCTTTTAAGCTAATATTAATAGAGGGCTATCAAAATTAACTTATCCTGGCAAAAACAAACAACATGTCAAATCAACAAAGTTTTTGCCCATTCAAGTAATGTTTATAATACTAGAAAACAATTAGCCTGCAAACTGTTTACTCAAGCAAATGCCAAACATTCATTTAATGGCCCAACATTGGCGAAGGGATAAATTTGGGGATGGGTACATTTCTGTAAGGACTTCAGAAGCTGTAAAGGTAAATCACAAGAAATATGAGGGTATTTACACTTTTGGGTCGCTGTTTCAGCCACATGGTTAATTAAAGCGCTTGGCGTCTTAAGAGTTCCTCGTAAATTACGTGGTATTAAATTCCCGAAAGACAACAGCAAGCATAAAAAGAACGGAGCGAGAAAGAGTGAGAAAACGAGTTAACTAAAATGGCTTTTTATGTCGCTGTGCCTTTGCCAGCATGAAAATAAAAATAAAATTCAAATATAAAGTTAAGCCAAAGAACGTACAAGAAGAAAAATAAAATGCCTTTTGGTGTATGTGTGTGTCTGTGGGTGTTTGTGGGAGTTTGTGTTTGAGTGTGTAAATGTGTGTGTGTGTGTGTGTGTTGGGTGAGTGGGATGCTAAAAAGGGTTAAAGGCGCGCAACACA
The DNA here is from genome assembly GCA_037043535.1 of Drosophila putrida. Taxonomy (NCBI): domain Eukaryota; kingdom Metazoa; phylum Arthropoda; class Insecta; order Diptera; family Drosophilidae; genus Drosophila; species Drosophila putrida. Next base: position 86,346 of record JBAMBI010000177.1, on the reverse strand, counting down.
AAAAACAACAACAAAAACAACAACTAGACGCACAACAATAAAGCGATTTTGCTTTTTAATGTTGTGGGTGTGTGAACTGCTTGAGAATTGGCTCCGCCCTAACCAACTGCGTTATTCCGCTCCTTTTTGATACTGCTTTAAAAAGATACAAGGTAATACAGAATTCCAGATTGCTCTGTTTCCAAGAACGAATGCTGCAATTAAGTGCGCACACACATGATCGAAGTAAATGTTGGCACAGGGTATTTTGTAGTCGACCAAACTAAGTTATATATTTTCCCGACGTTGACCCAAATTCAACCCGAGCACCTTGGCTCCATTCCGCCAATTCTTACACCTTTTTAGGGCACTAAACAGAGTAAAATACATGTATAAATAAATGGTGCTCAAATGTTTGTAAGTGGAAATGAAATGCGTATTTATTGTATTTAAATTGCCAGCGGTTTACTGAGGGCGCTACCTACGAAGGTTGTCATTAGAAACAGTGGCAGCAGCAGAACGGCATGCAGCAAACGGAAATGACATCACAATCATTTGGAAAATGACGCCTGCACTTCCTTTGTCGACAACAATGGCTAACACCACGACCATTTGCGAATAAAAACCTCATTTCATGCGAAAAGATGCGACAAACGGAAATTATGTGTCCCAGTAGACGGAATCTCTAGCAAATGAAGCAGAAAGCCAAGTAAAAGGCTGAAATGAATATGAATATGAATATGAATATGCATATGAATACTATATGTATAGAATTTGAGCTAGACCAGCGGCTTTGCAGAGTGCTAGGGACAAGACTGAGGTGCGTTTTGTTAAGAGTCGCTATTCATGTTGCTGTCAGGACGGAAATGAAATTTTTAAATGCACACAACGCTAAGGGACTAGCAGGTTAGCAGCAGGCAGGACAGCAGGACAACTGAAAGTGCCTGCTTCTGTTGCTCAGTCTCTTAAAGGCAGGCTTTAACAGTGTGCATAGCAGCAGAAGTAGAAACTAACCAACCAACGTGCAACAACATCAAACAAACAACCTTGAAAGGCAGACACTCAAACAATGTGTCCGACAGTTGCAGAGGCGAAAAACCAACAAGGCATATGAGTGTTGCTCTTGCTGTTGCTTCTGTTTATTCTGCCTCTGCAATGTAACACTGAAAACTGTTTTTAAAAGGCAGCATAAAAAGGACACAAGCAAAATAAAAATAAAAACAAAATATGACATACCATGTCCGTTCGTTCTCAGTATCCGCTTCCCTACTACTGCAACTTGTCCCGTTGGCGATGCTTGCGCAAAAGCATTTGTTGCCACTGATGTCGCACATGCAAGTAGCTCCCAGTTCTCGGACTTGCTAAGGCCACATGGTTGTAATAACCCCCTCTGACGACAAATTGGCCATTCATAGTTGTATACTCGCTTGGCGTTGGTCATACTACACTCATACGAGTACATATCGGACAGTAACTTTTTTGGGGGTCTTTCCCGCTTTCAACAAATATATTTTTAGTTTGTCAAGCGGAAGTGAAAAGCAAAATCAGTTTCATCTGCTCCCCAAACGAGTACATCTATATATGTATGTATACATGTATGAAAGCTGCCTGGTTGGCTATGAATTATTTAAAGCATACTTTTAGGCGCACTCATTTAATATGCATATGGCAGACCAAAAATGTCTTGCTAAAGACATACGGTATGTCTAATGCAAGCGAGTACGTACATATTAGTTTATGAATTAGCGGAGAAAGTACATTTTTGAAGAGGTGTTTTTGCAATTAATTAAGAATATACTAAGCATAAACCTACTCCCGACAGGTGACCACCGAGGAAACACAATATATTCGCACCGTTGACAACCTCATAGCATCCAGACTGAGCCTCAAACTGCAATTACAGGCGGTGCACTTTGTGGCCACCACCACCACAAACGCCAATGGAAATATCAATAGCAACACTCATGGGCGAGCGACTAATGTGCACATGACAAATGCATTGGGCAATGCCAGAGGTGGACTCATGCTACGGTGCACGGCTCAAATTGGTGATTTATATCAGGAGTATAAGGAAATCGAATTGGGCACTCCACAAAAGGATCCGGTTCCCGCCAGAGGTAAGCCACAGCCACAACTACAGCAAACAACTGAAACACCTCTCACATTTGCAAACCCATTAAAATCCCTATTGCAGTTACACTCTCTTCTGACTCTGGACTGCGTAACTTCTTGGAATCGTACTTCTACACCTCAGCTGCTGGAAGGGCAGATGTTATTGGCAACATTTTCATCTGCTACATAATCTCCTTGTTTTGGATTACAAGAATCGGAAGTTAAACATAAAATTGATTACATTCTAGCCACTATTGCATATAGTACAGCTTGAACATGAAATGTGTATAGCATAGATAATGGCTTAGACGTGTAGCTACTTGCATTTAACTTAGCGCCCCTGGAAACTGCAGATACTCGTATACGAGTACTCGCATCTCTTCTAAATAACTATATAAATAAAGCATTTCATGTTGTACGCATTAATATTAAATGAAACGATTTTGTAAATATTTGTTCTATTTATTATGTAAGCCATTGCACGTACGTTAGAGTGAAAATACACTCACACAGAGACACAGAGACACGGACACGGGCGGACAGACAGTTATGGATAATTGTTAATTAATGGATTATTTAATGATGCATTAAATATCGCATAAATTATTATTTCCATTGCATTTTACTCCATAAAAAAAGCATAAATGCTACAATAACACTTTGAATATCAACTTTAAAAATAAGTAATTAAATTAATGAAAACCAATACAAACACAACCGCAACTTAAAAATTGTTAAACTAAGGAAATGTATTTGAAATAAAGCAGCATAAAATACCAAAATATCCGCATTTTTCTTAAACTTTATTTAATAAAAGTAGAATCAGAAAAGCTCAACTCAGGATTTCATAGTATTCCATAGTACTATACAAAATATAGCCAACTTTGATTTATGCTTTTATTGTTTTATTCAAATACGTAGATCTTAAAGACTTTATCTCCTATCAGCAAGTTTGGTACGCTCGATCCATTACACAATATGACCTGATAATCTTGGATCAATAACAGATATAACTTTTTCAAATCGACAATATATAGAGTAAAAACAGAACTACAGTCTTGGATTTAATGATATTATTTTTCTAGGTTTCAAAAATCGTGTTATGAAGAAGTGAAATATCTATTTGGTTCTAAATAAATTCAGCAATACATACTTTGTCATTAAATCAAAAAATGAATAATACTTGTAACAACAAAGTGTTTTACATAATTTATTTATCTATAAATAAAAAATGTAACTGCACCAAATACATTTTATTTGATTTTAGATACAGAGTGTGACTATATATCAAGTACACTTCCTTTTAGGGGTACAAATTTGCGATATAATGGTGAGCATAAATCATTTTTTCGTTTCAATTGCATGAACATATTTCAAGTTGCGGCTCGTACAAGTGCTAGTACATTTGCTTGAGGGCGTGGCCAATGACTGCGAAAAGAAGAAAACGAACGAAATTTTGTTCGTAGCAGGCCAAATCGAAGAAAGCACCAGTAAACACAGAGGCAAAATGCATTTGCCAGGGCCACAACTTGGCCGTGGGCCAGTTGAAAGTAATGAAAAAATGCGTTGCCAAATAGCATATATCCACTACAGATACAGATAACTATGTGACCAAGGCAAAAAACTGACTTTTGCCCACTTATGCAAGCAAGAACGCGGCAAATAAAAACCAAACAGGCAGCTCCAAGGCGGCACCACTAAACGGAAACGGAAATCGGAAGCTGCAACTGTGCGCGCAATCGTCCAAAGTAGCACAGCAGCAACAGAAATAGGCGGCACCCGGACGAAAGGACAACTGCAGGCGAGCCGGGAACAACGATAAAAGTGTTGCAATTTATGAGCCGGCTTGCCGGCGCCCAGGCAAAGTCAGCATCTATAGCAGGCAGCTTAAGTTTCTGGCTAATTGATTTTGTGATTTTATCTTTTAATGACTATTTCGTAGAGTGCAGATCTAAATGCTGCTGCCCTATATACTATATAATGTAAGTCCTTGCTTATTTACTTTTATATAAGACACTTTTTATTATAAAAAAAAATATATACAATATATAAAATAAAAGGCCGCCACCCGCTGTTTTTCCGTACAATTGTGCTTCATATAACAGGACTTTTTATAATAGGTACAACATATATAGTTCGAGTTAGAAGTGAACGTACCAGTCAGTAAATATTTGAAAGCGGCTCAAAGGTACGATTTTATTTTGTGACTTTAGGGCCAATTGTGATTTTCTCCTAAAAATATGCTTAGCAAAATTTTTCCCACATTCTACTTAAAAATATAACAGAATCTCACTACAAAATCAGCTTTTGTGATGCAATAAATAGGCGTTCTTCAATAAGTGTAAGGTTGTATGACAAACTGATGTGAAGATTTCGTATTATTTAAATTGAATCGAAATATTTGTCCGATTTATAAATCCGTACTGTGATACAACAGCTTGCGGTCTCATCTGTTCGAATGTAATTTATGTCCTGTATGTGAATGCTTCTTCATATCTATCCGCTAGCGGACAATTGCTTCGTTAGCGTTTAAAACACACTTAACTCTGGCAGGGAAATATGCTCGAACAATTGATATTGCATGCCATGAATATTTTATGCCATCAAACCTTTAACTTTCCCCCTCATAACAGAATCATTTTTTATGTAATAGCATTTGCTGAACTTGGCAAATACAATTTTGCACAAAATTTACATACGTACTCTATTTATACGTTGCAGATTGTGGAGCGCAGGTTTCATACCACCTGCTGACATATCATTCATTAGTATCGCGGATAGAAAAGCTTGCGTCCGGATTTGTGAGTCCGTCTAAACGTGCGTATGTATGTTTATGTGAGATTGGCAACAATGGTACTTCGTTAATGCATCAACCAACAAATAGCAATCAAAATTAAATAAATATTTTTACTTATTCATCATATTCCTTTTCGTTGATTTTATTTATGTAAGTGTGATTAAATTCATGAACTCAAAAGTTATCAGCATTTTTTTACTCTTGCTATGTTATTATGAATTTGTCACAAAATGTGTAACTTCGATCCGTATGTATGTATACTTCTATGCAAACTAGTCACTCAGTTTTAAAGATGTCATGATGAATTTAGTATTAAATAAAACAACATTTCAAGTCTGATTCCAAAAGGTTTCATTTTCCTATTAAGAATCATGCCAAAATCACCAAAGAATTTGGCTTGCAAAAGTTGTCAGACTTGCACAATATAAACAACAGTTCTCACCAAATTGTCTTGTCTACTTTTGGTCTACCTAGTTTAAGTAAATTACAAATAAGTAAAATCATTTAAAGCTCTGCACCAGAGCTTATAATAAAATGCAATATATAATTTCATGAAACCTAAATCGCTAATAGTTGATATCAATGCAAATAAATTTGGCCGCAGCAATTGACAAAGAGCTAATTATCTTTTAAAATTACATTTGCCATTTACAACGGTGGTCAAATATAGCCATAAACCTTTATGAACAATATCATAGAGTAGGTACGCTATGTTATCGTACGAATATATGAATTCGTAATATACTTATTATTGTATCGCACAGCTTTTGCTATTCGAAATTGAAACACTGGGCAAAAAAAAAAACTACATTTAGTCGTTCATTTGATTTTTTGAATTTTGTTTACACATTTATTTGCACTTGTAATTTGCATTTAATTTCATTTTATGCAAATTTCCTATAAATACAAATATAGTAATAAATACACAAATACACATTGGTCATTTCATTAAAAAGTAATAAAAACGAATTTAATAAACAAATTTTGCAAAAAAAAAACAATTAAGAGTACTTCAGTCAGGAGAGCTCGGCGTCAGACTACCCAGGTTAAAAATTTTCTAGCATACTCACAAAACCGTGCTTAAAAATATTCACGAAACCAAAGGCTGCCTGTTATTTTAGAGAATTCTGAAAATAAGTCCGAAGCTTTTGAATACATTGTACTACATATTTTTACAACAAAAGGTATAAATAAATGAATCATAAATGTTCTGCAACGAATGAGTGAATGATACTTGTCAGAATCGATAAATCAAAATCCGATGCATTCATCAGAGTTAAGATGTTAGGACCTTTAAAGCCCCAACATATGTACATATTGTTATGTACACAGTAAATAGTAGTAGAATCAGGAGTTGCAAGAGAGATGCAATCACGTAGGCTCGGCTCGTCAGTCACCGTAAATTCTATAGATGGAATACCTAATTGTAGGACAAACGCCCCCCAAAAACATACATGCCAGAACAAAAGCTCATTACGCATACGCCGTGTGACGATGAGGCAAACACTGTGAACGACAATAGCAATGATGTTGGCACTGGCACAGCTACATTATTAACGTTTAAACCGCATTTGAACGCCTGAATTAAGCATTCCACGAAAGTAACAAGAGCTGCAGTACATCGCGGCACATTCCAAGGATTTTCACGTTCAACTCGGACTTATTTTCGCACACCATGCACGTCATGACCTGGCCATGTTTGTTACACGAGTTGCTAGCAGTGGTTACTAGCCGCTCGTTGGAGATTTCACATTGATGCTGGATTTTGTGTAAAGCACCTTCGATTTATTATGGACAGAAAAGACTGAGGATACGTTTTGTCAGCGAATTTTACAAGGACGGCCTAAATCAATTGTATTGTCTTTTAAATAAAATTACCAATTGTCATTATTATTTGATTTGCGCGCTTTTCCGGCTCCTACAAATACAACGTACAAGGCAACTTGGCAACAATTGCACAGGCAAACAGAAGTCTCCATCTACTTTTACCCGCACTAAATCTCGGTATAGAGGCCAACTAAAAACAATAGAAACAAAAAAAAGACTTAATTTCCGTTTCTCTTTTTTTGTCCTGCAGATACACATGATACATACAGATGTACATACATATAAACTCGTATATAAAACAATGTTTTAATATTGTTTGTTTTCTAATTACCTTAAATAAAGAGTATGTACATGTACACACACTCGTATTTATGGAAATAAGTTTTCTTGGTCAGAGAACAATAAATATGAAAAATATTAAAGTATTTTAAGCACTTTTCGTGCTTTGTTCTCTGGTTTGCTTTCGCCTTTCCTTTATTTCCACAATTTTATTTACGCATTTTATTCAATTATAGTCTATCTGGCCAAAGGCAATTGTGGTACAGGACAAAATTGTGTAATAGAGCAAAGTCAAATTGAATTTGCTAAGAATGTGAAAAGCTAAATGTGTTTTGTTGACAACAATTTTCAGAGCCAAATGGCCCAATACCTACTAAATTAAAACTGATTTAAGCTCAGCATTCAAGAGCACAATAATTTTATTAATAACATATAAGAAACAAAATAGTCAATAATCTATTTAAGTTCATATCCCAAGATTGAAGTGAACAGAAACACGCAAACGGTTTTACAAATAATTACTTCTCTAAGAATCTTTGAACTACTGTCTAAAACTGCATTTTGACACGTGAATAAATAATTTTTATTAAAACACAAACTATTTTAAATGGCCTTTTTTAAACTTGGCATTTAATTACTTTAACTGCACAGTGGATTCCCAAATATTTTTTCAAAGCTTCAAAAATAACGCCCACTGAAAATTGTTATTCCTATTACAAAAGTGAGAAGAAAAGCTTAAAAAAACGGCTTTGTTTAAATTTGATCTCTTACGAAGGTGCATGCAAATACTAAAGTCTCTTATACATATTACGGGGCTGCATTACACTTTTTAGGGCGTTGCGTATTAAAAGAGGGAATAGCGGGGGCGTGGTTGTCGGCGGATGTGTGCACCATGACTTCACATATTGCCCAGGGCACCACTAAAATATTATTTCATGAAATTTGCTTAAGGATGCAGCAGCCAAAAGTTTGTTTATCCTTGAAAGTTTATTTTGCCCCGGAAATAAACCAAATTGCGCTAGTCTACAGCTGAGAGTGGCGCACAGGGACGCCATGTGTTGCATGTACACATATGGGGAGGAAGAAGGGGAATAAGTGGCTGCTGGTGTTTATTGATATAAGTGCAACCGTGCCATAGGTAACTCAACTGCATCATAATTCGCTGTTGTTGGGCTTAGCAGATTTGTAAATGCGCTCTTTTTTAATTTAAATGGAAATTTCTTTAAATGTTAATATCAAAATGTCAATGATATACATCTTTGGTTTCCCTTGGATACCTAAAATAAATACAAAATGTTGTAATTTAGCTACATATTTGCTCAGCAATTATTTTCATACTAGCTGTAGCTGGGCAAACATCAGTGGCAGCCATACCACAAAAACAACAACAACAACAACAACAGCAGCAGCAGGTCCAAAAACAAGAGTAAATTGTTGGCCAGGAAGACAGCGATGGCAGCCATGATGATGATGGCCATTACAAAAACATTTAATTGTTGTTTTTGCCAAATGAATGGCAAACGGCCCGCAGCGACAACAGCACACAACACAAATTGCGGTGTGCTCATTACGACAATGGAGCCGGACCCGGACCCGGCCGAGTCAGTTGCCCAGTCGGCCCATTAGAAGCCACTGGAAAGCATAGCGTCATGCATTTGCCTTCTTTCATGCTCGCCTGCACATCTTTGTTGCAACAACGGCAGCACCTCACCTCCCTCCATCCGTGGTTGACAAAGCAGCCTTGTCAGTTAGTCAAGCAGCCGACCTGCGGCTATGTGGCCCCAACGAGCAAACTGGAGCACTTCACTGCGTATGCCGACTCTATATTTTTTCCACTAATTAAAATAAACCAAGTGGCAACGCTCAACCCGCTCCTCCAACCCCCCACCCACAACGATGTACCTAGTTTCTCCCTGCGTATTCATCGTCATCATCATCATCATCATCATCAGCAGCATCAGCAACATCATCAGCTAGACAGGAAAGTCAGCCGTAAGCTGTATGTGAAAATGGCACAAGGTTGCGTGTATGTTGCCTTCGGCCACCAAATTAAAATTGAGCAGCGGTTAGGAGTGTTGCATGGACAGAGAGACGGACTAAGGTTGAGTTGAGCCATAACTAACAGAAGTCCGTGCCCTTTACTTGACCAGAGGCGATTTGCGTGCCAGTTGCATTAGCTTTGGCATTGGACAATGAGGAGCATACGGTTATGCCAATGACGATACTGTAGCTTCAAAAAAAATACATGTATCCAAGTTGTCCCTTTGTAGTACTCCTCAAGGATTGATTGAAGCGTAGTAACAATTATACTAGTTGAGCACTTGGGCTACACAACAGTGCACTTTTATTCAATTTAACGTCCAAAAAAACATTTTGCATAATCGTTTTAATAACAACTTTGTAATTGCTTATTCATGTACATCCAGCGAGTGAAAGAGATCGAAAAACTCGAACTCACAGGGAGGGCAGGGGCAGGGGAGGGCAGGGCAGCAACCCCTAAAATGGTATTCCTTAGCAACGACGACCCATATACTCTCCACAAACCCGCACAGTTATGAAACAAACTTTTGCTTTTTAAATGTTCCTTTATTAGTTACTGTAATTGTTTTCTTGTTGTTGTAATTGTTGTTGTCGTTGTCGTTGTTTTTGAGGGACCCACTGAGGGGTTAGCTTAGCCCAGGAAATGTCCTGCCAGTGGCCAAGGCGCCTTTAGCCACAACGGCTTTTTGTTCATCATCAAAGAAATCGAGACTTCAGCCTTGAGTCTTGAACCAGGCGCTGAAAGTTTTCGCGAAATGCAACAATAGCAGCAACAAAAACAACCAAAACAACAACAACAACAACAACAAAATAATAATAACGACAACAACCGACAACAAAGTTGTAAAAGAAACGAAGCAGAAATTTCATAGTGTTTTCTTGTAAACACACCGGAAATGCTTCATTTTGCGTTGCCCACTGCGGAAATGTCTGCCGCCAGCAATAAGAACAAAACGACACACATACAAATACATTTATATATATTATATACATATATTTGTATACATTCAAATATACATATAGTACATTTGATATTTACATACATATCTACGTGCAGCAGAAAACATCAGAAACTGCAACTGTAATTTGCGCCTTTGTTTTGCTGCCTGGCCACAAGTTTTCAACGTAAAACTTTTACCCAAAACCAAACAAAACCAACCAGTGAGCAATAACAACAAGTTTGGAAAAAAAGCAAGCTCTTTTTTTGTACATAGAACAGATACAACTATATACTTATTTATGTCTATATAAATATAAACAAGAAAATGCTGAATCAAAACTAAATTAAAGGAATGCTTTTGGCGACAAAATATTTGGTCGAGAAACTTAACCAAAAAACTTAAACGAAGCCAAAGGCATTTTGGGGAAAGGGAAGGGAAGGGGTATGAAAATAGCAAAGGCTGCTAAAGCTCAAATGTTTTGTTTGCTGTTGAAAACTGTTGTGCATGTGGGTTTTGAAAATTTTCGCAATCAACATTAGCATGTTTGTCGAAGCAAGAAATGCAATTTGTTACCACACAGCACAGACAGTTGGCCAAGAGTTCACCACAAGTTCAATTCGTCAGAGGACACTTTATTAATTTAAAGTAAATGCTCTAGAATTTTCGTATCCTGGCAGCCGCGGGCATTTCAAGCGCATACGTAACTGGCTGTATAAATGGTTAACAAACAGTTGCTACAAGTTGCCTTAGCAATATTATGCTTTTATACAAGAACTTCTCGAATTATAGCTCACGTGTCGTATACGCAATCCGCAAAACAATCAACGAGAAGCGAACTGTACAGCTTAGCGCAGTTAATTGCCGCTGGCAAGTAACTGGGAGGCAAGAACACTCGCAAATACACATTACAGACAAACTGATTGTGCTCAACACATGTACATTCACGTGTGTATCGATGTATTGGCACATTGGGAACGCAAGGTAATGAACGCTGGCCATGCCGCTGACATGTGTACGTAAAGTGATGAACAAATGGATGGGATGCATTGGCAACTCGACACATTTCGCCAGTGGCACTAGAGGAAAGAACATCAGAGGCAACAACAGCCGCAACAACGACAATAACAATAACAACAATACAACAAACAGCAGCAGCAACTATAACATCAGCAGCAGCTCATTAGATTAATGACGCTGGTAATGGATTAGCGAGAACCGCAGCTGGCAGTCGACTTTGTCATTGGCGCCTCGGCGTCTACGCTGGCAACTAAACAGCAGCTCGTAATTAGTGACATAGGTCGAGACTATGGACAATGGTCGAGGTACAACAGCAACACATGCCCCACTGACAGTCGCCAATCGCCAGTTGACAGTCGACAGGCGACAGCCGACAGTAGACTGTAGATTGTGAAGCTTAGAAGTAGCTAAGGCTGCAATGAAGCTGTCAACAGCAGTCACAGCAATAATTACAACTACAACGCAGTATATATTAATTTTAAACGTTAAATGTCTACTTAATTAAATACTTAAAGTGGATGCACATTTAATAGCAGTAAATAAGAAGTCATGTCTGAAATTGATTACCCGCTGATCAGCTTAATGGTAAAGTTCCATGCACACGAGTACATACGATATACTTATACAGCCAATAATAACTTTGTAAGAATGCAGCCTGCATTTCAATTAGGTCGCGGCAGTCGGAGAAACCTTAACAGTTTAATATTAATATACTCGTGTACGAGCCTTCTCTGTGTTTGCAAGTGTTGCTCTGGATAAGATTGTTAAAAATTCCTCATTTAAATAAATGCCAAGAGAAAAAGAAAACAGAACAATCATGCATATCGAAGTGCTTATACTCTGTAATCTAAATACAAAGCTTACCTGACAACTTTATTCAATTTAAGAGTTTCTTTTATCTCTTAAGAGCTATAATACAGTTTGACCCTGAAATTGTTTTCATATTTTTATAAGAAATTCTATTATTGCAAGACAGCTTAAATTTATGGAAAATGCTTTAATAACTTAAATAATGTTTAATTTTTTTTTAAAAACAACCTTTCAAACTTCTTCTTTGGCGGAATATTTAAGACGGATTCATTAAAATAAACTATTCAAATATTTTTTGATGTCCCTTTAGTTTCGTAATACTCTCTCGCAATATGAAAACCCACACAAATGACTTGGCAACTAACCGTTACATAGATTGACACAAGGCGGCAAATTGAAACGTTTGCCACTTCCAGAGACCGGCAATATAACAGTTAAACGTACGTCAGTTTGCCCATTTGCCAGTTAGAAGCGACACACTGACCACTGTCCACCTCCTCACTCCTGAAACGCGTGCCATAACTTAACTGGCCATGCAAAATGCTTTCAAGCCCTGCCTGTGTGTGGGTCTTGGCCCGCTCTGGATATAATACTCGTACTGTAACGCATTCTGATAACCCAATTAAAAAACAGCACACGTAGCAGGCTATTTCTTGTTTTGCTTGCTTCTCTTTTTAAATCGGCGCTAGTTTTTTGCTGCTACAACTGTCATATTTTAATGCCAAGTGCTGCAAACAGCTACTGGACAGTGGTGCATTTTAAATGTCAATAGGCTTTAGAGACCAAGTCTTATCAGCTTATCTGCGGTGGCCACGCATAAGTTAACTCAGGCCAAAACAAAAAAGAAGGTTCAAAATACGACAACAATATGTCCTTTACTTTTGGGCCGCACTCAACCTTGAATAAATTTTGAGATGATAAAAATAAAAGTAGTTACATAAGTTTAAAAATATTTTTAAACATATTTAAACTACTTACTTACTTTATTTATAAGTTAGAATATAAACTAGTGTCATATTTAAGAGGAGCTAACAGTTTTAAGTGCACCTCTAATTTATCTCTCATTAAAAAATATAAGTCTCGTTATTTCTAGCGAGCAATTGTATTAGAAATCACATGTATTTGCATTTTATACTCTTTATGCAACCCTTTGTAAATAACAGATACACGTAAAAGTTAAAAATCTATTAAGAAATTTACATATTTTTTATAGGTGAGGTTAGTGAACTTCGTCAAATTCTCAATAGGTTGTCAAATTCTTAAATAAATCTATCGTGGCTCTGTTTATCATTTGGGTTTATGATATTCCAACCATTTTTATTACTTCACAGTTTAACTATAGATATTTAACGAAACCAAAATTGAGGTTATACTAAAAATCTGTTAAAATATCTTTAAAATCTACAGTTATGCTAACATGCCATGTTTGTCTTGCCTTTGTTCCACACATTACACATCATATCTATGTACTCATATGTACTTAGGAACGGTGCCAAGACTAGAAATAATCAAAAGCAACTAAAAATGTAACACACGTTTGACAAATTAGCATAAGCGAAACGAATATGGCATATAAAACTGGTGTTATTACCCGTGTCATTTGCCAAATATAAAAAAAACCATTCATTCAAAATTCTCACAAATAAATTGCATGAAATTCAGCACCCCGAAAGCAGTTCACAAATGTGGCGCCCATAAACGAAGGAAACGAAGAAGACCAAATGCAGAACTACTTAAATATAAATGAAATCACGTTTCGTTCACCGATTGCGCTCAGGACTTTCTCTTTCCAAAAACGTGTAAATAACAATTTTATTGTATGTATTTATAACATTTATATAAAGTTTTAAATGAACGGAAAACATTCATACGGACAAACAGAATCACCCGCAGACAGGTGTGACACTTCTTTTTGGTTTCAGTTTCGGTTTCGGTTTCTGTCTCTGTTTCTGTTTCTGTTTTTGATTCTGATTCCCATTCCGAGTCGGGTTTCGTATCGCGTGTCACTGGCCCAGTTTTGGAATTGGGCGTGATGCGGCATCAGAATGCAGTGGGTGACTGCAAAGATTGCTGAAAAATCTCACCCACCTGTGAGTGACATGGGGAGCATGGCATATCAAACATTGTCCACTAACAGAGCAAAAGCAACTGTGTAAATATTTGTCTGTATACATAAAACAATGGACAGGCCGTAGCCATTTTATCCAAGGCAGTCAGTAGCCCAGTCCAGTCCAGCTTAAGAGAAACAAAAGAATCGCTCACACAATTCGTAGGCCATAAAATTGTCAGCGAATGTGAAATTTTAAATAAAATGATGAATTTATATGACCGCTCGTCGCACGTCAAACGTGCGAGAATTTCTAAAGCAACTCAACTGGTTTGTGACTCTTTGTAAAAAAGAATGCTTGCATCATTTAGATATATTTCTCTCGATTCTCTTCTCTCCTTGCTCAAGTGTTAACTGCAAAATTATGTAAATAAAGCACAGTTATCATACAAACACAAACATTTCACTTAGCAAATAAAAATCGGGTGGCGGAAACACTGTGTAATGGAAACAAATAAATTTTTGACATTCAACGAGCTAATATTCGCAAATTTCTTGAGCGTCAACAAAGGCTTAGCCTGTCTCAAGTATTAGGTCGACTCAAGTGCATCTACACTATTATTGGGTCATATGAAATGGTTTGGCATGACCCATACTTAAATACATAAGACGACTAAATGCAAATACTGGCTAAATAATATCGTTGCCCTCGTCTAAACTAAAGTTCTTCGGCAGTTTTAAGTTTCCATGCAAATCGGATTGCCTTCTGCCTCAGTTTCAGTCTCAGTCTCAGCATCCGTATCTGTCTCTGGCTGTTGAAGCGAAGGATTACACAACTTTGGGATTGTCAATATGACTTAAGCTGCTGTTGCTGCTGCTGCTGATGCTGATGCTGTTGCTGCTGTCGCTAACGAGCTGCTTGCGTAGCCACTGCGCCAAGAATAACAAAGGACGGCGACTGTTACGACAGCAACTGTTGCTGGTGGGAAGTAACAATGCCCTCGTTGCTTGCAAGAGTACGCGAGGCAAATTGATTCCAATTGAGCACTGGGTGACTCTGGCAGCAATTAGATTTTGTCGGGGCTGGTCGAGATTTAATTATGCGTGCACATTTCAATTAGATCGCTGCCTTTTAATTGACTCGCAATAATAAGGAAAGTCATGCAGTTGAACTTAATTATCATTAGGGTTTTTCGGCTTATAGTTCAGGTTCCATAAATCAACTTAAATTGTTATAGCTTTTAACATTAAGCATACGCAGCGTGTGAAGTGGCAAATGAAAAAGACAACCACTTCCATGGTCCACTTGCTCAGTAGAAGTACTCCTGTCATTTGCATGCCAATGACAACAACAACACTCCTACTACCAAGTTGACGACGTCAACGTCGACGCTTCCAAGATTTATTAGCGCATTTGACTTGATTTAGCTTGTTTATGTTTTGCAGAGAAAAACTTATGGTTGAGCATTATGGCCACAAAATGGACAACGGTGCCGGACCCCAGAATGCAGGTGTATATTGCTGATGTGTGTGCGTGTGTTTGTGTATGTAAGTTCTGTTTAGGTGTTGCTACAGGTAAACGCAAAAACAGAGCTCATCCCTGGCTCTAGATGCCTGTTGATGTGCATCATAAATTATTTTGATGATCGTTTTAGTTGATGCTGCTGTTGAAAAATCTGATTGGACGCACTAGATAGCCCAAATGTGGGGGGCGTGAACCAGGGCTGCAGGTGTTAAATGTCTTGGGCAAAGTGCCCCACATAAATTCAGTACAGATGTGTGTGCGATAGATGTGACTTTAAACTGACAATAGCTCATTTAAATGGTCAACATTTGTTTGTGTATGTCTCCAAATGTGTCTGTGCCTGTGAGTTATGTGCATTTCTCCTACTTTGATTTGATTTGAATTAATGAGCAGCAGGTCAAAGGTTACACGCTTAAGCCAAGTACAATGCTCAATGCCAGTCATCAACTGCTTTATAAGAAACGAAACTCGCTTCTATCGCAGACATATTAAACTAATTCCTGCCGCCTAGCACAATCCATTAAAGTCACTTTATGTTGCAGTTGCTGCATGTTTTTATTGTCGCTTTTGCTGCTAATGTTTGTGTCGTGTAAATTATTCCGTTCAGACAAAAAACTCGACCAAATGCAGCGTCATTCATCACAACAACAAAAACATCAAAAGAAAACAAAACAACTTTTAAGCGGAGAAGAGAGCAACCGTAACTGGGACTCATTTTTGCACTTAAACAACGAGCAACGAACCCAGACAAAAAGACACACTCACATACTCATCCCTGTATTTACTCTGCACATGCCAGTCCTTTTGTTTTTTGTTCTTTATTTTACTTCTTTTGGCGCAACACCCTGACAAATATTTTACTTATACTCATATACCCCAGCAAAACTGTTAAAAATTAAAATGCTGCTTAACAACTTTGCCGCTTGATAAATTAGTGCGAATACATACTCGTACAAACATACAGCAAAAAGAACTCATATCTTTGAAACACTCACAACAGTTTACATAATGCACATTTGTTTATGGGCCTTTGTGTGGGTCAACAGCAATTTCAGGATCATCGCGACATTTTTAAGGCCACAAAGCCGTCATAATTAAGGAAAATAATAACCACAACAATTAACGTAACTGAATACATATGCAAATTCCTTGTAATTCTTAATGCATTCACAATAAATTTCTTTCATTCGCAACTTCGTTCTATTGATATTCTCATTCAGAAGATTATTTTATTTGGTCAGTGGTCTTTTCTGACATTATGCAACAGTAACATGTAAACTTAATTAAAGGACAAAAGAATAAATATCAGGTATTGTCAATAAGGTATACACTATAATCAAATAAGGCTGCATGAGTATGCAAATGATTAAACAGTGGTATGTTGAATCTTTGAGTTCATTATAACATTAATTTTATAATTTTGAAAAAGAATCAACATGCTCAGTTGTGTAATCCAAATGGTTGCCATTTCCTTTATTCGGTCGTGGTATTAGCAACAACGCTATCGTATTGTCTAGTTGGGATGGGCTTGCTCTTTTAAAACATTCGTGAGGTCATAACTAATGATAATAGCCCACATAATAAGCTAGTCTATTTAATTTCATATTCAAAATGGTTAGACTCGCGCCGCATATTGTAATAAAGTTACGTTCGTTTGTATATAAAACTTTACTTCAAGAGAATCTAGTTAACAGATTTAGGAACAATAAAGTAAAACAAGTGACAGTTGCAATAATAAAGAATTTGTAAAATGTGATATCTTTAAATCGTTCTAACGTAAGCAGAAATCTTAAATAGATCTCGTTCAACATATTAAACGAGATTGAAGATACAATCTATTGATATTGTGGAGTAAAAATACCAAAAGAACAAATGAGTTTCGCACAGTTCAAAGAGAATGGTAAATAAGTATGTTGAGCTGTGTGCAACAACAAAAGATGATAACTAAAGGTATAAACACCCAGGGAAAAACGAACAACAGCCGCTGGAATTATTTTAAATAAAATAAATGATATCGATGTGGAATTTGGTCACTACAATGAATAATATTAAATTGAAGTACCATAACGGAAAGACAACGCTGCGAATGCGTGACGATGACGATGACGATGACGATGCCAACGAGATACAACGAAATAAATATCACAAATATTTGAAACGAACGGCCTCTCATTAGCGAGCACGTGACGAGTGAGTGTATAGAAGTGTGCATGAATGGGTATGTATAGTATGAGTATTAGGGGTGTTCCTGTATGCGACCACAATCTGCAACCGCACGCATTTGCTTTAATTAATAAGCCAGCCCCTAAACTAAACTTTGGACGGTTTCCGTGTCCACACGAAATGTGTCATAATTTCTATTTATGGTCAGGCATTATGGGCACGTCGCATTTATTATGCTTTAATTTAATAAATTACAACAGCTCCTCAGTGAACATTTAAAAAAATTGCTAGAACAGGCTGAACACGCAAGGTAGCAATGTATGAGATCGTGTATATTTTTAAAATGGAAAGCTAATTAAGTAATAATTTGCCTAATGCAAAAATTACCCAGTTCACGCGATTTTTACTTGAAATATGAAAAAGAGTTGTGTCACACACATTACCATACAAATAATCATATGAACATTTGTGCGAGTAAGAGTAGTTATATGGTTTTAGGCTAGGTCGTTTCATTGTGCAAATATCATATTTCATACGGAGTAATGGTAATGGGCTTAGACAATTACTCCTCTTATAAACTGGTAAGCAATGAGTACACGGGGGCTGATTTATCAAATAGGCAAAAATTAATGCGAATTGCTCAATTACATAAGTACATAAAAATAATAAAAATAAATGAAAAACCATTTAAATATTCTCTTAAACATATTATAATACTTCCTTATTTGAAAGTTTGCTTTCTGTTCAAAAAATATACTACAATTTAAGAGTATAATAAAAGAAAAGTTTTAAGGATTGATTAAAATAAGAATTGACGCAAAGTCCAACGAGCAAACTAATTGAATAACGGATAACAAACAGAAACACCAATAGTCATTCCCATATCAAGATACCTGTTTGCATAAGAAATAAATGGAATTTGTTGAGCTATCAAGTTTATGACGTGAATGAAGGTACCATGAAAAACAACACCTAGAAGCCAACTTCGTGTTGAAGCTCCAAAGACGTTTAATTCGCGTTTAAGATATAAATACATATACAACGAGGCACATAAAAAGTAGCCTTAAGCCGTTCAGAGTCCTATCGGGAGAGGGTCGTAAAATGCACTATAATGAAATCAAAAATGCCAGCAAATGAAAACATAATGATTTCATCTAATTATAGCAGAGATGCAACTCGCTAATTTAGTTAGCCTGCAGTGCGGAAATGCCACAAACACTTCTCTACAATCGCAATCGCCAACACTTCTCGACAGTCCGACAGTCCTCCAGACACGACCCAAAACCCAACAATCCAATGCCTAAGTATGACAATCTATGACTACTACTGTAGATTCTTTACCGACTTGGAGCAAGTTGTCTAAATTTAGATACAACTGTTGCTCCTACTGCGCCTTTTATAGTCTTTGATCTTAACCCAAGCTCGACTGGCTACTTGGCTCTCTGTCTGACTGTCCGTCTGTCCATCTGTCTGTCTGTTCTGTTCTGTCTGGATGCTTGTGTATCGGACTGGCCATCAACAACCTAGTCAGCGCTAATTGTCCTTTGGCATTCCTTCTCGTCATCATCGTCGCCGTTTGGTCGTCACAGGCTGCAGCAGCTAATGCGCTTGGGAGATCTGTAACTTTGCTTGGAACAGACAACAAACAGGCACAACAACAATTATAATTGGTATTTTAGCGTCCTTTGTGTCTATATTTAGATCTTAACATGACCAAACGCCTTGATTATGTTACTCAAATTACAGTAATTTGCTTTAAGTAGACACCGTGTGTGCTTGGGTTAATTAATGTTTAGGTAAACCAATAAGTCGTTTCTATTTGTAAAACATAACTTAAATGTCAGTTCGCTCATAATTTATCGGTGTACGCAACCCATAAAAATGTTTATACATAAATATTTAAATTCTTTATGTTTATAATAATTCATCGAAAAGTAAAAGTAAGCAAAGCAACATCTGCGAGAGTCGCAGTGCTTTAAATGCAAATTTTATTGTAAATAAGTTAATGGAGAAAACAAGTAGTGCCCAGCAAAATGAAGAAATCACCTGGTTTCGCAATTTACATAAATGCCTAATAACTTTTTATGCATATTAATTAAGTCATAACAAGGGGCTGCCAATGAAAACCTCACTGGAAATATTAAACACAAACAATTTTCCGATTAATGTTTCCCAATTACTCCTGTACGAAAATAAATAAAAGCAAATTGTAATTCAACATAATACTGTAACTGGTATAAAATATGCATCATAAAATAACTGAGCAGTGCCTACTACAAATATCTTATGTAACATAGCTAAGCCTAAGCAGCTATCGGGGCTCTATAGCTTCATAGAGCGTAATCGTAAATATTATACCAGGTAAAAGAAATATTATCAAAGGTAAATTTGCATCCGATTGTTTCTACTGCAGATATATGAAACAGACAATCAATTTTGACCAGATCAATGCCTATGTCAATCTTAATGTCAAAATGAACAATATAATTTTTGACTAATGTCCGAGTACAAAGCAATCAAATCAGTTTAGTTTTAATTATAGCGTTGATTGTTTTGGCAAACCGGTTTTTTATTCTTGATGCTGCTCAAGTTCAAGACTCAAGCAAAGCAATTCGGATTGGACATTCTTAAATAGAATTAAGGTTGACAACAACAAGCAAAACTACTACCGCATATTCAATTGTATGAGTATCTCATAGGTGGTGTTGGCGTTCGTTTGGTTGCGATGCCGGCAAATTGTCGGTCACTGGCACAAATTTTGGGCAGGGTGTGTGTATATATACAAATAAAATAAAATAAAAATAAATAAGAAGGCCAAGAAGAAATTACAACACCAAAGAAATGTGTGACACGTTTGCGACAAGTTTATAAAAATTCTGCGATCGTTTCAGCTGGAGCGAGTTTTTGCACTGGATTTAGTTTTAATGGTCTGTCTTTAACATATTATCCATATGTATGTATAGCCATTTATGTACAATCTTCTATGCCATTTCGTTTTGATTTCTGAATTTTGTCTCGTTTTGTTTTGTTTTGTTTATGTGCTTCGTTTTGTTTTGTTTGCTTTGCTGTTGTTTTGGTAATTTCTCAAAAATAATTAATTTTGGGAGAACTTTCTATTAGCTGCCGTCACCGTTGTCATCGTCCTCATCAGCATGCGTTTATAGAGCCCAACAGAGAAAGTTCTGAGCATTAACTGCTACCACAGATATTTGTGGCCAACTCCGTTCTGGCCAATTTTCTGTATGTATGTATGCGTAGTCTCCTAAGATTCTTGCCAAGGTAACGGACCAACGCTTACTTTATGCAGAATTTTGAGCTCAAGTGTTCTTTTTTGATCTTGCCAACGTTTAAGTGTTTTTGGGAATGATTTTTTTTATTTCATATTTATCTTTCAGCCTTCAAGGGAACTCAAAAATTTACTTAACTGTATCTAGAATAAATTTCGTAACTTTATTATCTGTGAGAACTGCACTGTGTTTGTATCTGTGTTAACGCATGCTTTTTGATCCGTTGATTTCTGGTTGGCAAATAACAATTTGAGAAAGCTGAAAGTCATGACTCATGGGAAGCTGTAACACTTGAAAAGTAAGAAGTGTTGTCTTCTTAGAAATTTATCTCGTTGTCCGTTGTGATTGAATAATCAATTTTTTTGGTTTTTTTCGGTTTGGCGACATATTTCTATTCATATAAAAAATCTCATCCTTTTCTCACAAAAGTAAGGAGATTCATTAGGTCAAATTAAGAAGGCTTATTCGCTGTTGCTGTGTTAACGATCATGATCATTAAAATTGTGTAAGTACATATATAATATTGCCTTTTCATTAATTATATGGGTAGGATTAAATAATCTTGATAATTTGAATTATAAAATTAACGCCTACTTAAGATTATAAACATAACGAATTGTATTTCTTAAACTGTTAAGAACATGAGAAAATATTTTTTTTGGCACACCAAGTAATGTAGCTAAATAAACTCGAACTTTACACAGCAGGAAAAACAAAATGGAAAATCTGTGAAAACGTCCTGTATTCAAAAATATATCATAGAGGGAAGAGAAAAAATGTTGCCGTTGACTGAGTCCTTGCAATATTGAAAATGTGCCAATTATGTTAATTTAATGCGTATGATTATTGAAAATCATAAGAATATTTTTATGGGCCGCACACTTTTTGGGAAATAGACGTGGACTTAAGGACATGGACAGAGTCGGTGTCGAAGTTGAAGTGTTCCCCATGTTGTTGTCGCATTATTATTGTTATTACGAATCAATTTGATCAGTGCCAAAGTGACAATAATTTGAAACAATTTATTATTTTAACATTTGTGTATCACACACAAACACACGCACATACATTTATACACGCACATCTACGCACGGTCCTAGCCATTTAGAAATGCAAATCACGTGCTCGCGTTAAGAGCCAACACAGCAGCAACAACAACAGCAACAACAACAGCAGCAGCAACAGCAACAACATAGGTAGCATTGGCCATTGCCAGCACCTGTGCTAGGTATTTAGGCTTGAGATACAGATGCGATGATACATAGATACGTCGATACAGTTAGACATGTATGCCTTCATGCTACCAGATACATCTGAAGCTACACCTACACCTACAAAGTGACAGCAATATTGAAATTTTTTGTCTATGGCATGGGCGTTTATGACTTGAAAGTCTGAAAAGAAAATCAAGAAAAAATCTCTGTTCCCTTTGCAGATAAAAGAGAATTTAGATTTTATATGCGCCTAGCTTCGCCCTTCGCTTCGATGAGATGTCGGCAAAAATAATGTGCCTGTCAAAGCTTTCACCCCGCCACAGTTGGAATTAATTTGGCACAGATTATTTTTATCTTTATGTTTATGAGAAAATCGTCGGGAGGATTTCAATTTGGCACAGTGGCACACTGGTAAACCCAAATCGCTGCACGTTCATCGGTGATATGGCAAATTGGCTTTCAGGAGGGCTTAGACAATTTCAAAAAAAAAATCCCCTAACAATCCTAGCAGTACAGAGGGCAGGGTCAACGAACTATACCAAATTAAGCGACTTTAAATAAGGAATTTAATGTTCATTTAATTAAAGGCATATGAATCACTTGTTGAATCTCCGACTGAGACGATTCCAAATTATACAAACGCTTAGTTACGCAAACAATAACAGAAACAATAATTTTTGGCAATAAATCACGCAAACCGAGATCAAAACAAAAGCCAAAGCGAAATGAGTAACTACAAAATAAGCCAAAGCCAAGCCAAACAAACAGCTGAGGGCAACCCCAGCCGCTGAATGGAGCTTTTTCTGGTGGTGATGGCGGTGGTGGTAGAGAAGTTTCAGCTGGTCGACCAATCAACAAACGCAAAGACAGCGCCAAAATAAAAAAGACGTCTTCGCTGACCAAAGCAGTTGTCTCTTCTTTAACTTCTTGCCCTCTTTTGGCTAAAATGGGCAGCCGGCAGAAACCAGAATCGGAGAGAGCAACCTTGGCAAAAACACAATCAAAAGCGCAAAGACAAATACCGGCAGCGAAGTCAGCGTCTGTCTTGAGAATCTCCCTAAACAGCTGAACCTTGCTCACTTACAATTTATGCCAGACGCTGCGACGTTGACGTCGCTGTCGACGTCGCTGCTGGTGGCGCTGGCAGCGACGGAGGGCTTTTGCGCAAAGTGAATTTAAAGTCGCGAAAATCGCTAGCGTCTCAGTCCAGAATCGTCAGCGTTCTCAGCCCTCGGCAGCTGCGCAGTTGCTGTCGCAGTCGCTGGAAGAACATTATTACCAAAAGAAATTTACGCCGACTGATTTGGCGCTTTGAGCGGGACACGAGGGTATATAAGAACCTGGCCCTGCTAACCAATTGGCAAACTCTCGTCTCGGTCACGCGTGCGCCGTTCAAGTGGAGCTCTGGATATATTGGTTGTTATCCTTCAGATTGAAAGATATGTGTAACGAATTTTAACGAAATGACTTGTGAAATACCTCAATCGACATCTCAACGAAAAATATAGTAAAAACCACAATCTTAATTAGTTTAAGTGAATAAGAGACTTCTGTGCAAAAAAAAGTGAAAAATTTCCATCTTGACGTGCATGAACAAAAAAAAAAAAATCAATAACACATATTTCATTTCATTATAACGGTGAGTGTAATATAAATATATCTTTTGGTCTTATAGCCAAACATAAAAGATAAAATATCATAAAAGTATAGTATTTGGAAACGGATATTTTCAGACTGTTGACCTGTTCTTAATTGAGTTAGTTTAATATGTTTGTGCGATCCGTGTTGTATTTGTATTTTATTTAAATGTGTCTCCATTTTGGCTGAACTCAAGTGAAATTAAAACAAAGAAACCCAAATTTGGGAGTCACTTTAAGGTCCAGTCCCACACAGCGACATTTATATCATTTTATGTCACCCTAAGGCCTTCATCAACACGGAACCGCCATTAAAAAGGGACCAAGAGAAACTCCCGGGCGATGTAAAAACTGAAAGGGCTGTAAGTCAATATAGTAAAAAGAGGAAACCTCAAAGTCAAACTGTAGCTTCCAGCCAAACAAGCAAAAAGCACTAAACTACTGCGTTTTAATAGACTTTTATTGTTAAGCAGGCCAAGACACGCACAACTTAGAGTCAATTTGGTAACAGCAAAACAACATACAAAAAGAAAATAAAAAAACTTGCACGCATTTGAAATTGAAGGTCCCTTTCGGCATCTGCATCCCTTAGATCCTCCATCATAGTGGAAACAACAATGTAATGTTTAATTGACACCATTGTTCGGGCAACACTTTTTGCTCCATTTAACAGCATGGCTTGCTGCTGCGAGTTGACAGCCAAAGAAGATAACGACCAGAGGGAGGCCATGTCTGCCCATGTCAGCGGCCAGTCCATCAGTCACTTAGCCCGGGCGACACTTTGCCTCGATTTTTAACAGGAGTAGCCAGTGAGAGAGTGAAACAGTGAAACAGTCATCATCGGCAGTGACCAGTCACCAATTCCGAGCACGTCGTTCAAATTATTATTATGCGCAAATCGCAAAGGGATCTGCAGAACTCAATGTTATAGCTTCAAGTCCAAGTTTGGACTGCCACTCGACTAGACAATCAAGAAATTTAAATTTGATTCGTTGCGCAAACTGCCCAAGGAGCTACAGTAGCAACAGTGCGCACTCAAGTGTCAAATGTAAGAAAATCAAGAAAGAGTAACTATTCGATTTTACACTCCGAAGATTCAATACCCTTGAATATTTCAATCCCATGACAGCAGCTCGAGATATCTTCAAAGATTAAATTGTCATTCACGTAACAATTATATGTACATAAGAATTGCAACTATCTATAGTCAACTCGTCGGAAATATTTCCATATTAAATGCTCTACACATATCTAGATAAAATGGAAATATCCTCTGCCAATCGAAGTATTCATGCGCCGCCAACATTACAAACTTTTTTTTATCCACCCTCTTCTGTCTTTAGTTCTCAGTAATTCAGATTATTTTTTCTCTGTTTACTGGATCTGCTCTTGGTGGTGGTGCTGGTGCTGGTGCTGTCTGTTCACACTGGCAATTTTGCTTGGCATTCTGCTTTAGTTTTCAGCGATTTTCATAAATTAAATTGTTTGTCACAGGACAGCACTGACAGGAGCCATGGATGTTTCACTCGGCAACACTGTTGGCATTTCGTTTGACATTTGCTCCGATTTATGTATATACTCAACTGCACTCTAGCGTCTGGTGTCTAGTATCCACTATCGAGTGTCCAGTGTCCAGTGTCTAGTGTCTCAGGTAGCCAGCACTTAGCTCTGTCATCCATAAATCAGCCATAGGCGTGGTCGTGGCATGAGGCGGCCTTGGGTTATTGGGCGGTTATTGAAAGCGAAGCGTTCTGTTGACGGATTCTAAATGTATTATGAGTTATCCATTTGTGTGGCTTTTCTCAACGGCAATTTAAGCCGAAGAAGCGATGTGGCGTTCACAGGTAATTGTTCTCTTTCTGGCTGCTTGTTTATGTTTATCAGCCTTGTCTGCTTTAATTTTGCAGATTGGTGTCGACATCTTTCCCCACGCGTATTGTATAATTCAGGCAATATTAATTTAATAAGCGTCAGTATTTAGGGAATTGTGATATGAAGACATGCTCGCTACATAAGACATTTAGAATAACATGGGCTTGGCAGGTCAGTTGATAATCTTTAGCGATAAATAAACTTGAAATTCGCACGCATTGATTACCACACTTTCTTTACTTTCTTTTGGGTCCCTCATTTGCATAGATTGGCATCAAGAAGATAACCCAGAAATCCAAATCCAAATCCAAATTATGTGAGAATAGTAACGACAACAAAATGCTCTGCGTGCCCAACCAAAAAAATAACTAATTTATTAATTTAAATTCCACACATACAGCAGAAAAAATAATAATAACAACAACATTGTAGGCACATTTAATATTTTTATAATACTTGCGCATGCCAAAAACCATAAAGAGAGAGAGAGAGAGAGAGAGAGAGAGAGAGAGAAATGCCTAAGAAAAAGTGAAATGATTCCTTAGCTTTGGTCATTACGAATTCTGATGGCTATCAGCTGCTCATTGTATTCCAGCCATAACTACTCACTTGTCACTTGTCAGGTCCAAAAATTATGCTAATTTTATGTGTCAATTATCTGCCAATAAGCACAAGCACCAGCTCAGCTGTAGATACCGAGGGTAAGAACTATGGGCAGTAGCTGGAAGAATTGCTATATTTTTGTGGGTTACTTGTCTCCTCGTCAGACCCAGACCCAGACCCAGCCAACCCGGATCCGGAGTCGGACCCCAGCTACTGGTGATGTGTAAACATGATTTGTGCCACTCAAGTCAACAGTTTTTGCTTTTGGGGTCTATTTTGTGCTAAATTTACATATTTTGTGCTTTATGCAAATTAATTGTCTTTGGGCTAAGAAGGAAATCACTACACATAATAAGAGGATGTTAGTCTATGAAAGTTTACATGGGTTATCGGAAAGCCAATTAAAAACTTCCTTATTACTTTCAATAGCTTACAATTACTCAACTTCGATTACAATATTATTAGAGACTAGCTCAGATCAAGTAGTCCATCAATCAATAACAAAGAATAAACATATTGGTGCCAAGCTACGCACATTCTTAAAATTTGGCAAGCCCCATCATTCACAATAAAGGGAAAGGCTTTCTCCATATTTCATATTCCAGACACTTGCCCGCGGTAATTCAGAAATATTTCACAACAAATACGAGTATTTGTAAAGGCTTTTGCTCAGTTTCAAGTACGAGTATCTACACAATGTGAAACTTGATGCAATTTCAATTACACTTTGAAAAATGTAACGAGGCATACAGAGACCAAACAAATAGACAAACAACTTCGAATGTACTTGTAAGTTTAACAATTGTCTGACATTGTTCTTTTGTCTTGGCAACATAAACAAAATTAGTAAAGCAAGCGCATTATGCAATTAAAGTTCAACTTGAACTCTCTATAGTGTATAATGTAAACAGATGGCACGCGATTTCCAAATGACATAATCGATTAGGCAAGGTGGGGCAAGTAAGGCAAGCACGCACGTACCAACTTGTATTTGTATCTGTATCTGTATCTCTCTAGTTAGATAGATCTTATGACTCTTGAGCACTTGCTAATGCGCTCGCTCATGGAGAAAGTCAAGATGTTGATTTCGGCCACACCTTATGAGCCGCAGCCAAAGCCTAAAGAAACTTCTGGTGTAATTTTTTTGCGGTTTCTTAACATTCACGTCTCATGAATCAGCATTTTGTTACTTTTGTTACCATTTTTGCAGCTGCTACACAATTGCTCACTGGCTTTGTGAATTGTGCTGGAGACTCTTGTCGGCCACTGTCCAACAGTCAACAGTCAACAGTTTGTAGATCAACAACTTCTGGGCAACTGGCATTTTAAGCCAATTACCATAGGATTTACATAAAAGCTTCCATGTTAAATTTATTTACAAAAAATAAAAATATAACTATGCTACATCTAGGAAACTACATTTTGTTCAACTCTGACAAGAGTCAAGAAAATGTCAGCTAAAAGAAAAACCATAAACATGAACTTCCCTCATGCAGGAACAGAATCAGTAGCAGTAGCAGTAGCAGTAGCAATTGGCAACAGGTGTAGGCCGAGATACAAGCCAAGAAACCACAAGGTTGACCACTGGCCCGTCCCTTATCTAATAACAACGGCAACTTGACAGCACATAAAAAGGGGAAGCACAGAAAGTGTGAAGCAATCCTAAACACGCTAAACATGTGCCCATGTATTCGAAGAGGTCTTAAGTTGTTGGGAGACATAGATGACAATTTGGCTAACCTAACAGACTTTTTGTTGCTCGACCCAATCGGGTTTTAGTATTTCAGTATTGGCAAATGTTCACATGTATTTGTTACGTGTCAGGATCCCGTCTTGTCATTGTGCACATTTACACTTTTTCAGAGACCAGTTGTCGGTCGGTCTGTCGGTTGGGGAAATCTTGGAAATTGTGACTTCAAATGCGGCACAGACATCAGAAAAGACAACCAATTTGGTTTTAAGCAATTTCCCAAGGGAATCAGTAGCAAATTAGTTGAATGAAAAGGTTCGCTTCCCAGTAGCCTATCCATTGCCTCAAAGCATCCTAATGGGTCATTGCAACTGCTATGGCTGAAAACTTATGAGCATGTCCAAAAACCAACTGTGGGAGCAAATTAAGTAATTATGCAGTTGACTTGCCGTTTTTGCAATTGCCCAAAGCTCCCCCGGATCTGTAACCATTGTCATCTATTTAAGCCGCTTTGGCATCAAAATCGGACTGGGCACATGTATGTACACATACCAATTTCGGGCATAGCCAACCCAAAGCCCAAAACCCAAAAACTGCAATGCCATTCACTGAGCGAATATTGGCCATTGGCAGCGTGTTCCATTTTGCAGACACTGCAACGTTTGTCTTTAACAAAATTATAGCTACGCTTGTACATGGCAATTTCTAAACCGTAGTCCTGGTTCGGGTTCTAGTTCTGCTTTTACAACAGCTTCTGCATCTGCTCTATAGGATTCGGGCCAGAAGAGAGAGGTAAATGGTTGAAATGTGCCAAAAACTCTCGATTCGCAATGCTGGATGCCTGCAACTGACGCGATATCTCGAACTCCTGCTAGGAGTTTGTCTGGCAGTCAATAGTCAACTAACTGCATCAACTGCCTGCCAAGCACGCCCGGTGACTCTTTACTCTGTCTAACTGTCTCTCCCCCTTTATTTCTCTGTCTCTCTCACTCTCTCTCTTTGTCTCATGGTCTCGCCATAACCTCTCCGACATCGTCATGGACATAGACCGGTATCGATATAAGGCATTACCTGCTAAACTGTTTGGCAGCATCACAGGTAGCATGTCAAACAGTTTTGCAATTGTTTAGAAATTGTCTCTCGTGCAAATGCAATTTTCTTCAATTTCATTTGGGCGGACATTGAATGTAGCCACTGTTGTCCCCATAGCCGATGAAACTGACAGTGTCTGCCAGCTGGCGCAGGGCCTAAGCCTGCGCTTGAGCCAATTCCTGGATTGTACTCATATATCTAAAGAGACTTTAATCTATTACAAACAACGAGTGGCAGATTTGTTTTCTGAAATGTAAGCATGACATTTAAGTTATTTTCTTTTTGCATTCTCTTACTTTTCCACGTTGCATAAGGACATTCAAGAGACACTGAAAGACTTGCCAATTGACAAGTTGGGCGTAAAGGGGCGACTAGGGAAAATGGGCGTTATTTATTTGTGGAATAGGCAATGGATGAGGCAGATAGATAAGGTTGAACTGT
This sequence comes from Drosophila putrida, assembly GCA_037043535.1. Classification (NCBI taxonomy): domain Eukaryota; kingdom Metazoa; phylum Arthropoda; class Insecta; order Diptera; family Drosophilidae; genus Drosophila; species Drosophila putrida. The sequence continues at coordinate 56,973 of JBAMBI010000177.1, read as the reverse complement.
ATTGTCATTGTCTATTGATGCTCGTGGATATTGACGTGAGTCACCACAGAGACAGGGACTAAGGTATTGTCTGTGGTCATAGATTAGTTAGATTTGATTTTTGTAATTTCCGCTATCATGGATATAAATAATAGCTCTACAAATAAATGCAATTCAGAACCCTTCAAACTCTTCTCTTCGTTCACATTGAATGTTTGGTGAAAAAAAAGTTTCCTTATGCTAAAATAGCATAATTGAACTGGTAAATATATATGAATACAATTGTGTATGTGCGGAAAACACAGACTTATTTTATCAATTTAATCAATTTAATATTTATTTATGGAAATGGGGATCCACTCGATTAAGAATAATCATGTCAATTTTCGGCTTAAGCTCCGCAAATTTTATTGCTCAAAGCTTATGGTCAGACTAACAAATATATCAAAGCCAAAAGCCTCAAAAAATACCGAAAAAACATCAGAAAACAGCAGAAAAACGTTTTGATACGACCAGTAGCTGTGAACAATGACCCAATGTTGACATTATAATACGCATATTCGAGTATGTAACTAGTGAATCAACAACCGGAACACCCAAAGCGACATCGACAGAAACAGCCGGAACAAGAGGCCGCAGATGCCGCAAATTTCGATGCATACACAGAGCAGAAAAGGCCAGAGAAAAATGTTATAAAAAGAATACATATATATGTATACACAAACATATATGTCTGACAAAAAGGAAAGCATCATAAAAAGTCGAGTAAAAAATGAAATCATATAAAAGACATCAATGCGAAACTATGGGATTTAAAGGCGCTTTAAATTGGCTAAGAATATGCAAGGGCATGGCTCATAAAGTTGCGGTTTCATATCAAAACCCTCATTCCAAGAATACCAAAATGGAGCACAGCAGGAAAGAGAGCAACGAAAATAGAGGAAGAGAGACAGAGAGACAGAGAATAAGAAAAAGAACGCTTAAGTCCTTTGAATGGCTGGTCAGATGCTTCACTCGTACTTTTATAAGACAAGTATTTTATGTACGAGTAATTCAAAGTTAACGATGTGTAAATACTTAGAAGCTTAAAGTGCAAAACCAAAGCCACAACAACAAAGACGATGACCACGGCTATTGCAACCTAAAACCGCAATTATGACAACAGGGTATAACCACTGATACAGCTGATGGGCGAGACTACACTATATATACACTATTCAACACAGAATACAATTACATACTAGTTATCTACAGTCCATAGACCAAATGCTGCCGAAAGCTATGATTTGTCCTGTTGCAGCTATGTATGTACATATGTCTGTAAATTGCATGCACAAATGAGACACATTATAGCCAAAGGGTAGGCCATCAGACTGGACCTGGACTGACCATCGACCATTGACCACAGGCACACAGAAACAGATTCAGAAAAACCGACCACGTCAATTACCCGGCAGCAATTTACTTAAATTAACACCCTGACCAGCACAGCGTAGTCGGTACTCGTCCAACTTTATAACTTCTTTTGCACTCTGCATTCTGGACAATAACAAGAATGCCTGCATTTATTATTGAAACGACCACAAGAACGACCTTGGACAAGCCCCATTCTGGCCATAAGAAACGTAGGACGTCAGAGTCATCAAGTCTGCAAGACAATAAATTATCAAATGACTGCGAAGCTAGGCAATTAGGATTTTTTTTTATTATTATTATTTGTGCTTTTTGTAGTTGATGTTGGCATACAATAATAAGAAGTGAAGGACTGGGTTGCAAATTGAATTTTATACAGACGCTCTATGAGTTGCGAAATGTCAGTTAAATGTCCTATGAGAAAATTCCATTCATTGTAAAATCCATTTAATTGCTAACCATTAAAAAATGTGCAAATGTGCAGCGACTCGTTTAAATTGATTCGTAAATGCTGTATATAATCTTTACTACGCCCTTTTTGTGCTTGTGATTTAATAAGTTTTGTTGTAAGCCAAACTCATTTATGCATATGTAAACGAATATGTATATGTGCTGATTTACAGCTAATGGCTAGGCCTGAATTTTATGTGGGCAACAAATTAAAAGCATGTGCAAAAGCGAAAGTCAAATAAATATAAAACTAAATTGCTTGAAATAAAACTTTTGTGCAACTTTAAGCCGCAATGGCCCTTGCCAAGATAGGGGCAAGGGGCAGGATAAAGGATGAGCCTCAGTGCAGAAGAGGGAATCACATCAAGTGAGCAAAACAGATTTGTCACAAAACCGCAACAGCCAGTAAATCAGCATAAAAGGCGAGTGCAAGTCAAAACATTTCAGAAATTATGACCCGCCCAAAGGGCCGCCGCAGCTTCAGCCGCAAAGGGGAAGACTGTGGGGTTTTTCATTCAACGATAATTGCCTCGGCTGTGGGTGGTTTTCCAAAAGGCCAACGAGGAATGCCAAAAAAGCACCGCAAGAGAAACAAAAACAAAAAAGATACACTGTGAGCATGCTCTCAAATGTGTGTATCTGCGAGGCGGCAGCTGAATTTCATAAGTACAATAATTGCTCCATTTATATGTACGAGTTGTATGTGTATCTGTTAGAGTGTGTGTGTGTGTGTGTGTGTGCGTGTGTGTGTGTAGCCAATGCACAAAAGATGCAAATCAGTCAGACAACCGGACAAGAGAGAGACGGACTTGCCGCAACGCTGCAAACATAAATAAGTTGTATGGCTGAGGCTCAGCCGGCGCTTGCACAAGCCTCCTTGCAGCTTATCCTCCCTCTGCCCCTTGCTCCTTGACCCCAAACATGACCATCGTATTCATAACAACAACAACGGACACTTGTCCACTGCATAGGCTTGAGGCTGTTGATGTTGTTGCTGTTGCATTGTACTGTACATCATCCAAATATGGGATATGGTGGAGACATCGCATAGTTGAGGCACAAGAGCATAACAAACATCTTGTTGTAGTTGTTGTTGTTGTTGTTGTTGTTGTGGCTGAGTTTGTTGCTAGCTCACTTGAACAGACAGTGGACCAGCCAGTGTGACTTCCGTTAAGGCATTGTTTTTAGGTTTTTATTTGGACTTTAAGAATATTCATATATACTCGTACTCCTTCTCGTACATTATACATATTCATAGGAATACGAATGGGAATTTATGTTACATATGTAACTCATGCAGAACACTCTCCACTTGTAAACTCCACTTTTTTGACGCAATGTCGCAAAAACAAAGCAATTAAATGTTGTTGGAAATGTTGTTGTTTCAATGTTTCATAGCTTTATTTATGGCTGGTCAGTTTGATGCTTATTAAATAGTTACTTGCTAAATTTATTTGTTTGGACAACACACAACACACAACACAAGCGAGCATCACATTGAATAATAATTTTAGGCTTTGCACATAACTTACGGTTCTTACACTTGTGGTTATATGACTTTTCTGAGCTATTTATTTTATTTTATCAGCAGAGCAAATTTCAGATTTAATTGTTGCTCCAATTATTTTCCATGAAATATTCCCAAACATAACAACATTCGAAGATTGACGATTTGATAATAAGTTTAAAGCTGATCTGATTAAAGAAAATTTAAATTTTCCATCTTGGAATGCGATTTCCATAATCGGTAGTAGTTCACTTCATGAAAGATGACAATTTAACATTTGTCATTAGAAAGCTGACAATGATATTGGTTGGTTGGTATTTATGACTGAGTATTGCTTAAAGTACCACAATAGTCTTGCCTAAGATCTTATTGGTTCAACTCTTTACAGAACTCTTCACTTTTGTGATGGAGCAACAAAGCCCGACTAGTTGCTTAGTTGCCTTGAACGTCTCTTCCCATAACTCATCCAAATCATTTCCAGCAACTTATATTGCTTCTCAGTTTGGTGGTGTGCAAGTGACACGGCGTTTAGATGTTGAGTATGGGGGAGTGTGCTGTGTTCATCTTCAAGCTACTTATATGTTAGCAAAATGTTCTGTCATTTTGACAACACATACGAGTACATACCAAGTTCAGGCTTTGTCTTACACCAGTAGGGCAAAAAAGGAAAGCGGAAAACGGAAAACCTCAACATCAACTAGAAGCAAGTGACTGAATTGAAAAAGCGTTGAAAAATGTGAAAACGAAGAGTTCTAACAGCAGAAGAAAAGGGCTTGAACCATAATAAAAATTGACTACTCACACACACATTTTCAAAGAGCGAGTAAAATGCTTTTCAAATGCAGTTAACTAGCTTGTTGACATGTTCGCACACAAATTACTGATAAACTGAGGAACATAGAATACAAAGTGGGAGCTCATTTCTTTTTAAACCTTTTTTAGCTGCAAAATAATTTTAGCAATGATATTGCCACGATTATTATTTAAATATATACTATATGAGAATAGTCTGCAGCCGAGCAGAAATAAACAATTTATTGTGCAATTCCACAAATTGCAAGCATGTTCCCTAAACATCAAAATTTAAAAGTAACTTTGATTTGATGTGCAAGTATGAAGGATAGGTCACCAGCCAATCTTATGAAATTGCGTATAAAATATTTATGGTTGCAAAAATCAGAAAAAAAAAATTATAAAAAATACCAAGTCTCTGACCGCCAGTCTGTCTAGGGCAGCCTGCCTGCCACTTCATCCTATGAGGAGCACATTTATCTGTATTTGTAGACATACATCTACATATGCCCATATCAGCATCGAGCAGTTGCATAGCTGACAACATAAGTTGCTCAGATAGCATACTGAGGCCTGCATACGAAATAAAGAAGGTATGCAGAGGAGCGTATAAGGAGCAGACAACATTCAACGAATTGTTACATACTTCTTCGACATATTGTTGGTCAGTACAAGTGTGAGGAGCTTAGGATTTATAAAGGTTTCTTACCATCGCCATGCATCAAGACTGAAAATGTTTGTCTGTTTTATTTTATAATTTAAATTGCTGTGCTTGTCAATCTCATCTGATAAACTTTTAATAGACAGTTTTATATTGTGTCTAAGAAATGTGTGTATATTTTTCTAAAAAAAAAATTTTTTTAATATTGTGCAGCTAAGTACGTACTTATTTTCAATGATCCACTTCTCCTTAATTCTCTCTTCTCTTTATAACCACATGCACAGGATAATCTTAGTTTATGTATCTGCTGTGATTAAGTTTAAAACGTTCCGTACTTTTTGCACAATTTTCGTATTTTAAATTTATTTTTGAGCAAGACAGCCCATGCGGACAAGGCAAACAAGTAATCCAAACAAAAGTATGACAACATTTTTCCTTCTATCAAGAAATGCAATAAACGTTATTGCAATTTGAACTTTTCGATAAGTGAGTGGGTAGGTATGGTCATCGAATTGTGTGTGTGTGAAAATGTATTGGTTACAGATAAACAAATGTTTGTGTACAATGTACGAGTATTGCCATATTTTGGTATTTATTGAGTTTTCCTCTCACAATTACTCAGCTTATATTACTTCCGCCCTGCCTCATCAACCATCCTTTATTTTGGACAATTTTGTGTCAGCCTGTACAGAGTATTTCAACTTCTCATTTCCATTTTCATTGGCAGCTTATCTCTCCAAGCTGTCAACTACTTCAATACTCTTGTAGGGAATATACTAAATTAGTAACTTACTCGAGTACTCAATTGAGGTTGCCTCAAAAGAGCATTTAAAGTAATTAGAGACTGCAATTCACTTTTGGTTAAAGTGTATGAATTAAAACGGGGTGATTTTGATCTGATTTATGATTTTAGAGATAACTACTACAATTTAGTCCCTGGCTGAGCGCTTTAATATCTTTAAAAGCTGTTTTTTAAAAAAAATTGTACGGGAAATTGCATTATAATTATTTAAGTGATTTAGCCCTTAAAGTTAACTTTTAGAATTTATTTGTTGGCGCTTAACTTTAAGAACTTAAAGAGCTTTAAAATTTGTGGGAATTTAAATTATTATAATTTAATATATAAAACTAGTTAGTTTACTTAAAGCTTCTTCTCTAATCAGTCCCAGTAATTAAGATATCGTACAAGTAAATGTATGTATCTTATCTTAAAGTTCAATGATTTATCGTATCAATTCTGGACCAATCGAGATGGGAGAGTGAAATACACTACACCTATAACCACAATGAATTTACTTGCTAGTAGTAAATTACTAAGTTTGTAGAAGTAAGTAATTGCCAGTTGCTTTTGCTGCAATGATTTTGCGGAAATTCAATTAAAATCGTTTGTTGTTTTGTGTTGTGCTATGTTGTGGCAGTTCTTGTTGCTGCCCCAACAAAATTAAACTGAAATCAATGGTGTGATATGTATCTAAGGCGGCATTGAGGAGCTTCACTTCACAGCTTGAATATCCATCGCCACACACCCAACACCCCAAAAAACCACAGCTGAAATGCTTGAGCCACAACCCAATAACTTAATTGGAAAAACGCATCAAAGCCGCTTCCATGAGTCTGTGGGGGGCAGATATAGCCTCCGGGTGCACTTAGAGAACTGACTGAACCTTAAAACTTGGATTCGTTGAAGCTACTTGAACAAAAAAGAACAACAACAAATGAAAATAACTGTCAATGCAGCTGGTGCCCACGAAGTACGCAGTGCCCTGCGGTAAGTGGCAAAATTAAGGTTATTTTTTAACGCTGCTTTGCAACTCTACCGCACTTCTCTCTACCACTTTCATTTGGGAAAGTGAGCAGCCCAAGTGGGCGGTGGAGGCAAATTAAATTGCAACTGACAAAAGAGCAAAGTCAAAACAGGCATAAACAGATTGCCTACATCGCTGGCCGACTTCCACTTTAGTATGTCGCCACAACACGGAAGTCGCGTTTGTTACCACAGAGCGCATCCTGTCTTTGGTTTTGGCGCTGCCAACCACTGCCACTCGAATTTTGAATTACGAGTTGCAGCCAACAGTCAGCAGTCAGGCCAGGCCAGAACAGGACAGAACAGGACACTACCCGCTCTGTCCATAGTCCCCGTTCCACCTTCAGTCCTAGTCCCTAGTCCCTAGGCGAGCGTGTTTAGCCGCATCCTGCCTGCTTTTGAAAGTTTTATGTAGCGCACTTTAGCAGCATCACAACTTTGCAAGTGTACATAAATTTAATTTCATTTTATGAGCAGGCCCAACATCTTTGGCAACTCTAATACAGACACATAAACACACACTCGCCAACTGTAAATTTTATACCCAACTAATGTGATTTTATTTTTCGCTTTGCTATTTTTCAGTGTAGTCACTGCCCTTTTGGCCTACCGCGCCGTGGGTGCCAGGAAACTGTTTGGGTGAGTTAAGTATGAATTATGTTGTTTTAGTGTACGGACCAGAGTTTGAAAACTTATTGAAATATGCTAGGCATTGCTATGGCTATGGCAGGAGGTAGCACTTTTGTGCCACTATAAACTTGTGTCCTTTTAAGCTTAATTGAAAGTTGGAGAGCTGAACCATTGCCCATAATGCAATAGGGACTGCAGCTCAAAGTTTTTGAAAGACGCGCCTTTTTGGGCCGCCAGCAGTAAATTACCAACAGCTGTTTTGCTCTTTGAGTGGTTGTATGAACAGGTACCCAAATGCATTCAAGTGGCACCTGTTTACCAAAAAAAAATATAAAAGAAAAAAGAACCAGGTTACTTGCAACAAAAATACTGATGTTAAGTTAATAGACGAGCTGACTTGCTGACTTGCCAACTTGAGAAAGTTTTCGGGTTTGCCACACAATTCAATTGGCATTGATCAACTTGCTGTTGAGACGAAAATATCAAATGTCCTGGACCGAACCACTTTGGCATTGTTTTGTTTAGGTTTTTGTCATCAACAACAGCTATGTATATCAACATCGAACAGATCTACACATGCACCCTTTCACGCACAACAAATTTTGTGCAAAACAAGACACCAAGCAAAAAGATAGAAAGAAAAGAAACAAACGCCAAATATCTTTTGCAGCTGCTCATAAAAATGTCAGATACATAGCCACCGCATTCTTGATAACCTCCTATTTACCCCAGCTGTAGTTGCATTTGTGCACAATTTGTTATTTGATTTCTTTTACAGTCATGCAAAACTTTAACTTGAAAGTTTCAGCAGAGGAAACGAGTTGCAACAGTAGAAACTCCGGCTTTGGAGTAGCTGCTTGGTTGACACAACGGAAATAGCTTGAAATTGTCAGCTGCGCAATGATGCACATTAAGTGTCAAGTGTCAGACTCTGCCAAAAGCTGGTTGACAACAACAGGCAACAACATTTGTGGCAACCGCGAGAGAATAACTGACAACTGACGCCGCCTGTCATACTGTCATGGGGAAGGAGCAATCCATTGCCTAGAACGGCTCTTGTACATATGTATATATAGTATAGTAACATATATACATATGTACGTGTGTATTATATGTACATATATATACTTATTTTGTTTAGCTCGTCTTCCACTTTTCCCAATTTCCAAACGTGCTGCCTGCTGCCTTTGTGTAAACAAATCTAGAGCCAAGCAATTTCTGGGATATTTTTAGGACAAACACAATAACAGTCTACCATGGCTCCATAGCGACAAAGACGACAACGTCGCCGCCATGCTCAATATTTATTTGCGTAACCATTTTCACTACCCAAACTGACTGAGCTACCACCCTGACCACCCGCGGACTGGTTACATCCTCTGATGCCTGTAGAAGATGCCGATGAAGATGATATCCCATGGACTTTTCAATTCCGGCTCAAGTACGTGCCTCGCTTGATTTGCAATCCTTTGAAGTTGCACGCTACTTGCCAGTTGCCAGTTGCCAATTGCCAGTTGCTAGTTGCCAGTTGCGAGTTGACTGGAATGGGAAAAGCAATGATATTTTGACGCATATTTGTCAAAAGTGACATATGTCATCGGCATTTGTTTGCCGTGCAACTTAAGTCGTATTTTGAACTTACGAGATGCGTGCAACAAACAGCAAACAGAACAACTTTGATTTCCAAGCCATGCACTTTCAAGCATAATTGAAAATGTTGAATAAAATTATCCCTTCATACTCTGGGCAAACATTTGCTGGCTCGTGCGCCTGAGCTTATTCAATTGGAAAAGTTGTAAAATCAACAAGTCATTGACAAACAGCGGACCAAGCGACAATGTTACAAACAAGCTAGCAAAATACGATACTGTGCTTATTTGCATATAAAACAGATAAAAAATGCAGCGTAGTAAATGATTGACTATCACATACTCTTTATGAAAAGGACACATGATCTAAAAATTAAGAAACATACAAATATCAATTTTATAAAATTCAATAAAACTTCTCTTTTTCATAATAGTTAATAAATTCTCGATTGCTTTTAACTTTTGAAAATGAGCACCACTATTGAAAAATAAAGCTATTTAGGGTATGCTAATAGACATACACAACCAGAAGCAAAACAGGGTTCAGCGAGCAGGGTCGTCAGGTAGCCGCTGTTACTCAAGTACATGAAACAGTTACCAGCGTGGTAAAAGAGCACAGTCAGAAATAGAAACAGAATGAGACAGCACACCCATAAGTGTTTGTGTGTGAGTTTTGGTGAGTGCAACAAATAAACATATAGTATCATGTAGCATAAAAAGCGAAAGGATGCAAAAAGGAACACTGCATACTAACGTTAAGGATATGTGTTTTCCCACACATATGATGACATATACAGATAAGAGTGCTTTTCAAGTGCTTTTGAAGAAAACAGGTGAATTTAAGAATTTTCAATTACAAATTATTAATTCTGTCACAAATGTGACAAAGGGATTCGAAAAACGCACTAAACAAGTGAAGAAATGGAGATGGATTTTCCTATAATGCTTTTAAACATTGATCCTATTAGGGACAAGCTCATTCATTTTAAAAGTGATTTAATTTTTGTGACAGCAAGCAATGGCAAAATTGAAAAGCCCTTAGTTAAAATTGAATTTAATAGCCAATGGCACTAGAGTTTAAAACAAACAATCTACATAAGCTCAACGTCATATGATTTCAAAATGTAGCAATGCAAATATCACGTATACGCCAATGTGTACGAAACTGACAATGCTGACAAGGACAAAACCAAAATCGCCACTTTAAAGCAAACTTGTTGACAACTTAAAGCCGATACTGTTGGAAACTAACCGTAACTAAAATACCAGTTTACTTTATGCCAGCATTGTCCGGATGACCAGCGAGAATTTTGCAATTTTTGTGCAAATGATGCCCACCGGAAGAACGGAACCCAGACACATGGCTCAGAACTCCATATGCACCGGCACCAATGAACCAATGAACAACAACGGAACGTACGATGCATTGCATATCCGCAGAATCAATTTTAAGCTTGTGTCGTCCAATAGTTAATGCCTCTGGCCATCGAAAAAGTACAACAACTTGCGACATACTCGTATGTAACTGAACGCTAACAATAACACAAAATGGTCAGCGGCAAACTGTCGTTGAATAATCAGTGAAATTAAAAAATGGTTTCAACTTTAAAAAAATATTAACAATGGAGTTTAAAAAAAAAAATGTCACCTTAATCTGCAGTCATTATAAATGCAAAAATTACGTAAAAATCAAATATGAACTATAAAAAAAACATGTGTTTCCAAACACAAATATACACTTATCGACGAGTATGGACATTGATTTACTCTTGAAATATAAAGCTTTTGTGCATTTTAAATACAGTTGCTTATTAAACTGCCCTCGTACACAAAAAGGCTGTACAACAGTACGTATCACTCGAATGTTGCTGCTTTTATTGTGAGCGTTGTTCTTATTGTTGCTGTTGTCAGATTTAAGCCAATTTCCGTTCATTTTGACGCTTCCGCTTACATACACATACATAGTACATATAGAACACATAGAATGCAATGTATGTATTTACTCTTTTTAGCCAAACCTGAAAATACACACACACCCACACACACACGCACAGAGACAAGCTTTTGCACAGACACAGTATATACATAGTATGCAAAATATGTGTGTATTTACTCTTTTAACCAAACCTTTTGTTTTTCGGTTTTGTCTGTGGTCACTGTTGTTGCTGCTACTATTGTCGTCATTGTTGCTGCATGCGATGTTAGTCAATTGTTAGTTAGTACGATGCCATATCAGTTGTTGTTTCAATGTATATATGTGCTTGTTGGAATTGTAAATACTTTTGTATTAAATTGCTCACTTCACATAATTAATCTTAAAGAGAGTTAAAAAAAAGCATTGCAAATGTAAACATCTTGTTTTCTTGTACAAACAACACACAACGACAGCTGACAAAAACAAGGGGATTTATTATCCATTGCAAGGCAACAATAAAAAGAGTAAGATAAAATCAGATTATTATAATCAATCTTTTTTGATTTTATTTCGAATTGGTTAATTTGGTTATACCCTGGTTAAAGCGATTTAAAGGTTATACGGCTATTAAAGGTTATACGGCTAAATAAACTTAGGGTTCCTGTAGTCCAAAGGTCTCGACAATTAGGTTTATTACTTATATTGCATCATTCACATGTTTTTGACATAAGTTTACAACTTTATCTTCATCCTTATATAGCTCATTTACTAAAAGAGTGACACATCTCCCATATGATTTACATAGGAGATGTGTCGTTGTTCTAGTAAATGAGCGATATGAAATATTTTCTACTTTTTAATTTGAATCAAATGAAATAAATTGAATTGAGCAATTTGCAACCAGTCAATGAAACGCACAATTAGTCAAACAAACTCACGAACGGAAATCAAAAATTGCATTCCCACATGTCAAAAAATCTACAGGAGTAATTATACAAATACAAAATAAAACTAACACAGTTGATTGTATCCACTTTTTGCATTCGTACACAATAAATAGAGATATGTATACTTTATACATGCAATATGTACTTTGATAACTATAGATACATATACATATACATTTATGTATGTATATTCATTGAATATTATTCAAACATATGGATACATAGCCGTATAGCCAGATAGACATAAAATACACAACATATGCATAGATACATGTAAATAAATGAAATTTATATTATACAATTGCACTTTATGGAATTTGCAACCCCCACAAAGTCCTACTCGAATTTCTAAATATCAACAGTGAGTGAAAATGGAAATTGAGTTTGGAAGAGATAAAAAGAGTGGAAGGAGATGAATAACATAGTGTCATATATTTATTTATTCAAAAGTTACTGGCATGAATGAAAATAAAGAAATAAAATATTTGGATGCAGTGTCGATTGTTGTTCGACCGACAAGACCGACCGACAATACCTTAAGTTTTGCAAATATTTTGGGATATGTGCATACGTGCATACCTGAATGTGTCACTCTGCAATCCACTTGCATAACAGAGTATATGCACAATTTAAGGAAATCTTTTAGGAAAAACGAGAACAAGGGAAATTGGCATGAAATTAAACAACAAACAAAGCATTGCTAAACAAATAAGTAATTATTTGGATTTTATCAATTAAACCAACTGTTTGGGTATACATATAATGATTTTACCGCGACCCAGAATATCAACAGATGCCGTCACCGCCTGGTGGTCGATATTCAGACACACACATTTACACCACACTCATACACACACACACACATACACACAAAAATAAAGTCGCATTAATATGCAGTCTCATTCAGAATGTAGTCGGTGGGAGCAGCAATTCACCAATTCGCTATTCGGTATCCATTTGTTTACAGTTCGCGGCTCGTTTTCGAAACAATTCATGGTTCTTTGGGTCATTGTCAACATGAAGCTCGGATTGCAAAGTTGCTGAAAGAGATGGACAAACAAATGCCACAGTTTTCCGGATAACCATTATTATAACGATGCATTTCGCGAACGGACCGTGAGTGTGTACACACATGTTGGTAGAAACCTGGGCGCTTTGTATGCATTTGCATACGAGTATAATCCATTTGACATTATGACAGGGCATCATCCGACGGCGCTGACATGTGAATATTGCGTTGCAATTAAATTGTGAGCTTACCCAGTTTCCAGTTCCCAGTTGCCAGTTGCCAGTTTGCAGCTTTCATTTTCCCTTGAAAATACAGCTGACCAGGCAAGTTTTTAATGAGCTCGATTTGCGTTCTTTTAATTAAAAACTGTGGCAGAGGCATCGCTGTTTGTTTACGTTTGTTCCTGCCCTTTTTACGCTTGATATTAAAACTTTGCAAGCCATTGGTCCGAAGGAATTTTATTAGTGCGCCATATGGGCGTGATCAACGTCTGATTTCCGGTGCTATGCGATGAGGAAAGGATATAGCAAAAGTTTTTGTAACTATTGTTGTAGTTGTTGTTCGAGAGGACCATTTACTCACACACACACACATGTGTGATTTATTAGAGCATATTTGGTAGAAAGTTGTTTACTTAAAGTGCTGGCGACCCTCAACATCTGGTATCAAGTTTTTTTTTATTATTTACGTGAACATATACAAATGTGTGCAAGAGTATCTGTGAATGGCACGAAATTAATAATGCATAATGAGCTGAAACTATGAATGTGCCTTTGATTGAGCTACTTATGCACATCCGAAAAAGAAACTAATGGGTATATACAGTTGATGGTGAAGTTTGTTACAGTCCAAAGTAGTATTTCTTAGTATTCATCAAGTGTTTCGCAATTTCCAATTATACTGTAAATGAGGATTTGTGTCCCTAGGTCCTTAAGTATCTGATATCTGCTCATTTCAAAGCAAATCTATCTTCTCACATATATTATAACATCTTTATTAAATCCTTTATCCAATCTTGCATAGGCGTTTTCCAAGGAGTGTTCCCAGGTTAACCACCGGAAAGCCCCAAATTGAAAGCACATATTGACAAAAACAAGTAGGGCATATTAATGTGCAGGTGACTAGCAACCTTTCTGAAAGAAGTCATCGATGAAAAGTATAACAAGTAAAAAAAAATTGAAATCGTTGCCTACTTATGAGCATACATTTAATATGCAACTTTCTGCTGCACAGGAGAATATATATTAAAATACTGCTGACAAGAGCATGCCGGCACACATGTTTAACAATCCATATTGCCATGTATTTCATTTTTATGATGACTTACGCCTCACACCCTATAGCAGGAGAAACAACAGTAGCACCGCCAGCAGCAGCAGCAGCAGCAGCAAAAATGTTTATTTGGCGTGTTGCTGCAACACAAATAATTGTCGAGCAGCATGTGGCGTGTGTGTGCGTGCGTGATGATGTGTTGAATTTTATTTATGATTATGTGCGTTCTGTCTTTATGACCATGACGCTCATATCGCATATATATCAAATATTTCCACCTTATTTTGAGTTGTATGCAAATTGTTGGCAGCTGACACAGAGATATAAATATTAGTCACACACAGGCGTTGTATTGGAAAAAATAATTGCAAATTGTGACACACTCGTGGCCCCTTAATTTGCTAAACTATTCTTAGTTAGTGTGAAGCGCAATTTATCGTTATGTTGATGAAAAACTTTAAGCTGTCCCTCCTCTAGAGCAAGTCCATACTTCCATCAAACTAAAACGGCGCCAGCTGCAAGCACAGAGCACTCTATGAATATATCGAGTTTTATACATACTCGTGGTGCAACTGATATACGAATACATATCCAGGAAAAACTCATTCCTGTAGAAAGCTTCTATGGCAGCTACAGCCACCGCGGCTTGTGTTCATGTGTGCGTAAAGTCCATTACCATGAAAGACAAACAAACAAGCGCTCTGAACGTCCAAGCACCACGAATTTTTAGACACTTCATAAACAACGGGGCAACAAAAAAAAAACACTAGAGAAAAATTGGAGTGAATTCAAATTGAACGACAGTTTTTGGGAAAACCGTTTAACCGTTATATGCTGACAGTTTGCACTAAAATTATAGCATATGACAGAATAGAAGAGTGAAACATATCTACAAATAATCTTATTTCAAACATACTGAAGCTGCCCGAAAATTAATCTTTTTTAATTCCATTGAGCTGAATAAAAATCTGTGGTTTTCTTCTTTCAATTCAGTTGAAAGTTATAGCCTTTGATTTGATTAAATTTGCTTTTCCTATTAAAAACTTGAAAGGATAAGCATGGAAACGAAGCGGTCAAAGAATAAGACAATTTCATTGTGAGGATTTATTATAACTTAATCAACTGAAAGTTTAAGACACATCACTTGATATTTATCGTTTGTTATCTTATATCTCTTTCAACGCAATAGGATACAATTAACAGAACACTGATGTAGTAAGTAGCTTGTTGTCTAATTGAATGGGCCAATGTAAATAGATAGAAAATAGACAATTATTGTTAACAACATTGGTCACACCGATAAGCCAATCAACTAAATCAACAACACGCATACGTCATGTATGCCAATCTCATACTCAAACAGAGACACACATAAACCTACAACGTTTTCGTATATTTAAGGCTTAACATTTGGTCAGAGAGAAAGGCGATTGAGATAGACATTAAAGGACAGGAAATTGTTTGAAACGTTTTATTGAATACAATGACAACTGCAATAACAGGAAAATACACTCAGAAATAAATAAATATTTGCTAAAGAGAACTAATTTCTAATAAGATTTGGCCAATGAAATCGAATATTATTTTCACAACATTGTGTGTACAAAACCTGCGAAACATAAATATACATACGTACATAGAATGTATTTCGACTATCAACGCCCACCGCATAGTTCAAATGTAAATCAAACTGGCATACAAGTATTTTAATTAAATATAAAATAGCAAGTTTTATATCTTTTCTGCCAATATTATTTCTACATTGCAAATGTTTTTACTAAAATTGTCAGATTTACGAATTTTACAAAGCAATAAAAACAAACCTTTGAGGTACAATCCAACACATTTAGCATAGTAGCACAAAAAATTAGGCTGTAGTTTCAATTTGAGCATGCTCGGTTTACTAAAATCAAGCAAAAATTTCAAATACACAAATTGTTCAGCCGGGGCTCAACTTAAAGCAGTACACACACACACACACACTCACACAAACTTAAGCACACACACAATATGCGGATATGGTGTGGTGTGTGTCTATTTCACACCTCAAGAGTGCTGAAATATGGCAACAAAAAGGAACGAAAGCAGCATGCATCCAACTGACTCCCATCCACCCACCGACTGACAAGCAGGGTGCAAATTTTCTACCTAGCAACTTGAACGTGTTGCTGCGGGCCGTTCGTGCTTGAAAAGTTTTCTAAACATAACTGCAAGGTCTGAGATGTTTGTTTGTTTTCCTTACTTTTTTCTGCATCTATGCACACATTGCAAATTCACTTGGTTTCACATTGTTGTTTATGTGACTGTTTTTGTTATCATGACTGAGGGACCTGCCTGGGCATGTGCTCATCATCTGTTGTCATCCAAAGAACATACTCCATAAAAGGATCGGCATTTTCTTAGCTAAGCTGAAAAAGTGGAATTCCTGCTCTTATTATTAATTTTTTTTTTCCTATTACAAACCCAATAAATGACGCTCAACTACATAAAATTATATTTTTAAATTTAACCAAATGGTTTAATTTCTTTGATAATACTAAGGAACATATAATAAATTTTCATATTTGACAACAATTTATGTAAATGGAACATTTTCAACAAATAATATAGGAACATCACTTCATATAAAAAGAAGAGGGACAAAGCAACTAGTGCCCTAAAAAACAAAATACACACCTTTGTTTATTAGTGTGGAAACCAAGAAAAAAATATTTTGTATGACCCTGACAAATCAGTTTTCCCTATATAAGTATGTAATAAGCATCAAAATTATAACAAACTGTGACCCAAACGAAAAATAAAAAAGCCCAACTCACACATTGATTGCTGTGGGGAGGTGGAGGTAAACTGAAATTTCAGTGAAAAATTCTATTGAGAAAACAGACGACTTAAAAAATAGAAAACGTACAAATTCATAGCAATTGATTTGGCTGCCAGTCATGATGCCATGCAATACACCAAGAATGCCTCACCATGACTGTGTTTTCATAGCTTTTATGCTCGTATACGCTGATATCTATAATATTGTGTGTGGGTATGTGTGTGTGTGTGTGTGGGTGTGTATATGTATGTATCTACATATATGTGTATATGTATGTGTACACCTACATTCTATAGTACAAAAAGCGCATATGTCGCTCGATTTTTGTGAGTTTCCTGTTTCACCATCGAAACGGCATTTATAAAAATCATACGCACTGTTGTACCAGCAGCACACGGCAATGTCAATATATTCTTATGGGCTGTCAGGAGACGAAGCCCGCGCTCTCCAACATACGCAACGTCAATTTTGACAAAAAGCTGTCGGCTGCTTCATGTCATTGCTTTTGCTGGGATCATAAAAACACGACACCAGTTTATTTGGCCGGAACTGTCATTAGCACCCTTAATCCACTTTGCTGCCGTGTGACGCTTTATATAAGATTGGCAAACCAAACAAATCAAAGGACATTGTCATTTTAACTTGTAGTCTGAAACGTGAGTGATTGGTCCTAATTGAAGGTGACACAAGACATCTCTCGAGATTGAGAGAACGCATAAAATATTCCACCCAACAAATGTAATATATAAATAGTCTTTCGGGGAAGGACACTACGAAGGTACATTTCAAATAATTGTGAATCAACTGTAATATTTATTTGGAAAATAGATT
Source organism: Drosophila putrida (assembly GCA_037043535.1). Classification (NCBI taxonomy): domain Eukaryota; kingdom Metazoa; phylum Arthropoda; class Insecta; order Diptera; family Drosophilidae; genus Drosophila; species Drosophila putrida. The sequence goes on along the minus strand of JBAMBI010000177.1, from coordinate 39,353 downwards.
TCCACGAAAACTTGTTTCAAAACTTATGAGTACATACATATGTCATGACCTAAGATTCAACTACAACGTTTATTTGTTACTCTCAAAATATTAATGTAGATATTAGAAATGCATTAAGCAATGGCCTGAATTCAGAATTAATAAATATAACGCCAGCTAGCGCGGCTTGTCGTCCTGATCAAGAATATATATACTTTATGGGTTTATATACTCTATAGGGTCTCCTTCACTGCGTTACACATTTCGTTACAAAATTATAATACCTTCAGCAAGGGTATACAAATAAAAAACATCAAGTTACAGTATATTTTTGGAAGCCTCTTTATTATTACCTTTTACCATTTGACAAATCCTTTTTAAGTTAATGAAATAGTCACAGTACAAACTAAGCTATAAATAAAAAGCATCAGATCTAGCCTAAAAAGGGGCCCTAGTTACTCGGGTAACCTCTTAAGCTCAAGACATACCCCATCCCTCACGCACATGCGCCATATGACACACACTCAAATTGGAGAAGCGGTAAAAGTTAGACAGCTAAACTTCAAATGACAATTGTCTGGGAGTGTGTGAAGGCGTGTACACCTATGGGCGTAAGACACAAGTTGCACGACATAAAATTGGCCAATTTAAAAGTGGATATACTCATAGAAGAGAAAATAGGTAAATGTAACGCCCAAACAACAGGCAGGTGGCAAAATGTTCGCCTGGTAGGGTGGGTGACGGTGTTTTTCGGTCATCCCTTATCACCCAAAAGGCAAAAACATTTGAAACTGTCAATCAGCGGCAACGAAACACGCCAACAAACAGCCAACTAATTGGTTGAAATGCAGAACAGAAAAGGCGGCATTGAGGCAAAAAGTTAAAAGAAAACCAAAAATTGGCGCTGCCAAAAAGTTTAACGCTTATTACACCAATGCCATGCAAAAACCCAAAGAATGAAAGAAAAATCTTCAGCTGTAAAAAATGGCGTCAGGATTCATTAGCAGAGCACGCCAAGTGGGCAACTTTTGAGCAAGTCTATTGCACCGACCGACAGTTGCCTTGGCTAATTTAAATTCCTTTGACGCCACCACCGTCGCCGTCGCCGTCACCGTCGCCGTCTTATTAGGCATAGCCGGGCTTGACAGCTTCTTAAGCGCTTGAATGATTGACATCAAAAAGGTTTCTTTGCAATTTTTAGGATCACCAACTGGGGCAGAAAAAGCAACAGCAACAGATAATTAAATATATATTCTTGTATTATGGAAATAATTAAAAATGCGCATCATTAACACAATTTTACGCTGATTTTTGCATTTTGTTTAACTTTGTCGGCATTCTTCCTCCTCTGTTGCTATTTGAGTTTGCATTTACTTAAGTTAAAATTACATGACTGCGCACTTTGTGGCTTTTTAAGCTTTTATTTGAAGGGTATACAAATTATTCTGTTTCTATACATATACAAACACTTAGTCGTATACGTAATATTTTGTATGTAAAGTCGAGGAAGTGCCAAGAATGTTGGGTGCAGTAAGTCAAAATCCCAATTCCGTCTACCGGGTTGGCATTTCAATTCGGACAGCGGGTATACAAGAAAGGTTTCACCAGCAAATTTCGTCTAATTTCAACACTCATTTTGTAAGTCTATTTAGCATTTGTTGCCTCTATAAATAATATTTGCATGCTGGGTACGCTTACAAATATACAGATAGCTATTTTTAAATAAACATTAAGATTTTCAGGGCTTTTATTTCTTTCTTTTTTTTTGGTCTTGCTGACTCTCCTTGCGCGACTTTCTTTTGTTTTTTTTTTAACGAATTAAAAAGCACACAGTTTTGTTATAGATAAGCCACTTGAAGATTTACGACATAGCCGGAGACGAGCTGCTGTTATTATTGTTGTTGCCTTTGCGACTGTTTTGTGCAAAATTCACTGACTAAACTGTGAGAGAAATATAAAGATAGAGAAAAAGAGAAGGAGGGGAGTTGGAAGAGAGAACATAAACAACGCACGCCATTTTCAACGATTTGGCATGACAAATCCCGCACGATTTGGAGCTGTCCGTGTGTCTGGCAAACGCAACTTTGTCGCAGATTTATATGCGATGTCAGTGCAAACGGTTTATCACTTTGGCCTAGGCCTGTTCGTACCTTTTTACAGGCCGCCAGAAGGCAAACGAAAGCAGAAAGAAGTTTAGCGCGATGCTAAGCCAATTTTAGACAAAACTGCCAGGACAAAGGTTGAACATTTTTGAAGAAGCAAATTCTCTCTAGATTTAGTGCAATTTCATTTACTTTTGTCTTGGAATTTAGTGAGATTTGTAAGACAGGCGAAGATGTCGCATACTCGTAAAATTGTTGTCATAGAGTTTTCCAGTTAAGAATGTAAAAGGCCGATTCTATTTGATGTCTGAATAGTTCAAAACTGATGAAAATGCAATTAATTGTTAATTGCATTTATCGATAATTTAAACGAATATAAATTGAAAAGTAAACACAACACAATCACTTTTTATAATGAATCTATATACGTATGTACGTATTTTAAATATATATTTATTTATCAATTGTGATTGTGCATATACAAATAAATATATCAAAATGTTGCTTGTTAAAATTTAATGGCGTTTTTAGTAGGTCATTTATCATAAAGTAGCGACGGGCCAACACAATACCACTGATTGGGATAAGGCAACGACTATATGTATATCAGACAATTGATAAATGAGATGTCGCATAAAACATTTTGGCTTATTACCACACACACAAGAGTCCTGTAATCACTTGCACACATTAGTAAATCACAACAGCCAGTTAAACGCCCAATTCTGAGTGGACTGAAGGGAAATAGGAGGCAGACATCACAACTGACTGTTACAATTAAAATTATTCAAGCTCAATTTTAGCGAAATAATATTTGCCCAAAAAGCAACAAAACAATAAACGATGACAGGCGAATAATTTGATGAATTTGATTAGATTTTGATGCAAAAAATAATTACATGCAAATTTATTTAAATGCATGTTTACCCGCGTAATTGCTGCAAAATTTACGTTTCATTTAGCTGTCCTCGACGGAGACGGCGCGGCGACCGAAAACAAAAAAGGACACAAGCACGGCCAAGCAATTGACCAAATGGCCAAATGGCCAAATGGCGGCAATGAAAAAGCAGCAAACAGATTATAACTCCCAGCTGACGTTGTGGGCTATATTATTTTGCCATTGAAAAATGCGGCGTTGAATGCCGCTGTGACCCAAGTGGATTTTAATTTTTCAAAGCTAACCAGTAGGGCTAGCGACCCTTTTTTATACGCTTGGGCTTGGGCCAGTCTGAGCTGGCGTGGACTGGCTTGATCTGGCTATGTTTGTTTAAGCATCACCGGGATTTACTGTTTGACTGTTTGCTGATTGATCCCTTGGGTGAGACAGCATTTGGTGCCAGCGTAATTAATTTTCCTTTTTGAATTGTGCATCGCAGTGGACGAGCATCAAATTGTCACGTAATTATATTTTGTTTTAATGATGTCTCGTGCCCGCCACGAAAAGTCAATTAATATTTTGGAAAATTAGCAAATTTAGATTTGACATCGACATTAACGCGGAGACCGAAACCGAGACCGAGACAGACAGCGTGTTCTTTAATTATACTCTTTGGTCACATTTTCAATCATGCTGTGATTTTTAATTTTCATTAACATTGCAGTCGTTGCCCAAATTGTGTAATAACACCTTTCTTGCGAAACCCTTTGATATTCGTTGCTATATTTATTTCTTTAATCAGGGAGAGTCGTAATCGCTTTGGACAATATACATAATTGAGCTAGAAATTAGGTTAATAAAATTATAATACAACTAAACTATTGTTATACTTCTACAGTCAAAGTCATGACGAATACAAAAATCATCCTAAAAATATGTACTATGTGATAAACATCTTTGAACTTTGATACTTACCATATTTATTTTCCTGACTTTCAAAAGTCATTCAACTTTAGCGAAGATCTCGACTTAAATCCCTTTGTACGATGCCGCTGATAACAGGCAAATGATTGCCTCAATTAATTACAAAAACTTTTGTGTGGTGATTACACTACTTTCAAGCCAAACCTTGCCTGTTTCAGTCTTCAGTATTTCGGCTAAAAACAAACAAGAAAAATTATTCGGTTTAACATAAGCTTTTATAGATAAAAACTATATATGAAATCCGTATTTATAATAGTAAAGTACTGCTCCTCTTGAATTAATTGAATACTGTAGTAGTTATGATTTATTCTACGAAATACAAATAATACAATCTATAATATAATTTTACTTGGTTTGATAGATTTTTCTACTTGGAGCACATTTTTAGCTCAATCTCAGATATCGGAGCCATGTTCCTCATTCGCGATACAAAACTCTTTTATTGAAATTCTTGCCGTTAGTTCTTCTGTCCATAATATTTGTACCTTATAAACATTCATATGTGAAGCTCCTACCACCTGAACTTATTCAGTTCGTGGCTCTGTATGATTCCTTCGGGACTGAGGAGCTGCATATTCATGCCATGGCTTGACTTGAGTATATTCCATCTCTTCAACACTCACATACGAGTACAATAGGTACATGCCATAGTAGGTGGTTGCATCAGTATGAATTACTATCAATGGCGTGCAGAATAAATTGAATTTCATTGCATGACGACGTCAATTAAAAGCATGTAAAACTCAATCGCCAATGACGTATTTAAAATGCAGTTCAGACATCAGCGACATGGCAGACATGGCAGACATCAGACGCCCAGAACGGACAAGAAGAGACGTCACTTAATGAGTCGGCAAATGGCTGATAAAAATGCACAGGCAATATGAAAATCACTGAGAGCTGAAACTGTCGCGGACATTGGTATTGGTACGTGGTTTGCAAAGTTGCCGAAACGAGCAGGAAACATTGATAAAAGTAGCAACTGGCATTGGGCAATAATGATTCGATATGCCTGGCTTAATGACCAACCATTAAATGAATCATGCCGAGAGCTCTTTTAAATGATTTAATACACAACATTTTATAATAGACAATGGAAACTTTTTTAATCAAACTTTAAATGAAAATTTAAAATGAGATTACAACTTCAAAAGAAAAGAAACAACAAAATATTAATAAATAAGTAAATAGTTTCGAAATTTTTTAGTGTACATATTGCACAATACTTGCAGCACTTATTCATTTAAGCAAAAAAGCCCATTAACAATTATGAGTTTCCTTTTGCCAGCGTGTAGCTGCAACTTAAAAGTAAAGCTCACTACCATTGACTTCGGCTCAGGGCTTTGTTTTAAACCGCCAACAGTTTGTAAGGCTGCTCTGTTACCATACCATGGAGCATAAAGCGATAAAGGCCTCGTTCTCATCAACAAAAAGCGAGAAAGCAAGACGAAGGCGAAGACGAAGACGAAGACGCCTCACTTCCAGTTTTACTTTTGAAGTTTTTAATTCTTTGAATCTTAATGACTTCTCGTAATAAGTTTTCATTTCTCGTAATTTCTTAGGTTAATAGAATCTTTCCAGCTTGCTGCTACAGCTGCCGTGTCGAGAAACTATAAATGAGACAACAGTGGGATCAGGTATGCGGAAATATGTTGACAAAGCCGCTTAACTATGAATAGAAAATTAAATGCATGAAACGCTTTTCACAACCGCTCAGTAAAATACATTTATGCCAATCACTTTATATATGTTGACAATTTAGCCATAATTAGACCGACTGCTTATATTTGAGCCCACGGTTTGTACATTTCCCATTGAAACTTTTGCACTGGGAAGAAAAAAAGAACCATTATTACGAAGTTGACACAGAGTCAGTCACTAGTAGAGGGCTGCCAAGAAAAACGCAGACGATAATAATGACAATGACGATGAGTCGAGTCCTTGCAAAGCATTTCCAGCTATGAATATTATTCAAGAGGAAGCACTAGGAATGCATAAAAGTCAACTACATAAAAAGCAGCAGGACCACAGTTGACATTTATGTGAACCACGCGTTCTGGCTTTATGTTACAAAACGGCCAAACGAGAAGCCAAAGTGAAACAGACTCGAAGAAATCCAGCCATGAACTGTGCTAAATACTTTGGTCCGGCAGCTAAGCCCACATCATCGTCATCCTTGGCTGCGGCTTATCATAAATTCAAAAGCAGCAAAAGTGCAACGCAGTAACAATTAACTTATTAAAAGGATTTGGGGCCAAAACAAAAGTCAAATAGGCAAAGGAAGCAACAGCGCAAAGGAAGTCCGCGTGGAAATTGTGTAAATGAAAGCGAACAAGGCGTCAAGTAGCAAACACAGTAAAAATTAAAACAGAGAAAGAGCAGCAGTTCATACTATGAACACTTTCTCCACATACGTCCTACAATTCCCTTCTCACAAATAGCTTCTTCTTCGGTTTTTGCTCCTCCACTACGTCGCGTAATTCATTTAACTGCGACTGGGTTCAGCAAGTTCATATTGGTTTGCACCACCCGAAACGATGGCCGTCCTCTTGATTGCCAGCTACTTTTGCTAATTAGCAAAATTGATTTGAAATTTATGATGCGCAAAATTGCCTGGCTTTTGGCTGAGTGTCAACTCTAATTGAAACTTAATGTTTTGCATAGTTATTCTATTTGCTAGCAGCTGTTTACAAAAATTCAAAATCATTCTCATTGTTGTATATTACAAATTTTTTAACACTTCCTACCACTTGCTTTCCATCTCTTTGCAGTTGTTGTGACATTTTGGCAACATAAAACGCAATGGCGCCACAGATGACGCCATTTTCGCTGCTCGACAAAATGGCGACGACAATGACGCTCGCATCTAAAGCGGAAATACGCTGGCTCTCCCGAATGCTGCTGCTTTGCGTTTGCATTGGCGCCGCTGCATCTCGAGGTAAACATAGATTAAGTTTCAACATATACATAAATTACTGACAACAGACGACTGCCTCTCTTACAAATAAATATATATACTCCAAATGTATTATTTTTTCAAAGGTGTTAATAGGGCGATACTTATGCAAGCATTAATGAAAACAATAAATGCGTTCTTAATTTGGATTAAATGCTAAGTGGATATAGCCATTTCCGTTCGTTAAACTTTTAAATGCAGGTTAACTCAAAAGTATACCGATACAATTGTTTAAATTTTTTTGGGTTTTGTTTTATTGGACAGTTCAACAATTCATAAGGAATTCATTTGGCACAGACTTCAAAGTGTGACCAGCGGCGCATTGCGTAAAACTAATTACCTGTCAAAATCACATTGCGCCACATTCAGTAGAATACACCCTTTTTTACACTCTACACCCTTTGAAAACATGCAAGAAAAGGGTATAAAACAACGTAGCCGACAAAAGTATATATACTCGTACTTGTGATACTTCTGTTCGTCCGTATATCCGCACACAAAAACTTTTCGATCTCACGGACTTGGAGATCGACAGTAACTAAATCAAATACTGTTCGTTTAAAATTTTGAGTCCATTTAATCATAACAACAAATTGGCTACTATTTAAATCATAAATTATCAGATATTTTTCTGACACCTTCAAATTTCTTTAAGTTTACTTTTTAACACAGCTTTTATATTAAACTATAAGGTACCAAGTAGTCGAACAGTTTTTACTAGATTACTTTTATTATTTACGCACAATACGTATACATTCAGGGACTTTTTATACTACAAAGTACGAGTGAAAATATTGTATAGATATGTAAATATCAATATCAATTTATTCATATATACGCGTTGATAAAAAAAATGGTACAAGGTAGCTTGCGCAAACTGAATATTACAAGTTCCGAGTAGTTTGCTTTGCCATCTTTCCTTTCTTTTCATTTAGTCACTATTTAGTAGTTCCACTTCAACGCTATGATTATGTGTAATAGTTTTAAATTTCAAAACATTAAATTTGGTTTAATTATAATAATTAATTTTGAATTATCAATATCAGGTGTGGTCTTTCTTTGCTTGAATTTCATATTGATAGATAAAAAATAAATAAACTATAAATAAAAACATCGTTTTAAAAAATTACTCGAAATTGAATCAGTTTGACAACCCTGAAAAGGACTTATCAATGTGAATGAAATGTGAATGACAAAATCAAATAAGTATATCAGAATCCCAGCGATTACATCAACGCTCCGATAGCGATACACCAAATCCTTGCACACACCCACGGCAACCACAACAAAAACAACGACAACAACAGCAAAGACGATGATAAATTTATCAAAAAATTGTATTTCACTGACACATTCTGCATGCATTCGCATATATACAGCGTACACATATGTATGTCTATGTGTATGTGTATACAAATATCGTAATCATATTGAATAAAAATGCAACTGTAACTGCAATGCAATGAAAGCTGATCACGTGATTGCCATAGATATACCATTGGGATGACTGCTGCTGCAGACGGAGGTCCACAACTCATGACAATTTCATTGCCATATTGCGACAATTTTTATTAAAATTTAGAATTTTCAATTTATTTATCACTTTTCTCGCTCTGACTATTGCTCACTACTCGACTCCCAGAGTCGTATCTGCTTTTTGATTTGTTGCAGCTGGGTGAAATTGGTCAGAAGAAATATCAATAGTCGCCGTACGTGATTTGAATTTTGTGCCGTCATGTTTAGCGTTTAGTTTATACCCAATCTCACTCCTCTGCCATCCAATGCTTTAGAAAGCATTTTGTGTTTAAATTTTTTATTAAACAAGGAATAGTGAAAGGCACTTTGCAATTGCCAAACACTGGATAATTAAAACTAACTAAGATATACCGATAATAATGCTCCTAGCTAACATTGCCACGTTGCCACGTTCCTAAATTTAAATGTACACATGGGACTTTGACCATGTGAAAACAGAAACGTCTAGCAAAGGAGCAACATGGCAGGAAAACAGCTATACTGCATCCTAGAATCAATGAAATGAAATCTGCAGTGGCACATGAAACAAGCGAGTGAAAGCAAATTAGAAATTGCAAAAATTGCTAAGGCATTTGCCTTTGGCAACTGCTGCTCTTTCTGTGGCTGCTTCTGCTTCTGCGTCTGCTTCTACTGCTGCCTTTGCTTTAGCTCCTAGTTTTCTGTTTGTTGCTGGTTGGCTGCCCTCGCACTGATGACTGTCAACACGCTGATAAGTGTTAGAGCCGCTAGGTTTCCTGCTCTAGGCACGTTGCAGGGCGAGTTCTGTTTGTCTTTCTTTCTAACCATCTGTCCGACTATCTGTGAGTAGGTCCGATGCTCGTTGCGCAATGCACTGACCCAGGCAAATGATAATTTTATTATGACAAATGCGCAAAGTCAAGGCAAAAGTGTTGCAGTTTTGCACAGTTGCTTGAGCAGCCAAGTTTTCCCATCACAGAGAATCACAGACAGTCAAGTAACTCGGCCAGTCATTGAATAATCTTTAAACACTCGCCAGCCCATCTGATGTCTGCTGTCACGAGTCATTGATTCGTTAGGCTTTACATTAAGATCAAAGATTAAATTCTCAGCCACCGTCTTACACTGCACAACAACTGCACTAATTGGTAATAGCCACAAAGTTCAGACAGCTCATATCGTATTCCAGAGACTATGATCATCAAATTGAAAATGATCGCAAGAGGAAAGTATAAACACGAGCTACCAACCAAGTAACTTCATTTAATTTAAGTGGAAATTCAGTTGGTATCACAATAATTCCAACAAAATGCGCAGCTGAAACTACTCTGTTTGCCAACTTCTACAACAATTTGTTGTGAACACTGACTAAATCAAGATTGTGGCCAGCTGAAATCTTTGCATTCCCTGCGCCCTCTTCTGGAGATGTCAGCTCTAATCTAAGTAAGCGATTTGTCTGGCATAACTCTTAACTTCAGTGGATCGCAGACTCCAGGAGTGTGCTTCCGACCACTTCGTAGCTGTTGTGCGGACAAACTAAATAATAATTTGTATAATTTATTCGTGGAACTCTAGCCAATTCTAGGCAGTGAAAGAATGTAACTTCAGAACGTGGTCACTGGACTCGGTCCAGTTGAAAAATTCCTTACTTGACTCTACAAACAATATCAGCAAGAATATCTTTGGGCGCGAGACTCACTTTGAATGATACTCGTATAAATAATTAACACGTGCATAGTTGCCACTTGGACCTTCAAGTTTGCAGTGCAATGAAGCTTGTTGCTTATTGCTGTTTATGGTACTTTGTTGACTTTTTGATTGTAGGCAATTAAAGAGGTTTTGGCTAACATTCCAAGTCGTTAGTCCAAACTTTTCTTTTGTCTTCTTTGAGGCACTTTTACGCTAAGTACGTAACACTCAAAAGCTATGATGATAACTTCCGTGGCCTCCGGTCTTTGGCAGAGCTATTGTTTTAAACTGACTGAGACACTTCACTTCACACTTCACAATGCTGTCAGCCAGGCTCAGGCGTTTAATTCAAATTTTTTATTTATATTAAAGTGTTGTCTCGAGCATCTTAGTGAAATGAATGTTAATGACCTTAACTTTAATGGGATCAGCTTAAAAAATAGACTAAGTTTCTTTCTCATTCGTTGATTTAAATTTAAGTGATAGGAACTGCCAAAAAAGCTGACAGCGAAAATATTATCGCAGATTCTTAAATAAAGCTCACAAATTTGACAAAACCAATCTTAAACCAAAAGTTTCTGCTTTGCTCAACAACAAGAAATTCAAGAATATGAGAGCAACAACAGCAAGCCAACTACCGCCTGCTGCTCTGGTTTTACTGCTATTCCTGCTGCCTTTCTGCCAGTTCGAACAAATTTAATTCATTGTGAGCTATTCATTTACCATGCACAATCACAACTTTGATTGCGTCCCTCGACCCTTCACTACTCTATAGTGAAGATTGTATAGAGCGTACAGCTGTTTCCATTGTTATCATTGGCGTTCCATGCGGTGAGGAGAAGACAGTAGTTTCTTAAAGGAAAGCCCCTTTCCACATCATGTCATTCTTTCGTCCTGACTCACATTCTATTAGAAACATTTCAACCGCGGGTGGGCGTCTAAGTACACAAACCTTACTATGTGCCTTTACAGCAAAAAGTAGGAATTTAACACACACACACAAACACGCACACACACACTCACACATATGCTGTAGCATATTAAACTATAGTTTCAGACTTTAAAGGCAAACAATTCTGTATTTCTATAGAATTACTGCAGCGGTTGTAATTGTTATTATTCTTGTGGTGTATTGCTGCAAGCTTAATTGAAAATATTGTAAGTACAACGATACTTTTGTATGTGTTTAGTAATAGCTTGCAGCACTTTGTTGCGCCGCTCTACAAATGAAATTAATTGAAGATCCGTAGGCTAAACACACCCTTGCACACTACTACTTAATGTTGGATAAAGTTACTTATTCAAGCGTATAACTTTTAGCGCCTTATAACTGCCGGCTATTGGACCGCTACATGCGAATTGGCCAAGCTGTCGAGCGTTGTATGGGAATCAGTGAAAGACTACATATAAGTAGTTAAGTATTATACTAAACCAATTAGTAGTAAATATTAGAAAGAAATGATTAATATATTGAATTCTTGTTTGAAGGAAATCAATTTGCAAGTGTCATTTGACATATATCCCAAAGTCTGCTTAATATTGCCATTATATCATAAACATTCACAGTAAATTAGGGAGTTAACGCAGTGAGTTACCACGCAATTCATTACAAAGCAACTTGATTAATATTGTGGGAACTCCCACTTTTTCGACCCAAACTGACTACAAACATGCCATATGACAATGACAAAAAACATAAAGTGACCAGTCGAAAGCAGGTCAACTCCAATGATAACAATATGGCCAAAAGGGGTCATCGCATATTGAAGTAACTATGCATAGAACCAGCTAACACGAACATTTAGGTAAGTGTGTGGGTATGTGAGCCAAGTTCTGGAGAAGACATCGCCCAGGACGCAAAAAAGAACATCTTGGAGGACTCGCTAAAAGTTGACTCCTTGTGAATAGAACTGTTTCATGGCCTGTCGCCTTTATCTTGTTGGTGTGGTAGGTTCGGTTGGGCTGAGGCCTGAATGCGATAGGTGAGTCCAAGTCAAGCTACTTGCACAACATTGGGGGGAAAAGCTTTCAGCTACTGGCTTTCACTATAATTTTGAGCGAGTCAATGGCGTACATTGTCTTAATACATGTTCGTGTCCTTTTATGAGTCATTTTAGTTGTTGCTGGTCTTGTACTTAGTTGTGTGTCTACTATATGCAATTAAATTAAATATTTAACTTAATTACATGAACGAACTAACGCGTCGTACAACACGCAGCCGTTGAGACATGGGATAGAGTCGAGTCATCGACTTGTCCTAGTCGTTGGTGTCTTGGAGTCACTACGAGGCGAGTTGAGGTGAGGAGAGTCGTCATCTCCTTGGACCTGTCAAATATGACAACGCTCAATAATGCAACATGATTGTAGAAAGTAATGAAAGTCAATTGTTACGAAGAAAAGCCTTAGACAGAAGGACGCAGTCACGTGCTGTTTTGCTAGCTCTACTTAGTAGGTCAGGTCCTACATCATTCCAGGATTTTTACTTTACCCCCTGGACGGATGCTCTAACCGTAATGACAATGTTGCTTACACTTTGCGTCGTTGCGTCTGCCGCTTGCTAATTGAATTTAATGTAGTTTAATTGAGACGAACGTGATTCTAACTAAAAGCGCTTTATGTTTAATTTAGCAGCAACGATAGCAGCCAGAAGCAGCAGTTAGCAACCAGCAAGCAGCAGGCCAGACTGAGGCTGTTCGTTAGGCAGTCAGGCAAAAGTTCAATAGGTGGACGGCAATTCTTGCCACTCAACTACTTAGTTGACATGATAAGTGCTTATGCTCTTAAATTGTTGAAATTCAAATTAATTGCTTCCAAGTCAAAGGCAATTTGCCAGAGTAAATGTGCGACAAAAGCATTTAAATATTTAATATTTTTTTATGGCAGATGTCAGCAATTTCTTTCGAGTTTATCAACAAATGAATTATGCATGCCAATGAAGAAGTTTGCCCCAAAATGGCAACTATGTCACTAGCTGCTTATGAGTAATAGTTCTGGATCCAGTGCAGTGGGCATTGCAATGATTTCAAGGACATTTTCAATATTAAAAGCTGTTCGAGCGTAGCGCAGCGCGAAATTCAAACGCAGCTGCTGCATCGCATACCGAAATTGTAATAAAGGCAACAAAACTACTAGCAATGGAGAGAAGTAGGAGTAACAGGCAAAGAGAATTTTCAACAACGACAGCTGCTGGAATTAGCTTACAGTTTGCCTTTTTTTAGAAACCAGCAGACGAAGCAACTGTCAAAGAACCAGGCATACTATCATCTTGCAAAAGAATACCAAAAAATGCCAAAACTGTATAATAAATTGAATTTTTTCCGACTGGTCATTTGGCGCATCTAAGGCCGTGGCTTACACATACTCTTAAAAGTAAATACGAGAACAGAACCATCTTTTTTCTCCATCGTATAATCCTTGACACCATTCTGGCAGCACACGTACAGTACTGTCCACCATGCAGTCAGCGCAGGCAACGACGAAGTGCCACCAGACACAAATGAAATTACCTTCAAGCCAATGGACACTGTCAGACTTAGTTGCTCAAATGCTCAGATGCTCTACTACTCAGCTGGGAGCGACAAACTTGTACGGCAGCTCAATAATCCAAACATCATATTTACATCATGCAGCAACAGGAGTACAAAGCGAAGAGAACTCACATCTTGCTGGAGTGCGAGGTCCAAAAGCTAAATGAAAACTGACATTTCAATTCTTTCATTGTGTCTTGGATAGCATTTATTCGAAGCGATAGTTTTATGCTGATTTTACAGCAAAGTAATTTAATCAAAGCTCAGGCTTTCAAGGCAATTCGCAAATTCAGAAATATGGTGTTCAATATCACAGAAGCGTAGAGTGTATTTATAGCAGATGAAAAAAATGCATAAAGCAACGGTGGAGCAAGCTCGACAGTAGGAGACCCTGTACTTTTTGAGTGCAAAGCGATCACTACAGATTGTTTCAGTTTCAAAAAATTTTTGGTCACTTTTGGCATGATTTTTTACAAAAAAATAAAACTCCTGCGAATCAACTTTAAAGTGGAGTTGATTAAAAGTAAAAAATCAAGATTTAAATTTTTGAAAATTTTTTTTTCTGAAAATGTAAAGGGGGTACCCTTATCTAAAATTCCAACAAAATCGAAAAATTTGATTTTTGAAAAGTAAATATCTTTAAATGTAGAATAAATTTATAGATCAAATCATGACTAAAATGACATTCCGCATAAAAATCGGGTAAGATTTGACAAAGTTACGCGAGTTTGAAATCTGTTGACCCTGGGGACTGGCAACTTTACAAGTCAAATTTTTGGTCACTTTTGGCATGATTTTTTACAAAAAATTAAAACTCCTCAGAATCAACTTTAAAGTGTTCTCTTATACTAATTAAGGCACCAGGAGTTGATTAAAAGTAAAAAATCAAGATTTAAAATTTTGAAAATTTTTTTTTCCTGAAAAAGTAAAGGGGGTACCCTTATCTAAAATTCCAACAAAATCGAAAAATTTGATTTTTGAAAAGTAACTATCTTTAAATGTAGAATAAATTTATAGATCAAATCATGACTAAAATGACATTCCGCATAAAAATCGGGTAAGATTTGACAAAGTTACGCGAGTTTGAAATCTGTTGACCCTGGAGACTGGCAACTTTACAAGTCAAATTTTTGGTCACTTTTGGCATGATTTTTTACAAAAAATTAAAACTCCTCAGAATCAACTTTAAAGTGTTCTCTTATACTAATTAAGGCACCAGGAGTTGATTAAAAGTACAAAATCAAGATTTAAAATTTTGAATTTTTTTTTCCTGAAAAAGTAAAGGGGGTACCCTTATCTCAAATTCCAACAAAATCGAAAAATTTGATTTTTGAAAAGTAACTATCTTTAAATGTAGAATAAATTTATAGATCAAATCATGACTAAAATGACATTCCGCATAAAAATCGGGTAAGATTTGACAAAGTTACGCGAGTTTGAAATCTGTTGACCCTGGGGACTGGCAACTTTACAAGTCAAATTTTTGGTCACTTTTGGCATGATTTTTTACAAAAAAATTAAAACTCCTCAGAATCAACTTTAAAGTGTTCTCTTATACTAATTTAGGCACCAGGAGTTGATTAAAAGTAAAAAATCAAGATTTAAATTTTTAAAAATTTTTTTTTTCTGAAAATGTAAAGGGGGTACCCTTATCTAAAATTCCAACAAAATCGAAAAATTTGATTTTTGAAAAGTAACTATCTTTAAATGTAGAATAAATTTATAGATCAAATCATGACTAAAATTACATTCGCAAAAATCGGGTAGATTTGACTATTGAAATCTGTTGACCCTGGGGACTGGCAACTTTACAAGTCAAATTTTTGGACATTCCGCATAAAAATCGGGTAAGATTTGACAAAGTTACGCGAGTTTGAAATCTGTTGACCCTGGGGACTGGCAACTTTACAAGTCAAATTTTTGGTCACTTTTGGCATGATTTTTTACAAAAAAATTAAAACTCCTCAGAATCAACTTTAAAGTGTTCTCTTATACTAATTTAGGCACCAGGAGTTGATTAAAAGTAAAAAATCAAGATTTAAATTTTTGAAAATTTTTTTTTCTGAAAATGTAAAGGGGGTACCCTTATCTAAAATTCCAACAAAATCGAAAAATTTGATTTTTGAAAAGTAACTATCTTTAAATGTAGAATAAATTTATAGATCAAATCATGACTAAAATGACATTCCGCATAAAAATCGGGTAAGATTTGACAAAGTTACGCGAGTTTGAAATCTGTTGACCCTGGGGACTGGCAACTTTACAAGTCAAATTTTTGGTCACTTTTGGCATGATTTAAAAAAAATTAAAACTCCTCAGAATCAACTTTAAAGTGTTCTCTTATACTAATTAAGGCACCAGGAGTTGATTAAAAGTACAAAATCAAGATTTAAAATTTTGAAAATTTTTTTTCCTGAAAAAGTAAAGGGGGTACCCTTATCTAAAATTCCAACAAAATCGAAAAATTTGATTTTTGAAAAGTAACTATCTTTAAATGTAGAATAAATTTATAGATCAAATCATGACTAAAATGACATTCCGCATAAAAATCGGGTAAGATTTGACAAAGTTACGCGAGTTTGAAATCTGTTGACCCTGGGGACTGGCAACTTTACAAGTCAAATTTTTGGTCACTTTTGGCATGATTTTTTAAAAAAAATTAAAACTCCTCAGAATCAACTTTAAAGTGTTCTCTTATACTAATTAAGGCACCAGGAGTTGATTAAAAGTACAAAATCAAGATTTAAAATTTTGAAAATTTTTTTTTCCTGAAAAAGTAAAGGGGGTACCCTTATCTAAAATTCCAACAAAATCGAAAAATTTGATTTTTGAAAAGTAACTATCTTTAAATGTAGAATAAATTTATAGATCAAATCATGACTAAAATTACATTCCGCATAAAAATCGGGTAAGATTTGACAAAGTTACGCGAGTTTGAAATCTGTTGACCCTGGGGACTGGCAACTTTACAAGTCAAATTTTTGGTCACTTTTGGCATGATTTTTTAAAAAAAATTAAAACTCCTCAGAATCAACTTTAAAGTGTTCTCTTATACTAATTAAGGCACCAGGAGTTGATTAAAAGTACAAAATCAAGATTTAAAATTTTGAAAATTTTTTTTCCTGAAAAAGTAAAGGGGGTACCCTTATCTCAAATTCCAACAAAATCGGACGGACAGACGGACATGGCTATATCGACTCGGCTGTTGATGCTGATCAAGAATATATACACCTAAGTCTGTTTTTACACGGTAGATTGGTTCCAGAAGAAGCCGTGTAAAAAAACCGTGTAAAAAAAGACATTGAACATACTTCGCAAAAATTAAATTTGACAAAAAAATTTTAAGTACATAAAATTTCAAATCGTGCTAAATGGAATAAAATCGTGTAAAAAAATTAAAAATATTCAATTTTCAAACCGTGTTATATCAAAACCGTGTAAAAAAAGACCGTGTAAAAACAGACTTAGGTGTATACTTTATGGGGTCTGCCACGCCTCCTTCTGCCTGTTACGCACATTTTTTTTGCACAAACGTAATAGACCCATTTGTACTTTTTTAAAGTACAGGGTCTAAATATAGCTAAAATGTGTATACATACTACAAATAGGACCAGCAAATATATATGGGCGGGCAAGCGAGCCAAAGTGGCGCCAAGATAAAAGGATTGTTCAATTTAAAAGTATACACTATTTTTTACTACTTTGAGGACTTAAAAAATAAATAAATTAGTAAAAGTGTTTAAAATCATTTCACTGATTTTTCTACTTACCTCTTTTTATACACAAAAACCTTTATAAGGTCAAATAATGGCGAGAACAACACTCCTCATGCAAATAGCTTCAGTGTTGAAAAGGTTAGCCAAGTTGTCAATCTGAGAAGCCTTTGGACTGGTAACTTTAGACTCTAAGTGATACGACTCAGAATCAAATTTAAAGTGCTCTAATGCTCTAATTTGCGCATCATGAGTTAATTAAAATTTCGTTAGCATATTTTATTTCCATCGTCACAACGTATCTATATAAATATATTCAAAAGGGTAAAAAGGTTATCAAACAAATGAATAAATTCTCGTACATATTTATATTATTTACACATGTATACTCGACCCTCTCTTTGTCAAACAAAGGACAATTTAAAGCGCCTGGAGGTAAAAACTAATTTGAAATACTCGTATAGTATATCCCCTGGATTGTAATATCTAATTAAGTGTACCACTGCTCTATTCTGCGTCTGACAAAATGCAGCAAATTGCAAATTATACGTTAAAATGTGCCAGGTTAGCACACCAAGAGCCTCGGGCGTAAACGGAAACTGTCAAGCAAGCAATAAGACTTAAGTATATTTGCAATTTCTCCATCTCTATCTATTATTCTCTTTTTCACTATAGCTGTCGTTTTCGCTCCCGCTATCTGTGTGCTGTTGGGTAACAAATCAAACATTGTTTCAATTTATCAAATTAAAATTAAAATTGCCAACAGTGTGCGGCTACATGCCCTTCCCATCCTCCCCATCCCTCCCACTAACAACTTTCTGCGCTCCAACCCCCAGTACCACCCAGTAAAACCGAGTACCATCCTACTCGCATAGCGTGCAATTTGTTAGAGAATTGTTGGTCAACGAAGCAAGCTTAATGGCGTGTGCCCTCTTTATTAGGTTCACATAAAACCAGAGGAACAGCGCTGCTCAATAAATATTTAATTATAAAATGAAAAGAAGAAAAAAATCGTTAATTACTATTTGTCATTTGCTTAATAAGTGACGCCAACGCAGTGAAGTGCTGCCAAAATTCGAAATTCTGAGCACTATCACACAAATTAAAACTCGTGAAAACTAACAGGGAATATTTCAAGCTTTTATAACTACATTTAGTCTACCGTAATGTGCCTTAATACTGCAAATTGAAATTTTAACGCAACATACTACATATTTGGGCAGAGTCTGTGTCGAAACATGGCAATGAACATGGACATGGACAGGGACACTGACAGGGACAGGGACAGAGACAGGAACAGGGTCTGGGACATAGACATGGCCTATCCGAAACTATTTGCGGCCATGCTCTGCGGTCAGCCTATGGTTAGTCCAGGTTCCGCCTGTTGCCTGTTGCCCGTTGCCGATGCCGCATAAGTTTGCGGTCGCTCCTTTCATTTCATTTTGCATAAGCTCTAAAGTACACATCATATATTATTAAATTCGCAAAACGGTCAATTTCGCCTCAGCGTCAACCCTTCCCTGGATGTTCCTGCCTAAGTAATGGGCTCGACAATTGGGTTTCATGCATGTATAAATATTTGCATTAAGAATTCATGATTGTTTGCCTACGAAGAGGGAGATGCGCGCACTGAACCAATGTAATAAGTTAATTTATTGGCTCTGTTGAGTTTCTTCAATCCCGACCTATGTAGCACACTTGATTTTTTGCCTTGAAATGTAAAGATTATCCAAATTTAAAATTCGACAAAATGGGTTAAATAAAATATAGAAACAATTTTATTTTGTATTCAAAAATCCACAACAGAAACTTAATATCATTCGAATTAGAAATAAATATAAATACCGTAAATTAGAAAAAAAAAGTATATTTTAAATTATTGTATTATTATGAGCGTAATTCAAATTTCAGGTCGACTAGTGTGCAGACATTAGATATAATTAAACTTTATAGCCTTTAGATTTGGCAATTTGTTGGCAATAAATGAAGCTATATGGTTCAAAGCACGCCAGGCCATAAAGCATTGGCTTTAGCTTACATGTTCCAATAAAAATCTCGCACTGACTGATGCAAATTTATGTCTACGACCCAGGCGGGCTCTAATTTTTAGACGCGCGTTTACAATGTTTTCGCCAGATTTGGATGCCACAACAACAATTTGGTTTTGCTTTATAAGGACACACCCTAAAAATGTGGCAAATGAAGTGGCTTGTGCCTGGGTAAAAAATAATGGAAAAAAATATACACAATTCATTTTCAAAATGAATTTGTTCCGCTGTAACGGCCATAAATGCATTTAAATTTATTGGAATGCGCGACAGCAGCATCGGCATCATATACAACTACATATAGATATATGTATTTATGTATGTACATTCTGGTATATATGTATAAGAAGAAGCAAGAAAAAACCAGCTCATCCATTGAATGACAATAAATTATCAAATTTATTTTGACAGCGCGAAAAATCCCGCTTCGTACAAAAAAAAAAGTACAAATACAAAACGTCAGACAAAATTGAGCAAAATATATTCAAGAGGGGCATTTGTGACAGGAAGTTTCAGTTCAATGGTTTGTTCCAGCGGCCGGTTTTGAATTGCCTGGATATACTATGCATTGCATTTGTAAATCTATGTAAGTGTCCATTGGCAAGGATCAGACTAAAATGCACTCTGCTCTAGTGTCGTTTGGCGTGACAATATTAATTTATATTCGTATTCGTATTTTTAATCGAAACCCCCTAAAACGCACATCACTTAACTTTTATTGCAGACATTTCATCTTCGTCAGTCTATGCACGTTCCACCAAAACCCATGAAGACGAGGTCGCCTTCTATTGCCCAGAGGAGGGTTTGTTCCCAGATGACTACGACTGTCGCATCTACTATCGCTGCGAGAAGCATTCGGAGTACTACATCAAACCCTACATGTTTGCCTGTAAGGAAGGCACTGTCTTCTCACGCACCCTCCAATTGTGTTTGCCACCAATGCTGGCCGGACGTGGGGAGTGTACACACTATATGAACGAGATAGATAGCAGTGCTGAAGCCGACAGTCAGCTGCCGTATGATGGGCTCATCAATAGCCAAAATGAACATAATGCGGAGC
Organism: Drosophila putrida; assembly: GCA_037043535.1. NCBI lineage: Eukaryota > Metazoa > Arthropoda > Insecta > Diptera > Drosophilidae > Drosophila > Drosophila putrida. The sequence continues at coordinate 18,924 of JBAMBI010000177.1, read as the reverse complement.
TCCACAGCGTTGTCACACCCGCCGCCATTCAGTTGCACACCTATGCCACCGAAAATCAGTTGCCTATAAACTATGGATTGACAGGACTAAAAGGTGTTTCAGTCATATCATTTTCGAGCTCATCATCTTTGCGCTCAGCGGGGGATGAGACTCTTTCGTGCACTGATGATGGATTTATGACTGATCCTAATGATTGCACCGTATTCTATCGCTGTATATCCAATGGACGCGGCTATAATAAAATAGGGTTTCGATGCTCCGATGGCACAGCCTGGGATGAATCCCTGCAGTCATGCAACCATATATCTGATGTTCGCGCTACTGGTGGGTGCCGCATGCAAACCGGTCCACTGAACGATGCCTATGCAGATCAAACATCTACACAATTATCACAATCGAGCTATCAGAATACGACCTCTTCTTCGTCCTCGTCTAGCAGTCAGCAAAGCTCTTCAACAAGCTCCTCAATGTCATCCTCGTCCAATACGTCACACTCATCGTCAAGTTCGACTAATCAACAGCAGTCAAGCTCGACCACAAATCAGGAGTCATCAACATCAAGTAGTAATCAGCAGGCTACAACAAGCTCGGAGAGTTCTTCAAACCAAAACTCAGGAAGCAACCAGTCCTCAAACTCCAATCAAAACTCAAATAACAGTCAGTCCTCCGGCAATAATCAAAGTGCAAATATTAATCAGAATCAAAGCTCTAGCAATCAAAGCCAGAATCAGAACACTAGTAGTAATCAATCTTCCAGCAGTAATCAAGGCAACCAATCCTCTAATAATAACCAAAATTCTGAAAACCATCAATCTTCCAATGCGTCCAATAACCAAGAATCCCAGAGTGCCAATAAGCCTGATCCTACAGAATGCGTCGATGAGAACACCTATATTCCCGATAAAACGGATTGTGCCAAGTTTTACAGATGTCGGCTAGACGACAACGGAGTTTTGGAACAGGTACCTTTTACATGTGGCCCTGGAACTATTTGGAGTCAAGATGAGAAAGTATGCGTTCTTCCTGATGAAGATCAAAAAAAGCAATGTAATATACAACCAAGCTCCTCCATAAATAATGGTAATCATAATGCTAGCAATTCCACTCAGCAATCTAGTGGCAGCAATGAAAATTCCTCAACAAGTGGCAATCAGTCGAGTAGTAACAACAGTAATAGCAATCAATCTAGCAACCACCAAGAAACATCCACCTCAAATAGCAACCAATCTTCCAACAACCAACAGAACTCTTCTTCCAATAATTCTCATTCAAACTCTACAAATCAGTCTTCTAATCAAGGCGGTAGTGAAAGTTCATCCACTTCAAGTTCAAGTGGTGCTCAGAATTCAACAACTTCCAAGCCTTTAAATCCCGATGGAGAATGCGAAAATACAGAAACGTATTTATCTGACAGGAAGGATTGCACTATTTTCTACCGATGTGTAGATAACGGGAATGGTGGATTTGACAAAATTACTTTTGATTGCCCACCAGGCACAGTTTGGGATCCTGAATCAAAGGGCTGCAATCATCCAACAGATGTGCAGAAGGAGCAATGTAAGATAATGGCCGGTCATGGTTCGTCATCTAATCAAGGATCATCGTCTAACCAAGGATCGTCATCTAATCAAGGATCGTCGTCAAGCCAAGGATCCTCTTCCAACCAAGGATCTTCATCCAACCAAGGATCCTCATCCAACCAAGGATCCTCGTCAAACCAAGGTTCCTCGTCAAGCCAAGGATCGTCGTCTAGCCAAGGATCCTCATCTAATCAAGGATCGTCGTCAAGCCAAGGATCCTCATCGAATCAAGGATCGTCGTCCAACCAAGGGTCCTCTTCCAATCAAGGATCGTCTTCTAACCAAGGATCCTCATCCAATCAAGGATCGACTTCTAACCAGGGATCCTCATCCAATCAAGGATCGTCTTCTAACCAAGGATCGTCATCCAATCAAGGATCGTCTTCTAATCAAGGATCCTCATCTAACCAAGGATCGTCATCTAACCAAGGATCCTCTTCTAATCAAGGATCATCGTCCAACCAAGGATCGTCGTCCAACCAAGGATCCTCATCTAATCAAGGATCGTCGTCTAACCAAGGATCATCATCTAGCCAGGGGTCCTCTTCTAATCAGGGATCGTCGTCAAGCCAAGGATCCTCATCGAATCAAGGATCGTCGTCCAACCAAGGGTCCTCTTCCAATCAAGGATCGTCTTCTAACCAAGGATCCTCATCCAATCAAGGATCCTCATCCAATCAAGGATCCTCATCCAATCAAGGATCGTCTTCTAATCAAGGATCCTCATCCAACCAAGGATCGTCATCTAACCAAGGATCCTCTTCTAATCAAGGATCATCGTCCAACCAAGGGTCATCGTCCAACCAAGGATCATCGTCCAACCAAGGATCTTCATCCAACCAAGGATCGTCGTCTAACCAAGGATCCTCGACTAATCAAGGATCGTCGACTAATCAGGGAACGTCCTCCAATCAAAGTTCTTCCTCAAATCAGGAGTCCTCCTCGTCTTCTACTCAGAAGCCTTTCAAACCAGCTGAGAAATGCGAAAGCGAGGAAACGTTCTTGGCTGACAACAATGACTGTTCGAAATTCTTCCGATGCGTAGATGATGGCAAAGGTGGTTATCGAAAAGTTTCGTTTACTTGCCCTCCAAACACAATTTGGCATCCCGATGCCAATAGTTGCGATCATCCAGCACAAGTTGATATGCAAAATTTGAAGTGTAAACAGACAAGCAATTCTCCATCGAGCAACAATGGCACAACCAACATAAATGAACAATCTGAATCCACAACCTCATCATCTCAGGAAACTACATCTTCAAGCTCTGAATCGAACAACACCCCGACCTCAACTTCTAAACCAAGTACCTCTGGATCCACCTTAAAACCATCACCATCTGGCAACTGTAAAGTGAATGGACAGTTTGTAGGGGATGAGAATGACTGTGCGAAGTTCTATCGATGCGTAGATAATGACAGAGGAGGCTTTACCCAATTTGCATTCTCTTGCGGCCCTGGTACTGTTTGGGATGCTCAAATCATGGCCTGTAATCATATTTGGGCCGTAAAAGATAAGAGCTGCAGTAATGCAGTTACAACTCAACGTCCAGTAACCTCAAATACGACGCCAAGTCAAGACAATTCACAATCTCCAAGACCGACAACATCCACAACTGCAATACCAACTACACAGACACCTTCTACTCAAAACACTTCTACAAAGATACCTGCCACGCAGAGACCAACTACAATGAATCCTACAACACAAAAGCCAAATCGACCAGATGGAAATGGAGAGTGTAAGTCTGAAGGTTTTATCGGCGATTCGACCAACTGTGCCAAATTTTATCGCTGTATTAGTAATGGTAAAGGCGGCTTTGACCAGATTCCCTTCCAATGCGCTGCCGGAACCGTTTGGGATCAGAATCTGCAAACCTGCAATCACGATTTCAATAAGTGCAATCCCGACAGTGATGGAGAAAGTACAACTGAATCCGACAAGGGTCCTTGTGACAATGCGAATACGACAACAACTCCATCACCAACAACGATAGGTCCCAATACAACAACCCAGTTAATTGAAACGGGCACAGATTCAACAACTGAAACACAACAAACAACTGAGTATCAACCACCAACGACAATGTGGACTTCGACTCTCCGACCAACCACAGCAGAGCCTGAATCAACAACCACAATGTGGACGACGACACTTAGACCAACCACATCTGAGTCTCAGCCTTCAACCACGACCATTCAAACGTCAACGAGTGAGACTCCTACTACAACCATGATTCCTCCTACAACTACGACGCCGGTGCCAAACTTGCCACCAGGTACCGAATGTAAAGGTGAAGGCTTTATGGCTGATCCAGACAATTGTCGCAAGTTCTACCGTTGTCTAAAGACTGGGGATTCGTATTCAAAACACACGTTCATGTGTGCTAAGAATACTGGTTGGAACGAAGATTTGCAGACTTGCGATCATGTCGGAAATGTTCCCAGATGCTCTGGTCAAACTGAAGCTCCAACTACGACTCGGCCCACTCCAAGGCCGACAGAACTTCCTCAGCCGTCTACGACGATATCTAGTGAAGATCCATCGAGCCCCATGACCACTGAATATCCAACAAAACCAACAGATTCAACAATGAAGCCCACTCCAACGGAATATCCTACTACCACTGAAAATCCAACTAAGCCAACAGACTACCCAACTAAACCAACAGACTCTCCAACTAAACCTACAGACTATCCAACTAAACCAACAGACTCTCCAACTAAACCAACGGACTCTCCAGCTAAACCTACAGACTATCCAACTAAACCAACAGACTCTCCAACTAAACCAACGGACTATCCAACTAAACCTACAGAATATCCAACTAAACCAACAGACACACCAATGAAACCGACAGATACTCCTACAAGCCCTACCACAGGTTCTCCTGTAAACCCTACCACCTCAGAAACAACAACAAGCTTTACAACATCGATGCCAGGATATACCCCAACAACTAGCTTTACAACATCGAAGCCAGGTTATAATCCAACAACTAGCGAATCACCGACTACAACTGAAGTCAGCCCGGGCACGACAGTAGAACCGGAAGTCAACTTTAACTGCACTTCTGAAGGTTTCCACTCCGATGCTCAGGATTGTAGCATTTATTACCGTTGCACTAAATACAACAACACCTACCAAGTCTATAAATTCCGTTGTCCTAAAGGAACAGTGTGGGATTCTTCATTGGAGACTTGTAACTATGCTGATCAGGTCTCTGCTAACTGCTCCTCTGGCAGTAGTATGTCAACAACACCAAGCGCGATAACAGACAGTCCAACAAGCACAGCGGAAGCTGTAACAACAACTAAACCAGAAACTACAACTTTCCCGACCACCAGTACTATTCGTCCATTAGAAACTACAACCAGTACTGAACAAATTGAAACGACAACGGGAATACAAACTACTCCTAAGCCTCAAACATCGAACAGCACAATTGCCCCATGTCCCGAAATTAATGAGGAGCAAAGTTTGTTCGTCTGTCCGTCTGGATTCCGTCGACATCCCAAGCAATGCAGTATGTTCTACCAATGCAGTGAAAATGAGAGCTCCAACCTCAACATTGTGATGTTCCAATGCCCCAATGGCACTGTTTACCACGAGAAATCATGCAGATGCGCCAATCCTGAGCCTAATGACAGCTGCAGCAGTAAGGGATCATCACGAACGCAATCATTTGAGGAGCTTCATCCAACGAATACGGCAAGTACTCTATTAATCAAAAAATGATCAATTAAATTAACTATAGATCTTCTCGATTAGGTGCAAATACACACCACATCGCCCCTTTGTCCGGAGGAGGGACACTTTGCACTGAACCAAAATGAATGCAGTCAAGTTTTTGTCAAGTGCGGATACTTCCAGCAGACGGGACGCATCGAGGGTCAAATATATCGCTGCCCACAAGGCTTCGCCTACTGGAATGTGAGTCGGCGCTGTGAGCCCATCAAGAAACTGACGAGCTGTACCCCGGCCACATACAGTATCGGTGACAGTGTACCACTGGAGTGGGTCAACATTGGCCACAGACGTCGCAGTCTGCGAATCTAAAAACACACATACATACATCCATACATACATATGTAAAATTAGTTTAGTTTCCGAACTGGCGATACATTTGTTTGCTGCGCAAGCGCACAATTTAAGCAGCTTGCCCAGCAAATGACGAGCCAAAAGACTAGCATAAGTTATAGTGCAATTATAATAAGTTTACAATGGGTTTATAAGAATTTCTGGTGTCGGGACTATTCGTGATTTGCACAGAGTTTTTAAGAATTAATCAAAAGAAAACAACTATTTGATTTTGAGTTGGACTCTGGATTATCTGTAACAGTTGCATAGGTAGAACTTTTTACTACACACACAACATATTGTAACTTTTCACGCAGAAGTTGTATTATGTATGCTTAAACAAACGTTCTGAACGCCATATATATCTTAGTCTACATGTACTTAAAGTTTATAATAAATTACAACAAAGAGTTAAAATGAGCTGAAACTTATGGTGACTATAGACTTGTTTCCTTTTCTAAACTATAAGAAATTCATTTCTTCCTTTTTGCCACTGGCGGAGCCGCTGGGTTGTCACCCTTGTAAAATTCCTTCAACAGCGCCATGGCCTCCTCAGCACGCACACCGCCAGTGATGTTTATTTGTTGACCCACAACAGCAGCAACATCAACCACTGTTTTGCCACCAAATCGATCATTCTCGCAGCCGTAGATGATCTCCTTGACGGCCAGAGTGTGCAAGGCCGCCGAACACATAATGCAAGGCTCCACAGTGACCACCACGCTGATTTCGCTGAATGTTTGGCGTGCCGGCAAACGTTTCTCTCGACAGTAGGCCAGGGTGGCATCGATGCATATAAATTCCGCGTGACGTGTTGCATTGCGATGGACATTCACTTCGTTGCCACCACGTGCGATGATCACGTCGCCATGCACAAATACGCAACCAACAGGCACCTCGCCGGCGTCACGTGCACGGCGCGCTTCTACTAAAGCTTCCTCCATAAAAGCCGCCATTTGGCATGGAAAAATCTCAGGTTATTTCACTTGGAATAAAAAACAGAGGCAGGTAACGACGCCACGACACAGGCACACAAGCAAAAGCAAAAGAATAACAAGCAAAATCAGCTGTTACTAATGTGTTGGTGTTGGAAAATGTCTGGGTGGCCGCTTTGCTGGCGTTGTTATTGCTAAAAGCACTAGGTGCCCAGAAAACTACTAACGCGAAATACGTATTAAAAAATCCACTTTTATTTATTTATTTTACATTTAATTTGGCGCGTTTAATTTTTTGCTCCTCTTTTAACAAAACAATGTTATTTATTTAAAAATAGATGTCTGCGATGTAAAGAGACTTAATAGAGACTTAACAGAAATCTGTAAATTCAACTTAACAGAAATGTGTAAGTTCAACAGCGACGTAACGGTTTAAAGCCAACGAAGTGGGACCTGTGCGAAACAAAGTGACGTCACATCGATGTCGAGATACAATATCGGAGCTTACAATAAGAAGTTTATTTTTGGTTACATTAATACATTTCCAATGTAAATGATTTAGCTAATTTCCACGACACCCTTAAATTGTGCCGGTAAATGGCCAATTTGCAATAAAATAAATATTTCATTTCTTTATAAATCCAATTGTATTGCAATTATACTTCATTGCGCATAATTTTGATTAAATTATGCTGCTGCAGAAAATCGGTGGCCTTTTCAGCCCAGTTTGTGTTGTTAAGTGAGCGCGGGCTTGGATGTGCTAAGCGGATGAGGGACACTGATTTACAAAACGAGGACTTTTTTAAAGTGGTGTAAACATAATCACCCACTGCTACCACAACCTGTGGCTGGACAATATTAAGCTGCTTTTCTAATGCATTCAAGCACATATCTCGTATCTGCCGCTTAAATTCACCTTTCAGCTCGCTTGGTGTAATATTATGACCGACCTCGTCAAAGAATGCTAGGGGACAGAAGTTAAAAACAAAGCACTGCTGAGAGAAAGTATCTAGACTACCGCCTGACAAACTCTGAAAAAGCTCCCACAAACGAACCCCGCTTGGCTCCTCAATTTTACAGTCTAGTCCGTTCACCGGTCGCTTAAAATGCACTACAGGTGGCTGTTGCACCTGGCCACTAATATGCATAATATCCCTGACGGTGCGAACGTTTCCAAACGGTATCTTTTGCATACAGGAAATATGTATAAATACAAAAAAAATATAAAAATTAGATAATTGGACTCACCCCGGTCTGTCCCATTCCATTTGGACCGGGATTCATGCCTATGAACATGACCTGTTTTCGTCCATTTAAATATCGACGCAGGTAGGCGCAATGCAAAGACGCTGCATACTCCACGGGATTGTATATACATTTAATGCTTTTTGGATATTCAAGCCTGGACAGTTGCTCATTTAAATTGCACTCAATTTCGTAGAAGTGCATCCAAAACGGCTGAGAAAACATTTCCGAGTTGGTTATCCCAGGCAGCGTTGTTAGTTTCGGCTTCACCTGCTCAATTGCAGCTGTTTGTTGCTCAAGCTTTCGTTTTAACATTTTAAGCAAGTTTAAGTTTAAGCAAATTAAGCACGCAGTTGTATATGAGAAATACTTGTAGATTTTACGACAGCTATGTTAAAAAGAAATGGTATTATACAAATAAATCAATTTAAAACTAAAATTCATACTTATGTTCCAATTTTCCATCGCGCCCTTTTCTTCCTCAGCTGTTTTTTGCCTTTACAAATCCCAATAAGTCCCAAGTCTTATCGATATTGTGTGAGAATCGCACAGAAACAAGTTGGTAGTGCCAACTAGTGGAAATTTTTTATTAAATGTACCAAGAAAAATATCCCAGGAACGGCATTTCATAGGAAATTATACAAATATTTATTCTGGAGCGGCATCTCCCAACACTGGCACCTTGCTACAGCTGTTCACCCTGTTTTGTCATTTGTTGTTGTATTTTTTTTGCTACACAAACATAAAATAAAAGAAAATATTAAAGTAGTCAAAGAAAACGTTACAGGTTTATTGTTTGTTATTGAGTTTTTCCCTGATTCTACGCATATTATGCACTGCAGTGGTCCAAAAACTCTTTTCTGTTTCACATTTCCACACATCCAAAATTGATTGGGAAAAAGAAAGTACTAGGGCGAGAGCACAAAACTGAAAGGCCTTGGAAAGCAAACCTTATTAATAGTGCAACTTTGAAAAAGAAGAAGTGCTCTACTTACATTTGGCAATGAAATTCTGCACTGGCAATGAACTCCAGACTTGAAGGCACACATCAGCTACAGCGGCGCACTAGCCTCATGGCCAACGAACGCAAGCAAAGTAGTCCCAAGATGGAAATTACAAAGCTTAATCACGAGCTTGTCGAAGAATGTAAGCGCAGCCAGGAGGATTCCATTTTGTCGCGCCATTTACGCCACGAGCTTGAAAAGTACGTAAAAGATAATTGTTGCTTACATACATGAACAATACCTAAAAAAAAACTCGATGTGAATGTTGTATGTTTTCCGTCTGTCGATAAGCAGGTCATCAATTCCCCCATCGTACCCTTGCAGAAAGTCTTATAATTTTGTCACGAATTGTGTAACACATTAAGGGACGCATGACAGACCACATAAATTGAAAATAATCTTTATCTCTACATCAAGTTGAGTCTATATAGCTGTGTTCATCGGTTCGTCCGACGACCTAGTCTCTCAGTTTGAAGGCTATCTTAATAAAACTTGAAAACAGGGCCTCTACAAAATATCAAAGTTTCCCAGAGATAACCCTGCTTTCCTGGTATTTTATTATTGCTTTGTTTATTGTTTATTACATGTGAAATGAATAACGCTCGTTTGTATTTACAGGCATACCCGTGAGTCCCGTCGAGAAGTGGTTAGAAAGCAACGCAATGGCTGTGCGCCACTTTTCATTGCATGCAAACGTGGCGCAGTAGTAATTGCCGAGTATCTCATAACCATTTGCGAAGCGGACATTGAACAGCGCGGACACTTTGAGGTGCCCGAGGATAATAGCTTTCACTATGTGTCGCCACTATGGGCAGCTGTTGTCTCCGGAAAATTATCTATGGTCAAGTATCTTGTTCGAATCGGCTGTGACATAAATGCTACATCAGATTCGGGCTCAACGCCCGTGCGCAGTGCTTGTTACATGACTCACACAGATATTGGTAAGAGCAATCACTTGTCACGTTGGACACTTGCTAATTTATTTTATATGATGGCACACATATTGCAGTTAAGTTTTTGGTTGAGAACGGTGCAGACATCAAGAAGCCCAACATCAACGGTGGCACCTGCTTGATCAATTCAGTTCAGTCCGTTCAGCTTTGCCTGTATCTAGTGCGCAAAGGCGCAGACATCAATGCACGAGACATTCAAGACAAGACAGCACTGCATTACGCCATACAGGAACATCGACTGGACACCACCAGAATGCTGATAGAGCAAGGTGCTGATCCTTTTGCCAAAAGTCGTTATGGTGACGATGCACTACGAACCGCTTGCCTGAAAGGAGCTCACCAAATATTTGATTACTTAAAAAAGGAGTTAAATTATTCTGTCGAACGTATTGCCGAGGCCCATGAACTGATGGGATCCACATTTTTGGACGAGCACAATGAGTCTCGAGTGTGCATTCTGCATTGGCGCATGGCACACCACATGCGTGCCGCCTACCCACCTTACATCGAGAAAAAGCCAAGGGTGCCCCTGCGAAATGCGTACGAAAATGCCGTGGAATTCGCGACATTGGAGGAATTGGACAACATCGCCACGGATATGGATGCCATGCGCACACAAAGCCTATTAATTTGTGAGCGTGTGCTGGGTCTAACCCACAAAGATATGCTGTTCCGTTTGACATTTAGGGGCGCTTCATATGCCGACTCCCTACAGCTGCAGCGTTGCATTGATCTCTGGCGTTTCTTACTCGAAGTTCGCGTCTCAAATTGGTCCATATTACATTTTGAGACATGTTTCGCTGCCCAGGCGTTAGTGCGACTTATGCTAGACTTACATGTGCGCAACTCCAATCATATGCGGAGCGATGCAAGAGCTCGCTTTTTACATCAGGATAATCTGTTGCCCAGATTTGAAGATGTCTTGGGTGTATTTCGCACGCTGGCCGAAAGTGCTGTGGAGGTTAAGGAATTGCTACAAGTGCGACCCGTCTTCCGGCGACAGCAAGAGAATTATGACCGTGTTTTGCGTTGTCTTGCTCATCTCATATATCTGTTGATAAATACCGTCCACACAGAGGCTCAGCACAAGCTTATATTTCAGATCGTCCACAAGACGGTCGTTACTGGGAATCTGCGGAGTGCCAGCACATCAGACACCCTACTTCACTTGGGTGCTTCCAGACTCAATGTGATCAAAAGCGGTTACATTACTGAAGATAATTTTGCCGATGTGCGCTTAGTCTTCTCTTCACATGTCTGCAGTTTTCATTAATTATTATATATTTGCCCATTTCAGAAGACTGTGTTCCCCAACGCGGATGTCATAAAATTGCTCATTGAATGCGGAATTGATGTCAACACGAAAAATGAAGCCAAATCAACACCTTTGCATGTTGCATGTCAGCCCTACAACTACGACAATGAGGTGAGTATTTAGGTAACGTTTATTCTTTTACAAATTTACTAAGCTATATTTTTTTTCAGATTGTTCATCTTTTGCTAAAGTGTGGCGCGGACATTGATCAGCCGAATCGGGCCGAGAAGCGACCCTACGATTCCATTGCCTCCAATCCCAGTAACACCATACCGCTGCTCAACTACGTATCCCTGCAGTGCCTGTGTGCGACAGTTCTTAGTAAGCATAAGATCAGTTATAAGGACCAGCTACACAAACAGCTTCAGCAATTTGTGCATAACCATGAGCCATGAGTAAGGCACGCATGTCACTGTTAAAATTGTTAGTAAATAATGTGTAATGTATTAGGCCAAATCGAAATTTAACCAGTGTATTTTTTGTTCATTTCCTAACTATCTGTATACCTATCTATAAATACCTCTCCCTTCTATTGTTAACTTATTCGGATTAATGATTTAAAAACTCAATAACGAACCAACAGAAAAATCTATTAAACAGCAAAAAGTGTAAGCGATAAACGTGATATTAAATCTGTATAAAAAATATAAGTGAATCATAACACTAGTTTACATTCATTTTGCTTCAGAGATCTTAATATTTTTTTCCATAGATATTCATCTCCGAAGTACGAAAATTAATTTTCAAAAATTGTTCTCTAATCAGCTACAGCTATATATAAAAAACAAATAAAAAATGCATAAATTGTTAAGAAATTACTTATCAAGATATGAATTTTTGATTTTTTTTATCGAATTTTGTATTGATCTATAGAAAAGGAATATGAAGACCTCTGAAGTCGATAAAAGTCAATATTTGACTAAGCTAAAATAAATTTTATGCAATTAATTTGAAACACTTGAGTGGCGAACTAAATCAACAAAAATAAAATTTATTCAGCACCAATACCACATATATGCATATACCTCTGTAAAATAGCTTATATTCTTTTTAATACTCCAAGGATTTGAAAACATATATACATATGTTTCTAAGAGAAATTTTTTGGAACAGAAAACATATTTAAAAACGTTGATATAATTTCTGTAATGATCCCTTTATGCACAATTAGCAATTTTCAATGAAAGCAATATTGTTGCGATTTTGAACAATACATTATGGCTTTTCTTTCTATGTTTATGTTCTTCCTTTTTCACAAAAAATTAAATCATGTTATGAATATAAGTGTGCCAATTATAAGTGTTGGACAAATAGCTATTTTACTGAGAAAATATATATATAAATATACAAGTGCATACAAACCTTAGAATAACTAATTTAACACATGTTTAAAAAATAAACTTAAATTGCAAATTGTAATATTGTGTAAATGTTAGTGGGCTTAACAGAAATTAGACAGTTCAATTTTCAGTTCTATTAAACTGATTTGTCGGTAGCCAAATTTCTGATATTATCTAAACACCGATAGAGTTCAGATTCTAATCAATAAATTAATAGTTAACAGTTAAAAGCACGCGATAAACTTTATATTATACGAATCCTTAGATCTACATATAAATATATATAATTAACTTCTATCTTCCAAAAATATGCTAAGAAACAACTTTCTAGGTTCAGTCTTAAAATAACTAAATGGCCTTTGACCTCAATACGTACTGCCTTGCCTTTATTTTTATTTATTACAATACTAATACACTGAAAGGGTAGGTACAAACATGTTTATATCATGTAAATAATAAATATTGTAAGTACTACCTTATAATTATTTATTTCTTTATGATTTCTTTTAACATATGTTAAAGTTATTCCATAAAAATATGAATACAAACAAATGTTTATAATTATTTTAAAGGCCTCGCAGTGGATTAGTTAGCTTTAAGGTCCGAGGTGGACTGTGGATGTGGAATGGATTACTAAAATCTTTACCAAGTTCTAAAGTTGATGTTTGCAAAATCTCAAATGTAAATGAATAACATATGAAATAATATGAAATTTAAATTCTTATTAAGCCACACGATGTTGTCATACCCTGTAAGCATTTTGACGCTTCGGCAAGTCGAAGGATAACTCATTGATATATGAACTATATACAAAGAATTACTTATACACTAAGGACGGGGGATATGGCTATCGAGGCGTAGTACGGCTATTAAAAGTGATTAAAAATAAACTGTTTAACAAACAGTAACACCAAATGCTAATAGCTTAAGATCTAACAGAAATAGTCATCTTATCCTCATTCTCATCTTTATCCTCCTCTTGTTGTTCCTCATCACCCTCTTGATCAGTCCTCATCCTTCCAGAAATTGTCGTTGGATTCAATGGTCAGAATGTCACTCAAGTTTCTAATGGAAGCATTCCTCTTCTGATCCTGTTTGATTTATAGCTCAAACTCAAAAGAATATGTGGAAGCATAAGTAGTTTGAATATGTGGCGCCGTGGCGGCGTGTGCTGGAAATGTATGTGAGAAGTGTATTGAGTTGGTGTTAGTGCGTATTTGGGTATTTCACCAGAATCGCAAGAACATTGCGATATTGCATCAGCCTATTTGTGTGTCTGTTTTGCTATGTATTCTAGGAAAGTCCCGTTTTGGCGGGGCGACAGCGTTTGTAGCTGTCGCCGAGTGTGGTTCGGTAGAAAGGCACGAGAAAAAGGGAAAACACAGAGTTAGTTGTGTTTCGAATCCCGGTGCAACCGAAACTCGCTGCGCTTAAAACGATGGAATCGAATAACGAAAATAACGACGCTGCAACATCAGAAGTGGGATCTGGCTCGCTACCTAATACGTCAATTGATCCATGGCGAGTGTTAATGGAAATGCAAAATAAAAATTTTATTGAACTCGTGAAAGCATTGAAACCAACGGCTTCCGAAACAACGAATAATAATGCAGTAGTTTTGCCGAAATTTAACGCGGATCTTGCAGGCGCCGACGCATCGGCGTGGTGCGCTACAGTAAATATAATTTTGGCAGAAAACCACATAAAAGGCAGTGCGTTGGTGATGGCTTTGAGTGCAGCATTGGAAGGCAGCGCGTCGCAGTGGCTCTCCCAAATATGTTATCCTGACATTAATTGGGCTGCTTTTAAGGAACTTTTTCTTCAGCGTTTTACCAGTGTGGAGACACCAGCAGCTATGTTGTTAACAATGTTATCAACTTGCCCGACTGAAGGAGAATGTCTCTCCAACTATGCTAGTCGTATGGTGACGTCACTCATCACCAAATGGCGTGAGATGGATGTGGAGGAGATTGCTGTTTGCGTGACGCTTGCTCAGCTGGCTCATATTGATACCAGATTGCAACGTCTTACTTTTACATCAAACGTGCGCACTAGGAGTGAACTACAGACAGAGCTAAAAGCTTTTACGTTCAACAAACGGAAGAAATCCTTACAAGAAGAAACAGCGGCATCCGACTCGAAACGACAGAAATTTTCAACAATAAAATGTCATTATTGTGGAAAGTTGGGTCACAAGATGGTTGAATGCAGAAGCTAGACAGCAGCAAAATCTTCCTACCCGTGCTGCTGAGCGTAGCGGAAGAAGTGTTTGGTCAACAGCAGCAATCAAATTTAACCTGTTACACGTGTGGAGAGGTTGGTCACATTTCAACCCATTGCAGTAAGCCCAAAATGGACAAATTCAAAGATACGCATCAGGTGAAAAGAGTGCAGCTATGCGAAGTTGATGTGCCCAAAGGAGAGATGATTCACCATGGCGAGACTTTCACGACAACGTTTGACTCTGGAGCGGAATGTTCATTGGTTAAACAAAAGATAAGTGCTAAGTTAGTTGGTAAAAGAATTAACAATACAGTAATGTTGAAAGGTATTGGAAATGACAGCATTTGTAGTACATTGCAAATACTTTGCAAGGTAAAAATTAACAATTATTGTATTGAAATGTTATTCCATGTTTTAAGTGATGAATATTTGAAAGATGATATTTTGATTGGTAGAGAAATACTGTCGCAAGGATTTTATGTCACTATGTCACCTGGAAAATTTGAAATTGTAAGATCAAAATCTGTTAACTTTTGTTCAAATGATGATGTATTTTCTAAATTGAATACTGATCTTGTCGGTGAAGATAAAGATAAATTAAACAATTTATTGGAAAACTATTCAAAATCTTTTACAAAGAGAATTCCTTCAATCTACTGTCAGTACAGGTGAAATGAAAATTAAATTAATAGACAATAGAAAAATTGTTCAACGAAGACCATACAGGCTTAGTCCAAATGAAAGAGAATTGGTACGCGACAAGATTAAAGAGCTTTTGGAATGCAATGTCATAAGGCCAAGCTGCTCTCCCTTTGCAAGTCCTATGATGTTAGTAAACAAAAAAGACGGTTCTCATCGGTTGTGTGTTGATTACCGTGAATTGAATTCTAACACAGTTTCAGATAGATATCCTTTACCCCTTATAGCAGATCAGATAGCCAGACTTCATGGTGCGAAATATTTCACTTGTTTGGATATGGCAAGCGGATATTACCAAATCCCATTGCATGAAGAATCAATAGAGTGTACGGCTTTTGTCACCCCAGATGGCCAGTACGAGTTTTTGTCAATGCCGTTTGGTCTGAAAAATGCACCTTCAGTTTTTCAGCGTACAGTGATGCATACACTTGGAGAACTGGCAAATACTTTTGTGGTTGTCTATATGGATGACGTGTTAGTGGTGGCTGCAACGAAAAATGAGGCTTTTGAAAGACTACAGGTTACTCTTGATGTTCTAACGAAAGCTGGTTTTTTGTTCAATATTAAAAAGTGTTCGTTTTTGAAGTCAACTGTTCAATATTTGGGATATGAAGTGAGCGCAGGTCAAATTCGTCCAAATTCTCAAAAAATTTCTGCATTAACTGCCTTACCACCTCCTCAGTCGGTTTCTGCTTTAAGACAATTTATTGGACTTGCGTCTTACTTTCGGCAATTTATACACGGATTTTCTTGTTTCTTAAAGCCTTTGTATTTGTTGACATCGGAAAGGAACGAGTTTATTTGGAAGCCAGAACATGAAGAAGTAAGACAAAAAGTTATATCTGTTCTTACACAGAACCCAGTTTTGGTTATTTTTGATCCGCAACATCCAATCGAGTTGCATACTGATGCAAGTGCTCGTGGATACGGTGCCATCTTGTTGCATAGAATAGATAACAGGCCCCATGTCGTTGAATTCTTCAGTAAGGCTGCCTCACCTGCTGAGTCAAGATACCATTCTTACGAATTGGAGACTCTTGCGGTTGTCATGGCCATTAAGCATTTTCGTCACTATTTGACAGGCAGAGATTTTGTTGTCTTTACCGATTGCAACTCGCTTAAAGCATCAAGAAATAAACGTGACCTATCGCCCAGAGCACAAAGATGGTGGGCTTATTTACAGTCGTTCTCATTTGAATTACAGTATAGAGAGGGTAAACGAATGGCTCATGCTGATTTCTTTTCAAGAAATCTTCCAACTGCTGATGAAATTGATGCACGTAAAGTTTCTGAAAAAAGAATTAATCTGGCAGAGATATCTAGTGATTGGCTGATGGCTGAACAGCGCAAGGATCCCGATATTATTAATATTGTGAATAAACTGAAAGACAATTCTCTTGCCGAGGACATTGCAAAAACTTACGAACTAAGAGCAGGAATAATTTATCGGAAAATACAGAGAAATGGTAGAACTCGATCTTTGCCAATTGTTCCAAGGTCATTTAGATGGTCCGTTATTAATCAAGTTCATGAGACAATAATGCATTTGGGTTGGGAAAAAACATTGGACAAAGCCTACGATTTTTACTGGTTTGAAAATATGTCAAAATATGTAAGGAAATTTGTAGAAAACTGTATAACTTGCAAGATGTCAAAGTCATCCTCAGGTAAAGTTCAGGCTAGACTTTTTCCAATACCAAAGGTCGACACACCTTGGCATACAATACACATAGACATAACTGGCAAGTTAAGCGGCAAGAGTGATCAAAAGGAATATGTTATTGTTCAAGTGGACGCTTTTACTAAATTTGTTTACTTAACACACACACTCAAGATTGACGCTGACAATTGCATAGGTGCTGTGACGTCGGCTGTATCCTTGTTTGGAGTACCAAACCGCATAATAGCAGATCAGGGTAGGTGTTTTGCCAGCTCTAAATTTAGTGAATTCTGTTCTAAACAAAATATAAGTTTGCACTTAATTGCGACAGGTGCAAGTAGAGCTAACGGACAGGTAGAACGCATTATGAGCACTTTGAAAAACTTATTAACGGCAGTTGAAACTAGCAGCAGATCTTGGCAAGACGCATTGGGCGAGGTACAGCTAGCTTTAAATTGTACTGTAAGTCGAGTGACAAAGGCAAACCCTTTGGAATTGTTTATTGGCAAGGTTGCTCGTCCGTTGGGGTTGCTTCCACCATGTGACGTGGCACAAGAAGTTGATTTGGCAGAATCAAGAGCTCGAGCAGTGCAAAATATATCAGCGGCGGCAGCATAAAGCAAAGAGCAATTTGATAAAACTAAGGCTAAGGTTGTTGGGTATGAAGTAGGAGACTTTGTGTTGTTGAAGAATGAAGAAAGGCATCAAACAAAGTTAAGTCCAAAGTATAGAGGACCTTTGCAAATTGTTCAAGTACTAGACGGAGATAGATATATTCTCAAGTCATTGACAAATAATAGGAAGTTCAAGTATGCCCATGAAGATATAAGGAAATTACCAGAGGGATATGTTCCAGATGACTTAGAAAGTTGTGATGAGGATTTGAATGATATTGAAAAGGAAGCTGTTGCAAGAGACAGTAATGAAGTGATTGAAAAGGAAGCTGTTGCAAGAGACAGTAATGAAGTGATTGAAAAGGAAGCTGTTGCAAGAGACAGTAATGAAGTGATTGAAAAGGAAGCTGTTGCAAGAGACAGTAATGAAGTGATTGATAAGGAAGCTGTTGAAAGAGACAGTACTGAAATGTTGGAAAGTCAAACTGTTGAAAGAGACAGTATGGATGCCTGAAAGGCTGATAATAAAACTTGAATAAATTTGTAATGCAAGCACAAGTGCAAAGCAAATGTTTTGATCATGGCGTGTGGTGCATAAAATAATGTAATGCGAAACCAAGTGGGTTTATGATAATGAAGAGAATTGTTAAGAAAGTTTAATTAAGTAAAAGATGAATTTTATATTGGTTTAAGAACTAAGAAAGGATGTTTAAGTTCTGCATGAAGCTATGAAGTTTAAAAAGAAAAAAAAAAAATAAATAAATAAATAAATAAAATAAAATAAATAAGTTGTAATTGAGAAATTTATAAGAAAAAGGAAATGTTAATGTTAAATTTTATTTGATGATTAATAAATAGAATGATTTAAGAAGCTAAGCATTTTCTTAGAATTACACGAGGTCGTGTTATGGTCAGGTTGGCCGTGTGGAAGCATAAGTAGTTTGAATATGTGGCGCCGTGGCGGCGTGTGCTGGAAATGTATGTGAGAAGTGTATTGAGTTGGTGTTAGTGCGTATTTGGGTATTTCACCAGAATCGCAAGAACATTGCGATATTGCATCAGCCTATTTGTGTGTCTGTTTTGCTATGTATTCTAGTGAAAGTCCCGTTTTGGCGGGGCGACAGCGTTTGTAGCTGTCGCCGAGTGTGGTTCGGTAGAAAGGCACGAGAAAAAGGGAAAACACAGAGTTAGTTGTGTTTCGAATCCCGGTGCGACCGAAACTCGCTGCGCTTAAAACCATGGAATCGAATAACGAAAATAACGACGCTGCAACATA